>OY829527.1:10188007-10788007 GCA_963691665.1 Clepsis dumicolana | reverse complement strand
CGTCCCGCTCACTCTCGTGTTAAATAATATTAGCTTGAGAGGGATGGCACGATACGAAGTTCGAATTTTGCACTTCGTAGTCGGGGGGCAGTCTTTCACTTATCAGGTTAAATTTGGACTTTTGGTACTTGCTTGCGCATTGGATGTATGTAGATGATATATCCTGAGTCACACGACTTTTTAGGTCATAGTTGGTACAGGTCACCAGTGGAACTGTTTCGAGTTGTAAATGTTATTATTATTGTTGTACGGTCAAATTTTGGTGTCTTATTTTAAATAAGTTAAGTATTGATACATAATACGAATGCTTGCTCTCTAATGACTACCTACTTATGTATTTTATCAGTTGCTTAGTAGTATACAGGCTTTCCCTAGTTTGGGAATAGGTCAACAGAACTGGTGTCAATAAAATTGTTCCATGATATTTATTTATTTCAAATGAGTACTTTCCACGGTGATTTGTAAATTTTGTCATAAATTATTTTTAAATAAATTTGAGTCCAGTTGCGGTTACCTTGATTAACTAATGTAATGTAAGGTTTTCGCGTATTTTAAATTGTTAAATTTAACACACGTGGGCGTGTTACGAGGAAGTCTCAAAAAAAAAACAAAATAATTCTTGCATACATCTTTTTAAATGGAGCAATTATATTAGATCCATGTCCAATTATCAGTAAATTGTGTCGTCACTGAACAATTCATTTATCAAACCTAACCTTTTGTTACAGCCCAAAACGACGAAGACAGCTTCCCTGACTACTGGGAAGACGACTACAACGAGCAATGGTATCAAGAACAGCTGAGGAAGTTAGGACTAGATGGAGACGAGGACAAGGCACCAGAAGACACTAACAATTTCAATGACTACGATAACATCGCCAACGTAGGCAACCAAGAAAAGAATGAAGACGAAATTGATAAGAAAGTAGAAGAAGAAATACAAGAGTTCCAAGAGAATTTCGATGAAAATGATGCCATAAATGATTACCAGTATGAAGACAATAGATCTGAACAGGAAGTTGGTGAAGATAAGGAGGCTGACGAAAAAGCACAGCCAATTCGCGATGATGATGATGCTAATAACGCAAATGATGAATACGATGATTACGGTCTTGATCTTGATGAAAATGACTCGCCGCCTGTTCAAGAGGACGACGAAAAATACGTTGAAGTTTCTAAGGACGACGATATTGTTCCACTTCCAATGCCTCCTCAGTCTAGTGATGAAATTAAGCAGATCAACGAAGAAACTAAAGCTATTTTAGATGAAGAAAAAGACAAACCGAATGACTTTGCTGAGGATGATGCGAAAGAAGATGAAAATATTGATGATGAAATGAAAGGTATTTTGGAAGAAACCAAAAATATTTTAGAAGAGACGGAATCGCAGTTTAATGAAGAATCTAGCAAAATTGAGCAAGTTGAAAACCCCGAAGATGATGCTTCCTTTAATGTAGAAAAGAAAATTGATGAAAATCTGAGTGATAACATCGTTAGTGACGATGAAGATACGGTTGACAAAGTGTACGAAGACTTGCATGAGGATTTGAGTACACTGTTTGAAACTTTAAACAAACTGGCAAAGAGTGTAGATGAAGATGAAAAAGCTGAAGCGGCTGATGTAGATTATGCTGTAAATTCTGAAGAGAGTCTCGACGAGAAAGCTGATTACGAGAATGTTTTTGATAGCAATTTGTCAGATCTGTTTGCTGAACACAATAAACTGTTAGAAGAAAATATTGCCGAGGAAGCGGATAACATCAATGAAAATAACGATGATTCGGTACTCGCTGAAGAGCCCAAAGAAGCCTATAATGTAGTTGATGATGTCAAAAAAGAAGCCGTACTTGAAGTCAATCCCACTGACGATAAAAAAGCTGAGGACATCAATGAAGATGACAACGAATCAGTACCCGCTGAAGAACCGAAAGAAGCCAATAATGTACTTGATAACGATGAAAAAGAAGCCGTACTTGAAGTCAATCCCACTGACGATAAAATCAGCGAGGATAATGAAGATAAAGCACCTATGAAATCAGTAAGCATAGACGAGCTAACAGAGGATCAATTCGATCAACTAATGAATGATTTTGTAGTGCAACACGGAGACGCATTTGATGCTGTGCCTAAAACAGAACACATTGTACATAAAATCAACTTAGAACATGGAGAAACTGAGGTGATTACTACTGAGGGCTATCCTGCTGCATATCCTACGAACAGGATCGATGACTGGATCATCACTGGCGAAGGAGTCGGCATTGAGTTCAATGTGACTGACTTTGCTGTGAACAGTGCTTTGGAACACTACCTTCTGGTCAAACCAGGTAAAGTGCCTTAGGCTACCGTTCATTTTTATGAGTAGTATTTCTTACCTAACGTTTGTAGCTTAACGTCCACGCCCCTCTTACACCAACTTTTTCAATGTCAGCTTACAATGATCATTCGATCTAGATTTTATTGCTAATATGAAGCGCGCTAAAACAAAAGCTATTCAAGCCAGCAATTGACACTGAATTGTCAATGTAATCTGACATTTGTAAAGTTGGTGAAATAGGCGCCTGAGGGTTAATTTGTGCTTTGAGGCTGTTACTTCACTCTGCACAGCGGCACACTCCTGTGAAGGGATTCAATGCTGGGTGTGAAGTTCCCAATCCGCACTGGGACCGCATGGGAACTGTAGCCCGAGCACTCTCATTTTGAGAGAGAGCCTGAGCCCCTACTCCGAAGTCCGAACTTCTAAGTTCGTAACCGACCGTCCCTCTCGCTTTCGTGTCTATCTATGTTGATGTGAGCGGGACGGTCGGATACGCTCTGTGTCCAGGCCCTATTTCACCAACGTTACAAGTGTCAGTTTTCAATAACGATTCGTTGTCAGTTGCTGACTTGAAGAGCTTCTGTTTTAGCGCGCTTCATATTGGCAAAGAAATGTAATTCGAATTGTCATTGTAAACTGACAATAAATTGTAAAGTTGGTGAAATAGGATTCTGCAGTCTTACGTAAAAAAAAAGGCTGGTGACGTGTGTGACGTGCTGTGTTTAACCTTATCTAGTCGTCCCTTCACGTCTTCCCGATCTTCCATCAGGTCAATCAGACGACAGCGGCCCCGACGGCCTTCTCTTCGCCTACCATCTGGACGAGCCTCGCGCGTACCGATTCATCGACGTCGACAAAATCTTCCTCCGCTTCAACTCTATGAATGGCTTCAGCTTCATGAGAGGGTTCAACTTGACTGTTAAGATGATTGGTGAGTTTACCATCTGAACTAAAAACCATTATTTTACTCACAATCACCCTCTCACTGGGATAGTTTGCTTGTAAGCTGATTTCTCGCGTGTGTACAACAAGTTCTTGAAGACAAAAACCAGTACAGTACGAGTATCATTATGCTGGCTTCCTTAAATAAATTTCTAAATGATTGTTGCATAAGTAAGTTGTAGATATTTCTAAAGGCTTAATTTGAGGTATTGAACTTTGAAAGCGAAAGCCTTGGCTGCGGGTAGCACAAAATCCTTGGGGAAGGCCTATTGCCAGCAGTGGACGTCTTCCGGCTGATCCTCCTCCTTAGTCGGTCCCCCAATGTTGAGGATCGTGACCCCGACAAACGCCATCAACAACCTTCCTATACTCGCTTCGGTCTTCTGCGCTGTGGATTGCTGTACAAATGCTCATCTCCAGGTTTTCGGAGATTGGGTCAGACCATCGTTTCCGACTACGCCCTCTAGGTCCGGCTGATTGATGATGAAATTTGATATGAGAATGTCGGAGGAATTTTAGGGTTCCGAAGCCAAAATGGCAAAAAGGAACCCTTATAGTTTCGTCATGTCCGTCTGTCTGTCTGTCCGCGGCATAGCTCAGAGACTATAGGTACTCTAGAAAGCTGTAATTTTGCATAGATGAACATATTAATTAGGCCGAAAAAGTGCTGGGATAAAATAAAATAAAATAATATTTTTTTTGGGGGTACCTGCCTTACACGTAAAGTGGGGATGATTTTTTTATTTCTCGCCCACCCTATAGTGTGGGGTATTGTTGAATAGGTCTTTCAAAATATTAGGGGAGCTCGAAGATCATTTTTTGATAAAGTTATTTATTTGCGAAATATTTAGCTTTGAAGTGCTCATTTTTGTTGGAGTCCAGTGTCCCCCCCCCCCCCCCCTCTACCAGAGAAACTGTTATATCTGGAAATGTGAAAAAAACCAGAGCAGTAGTGCATATAGTGAATTTAAAAGGAGATCAGAGATAAGCAGGCTTTACAGGTTTGGGAGTAATAGTTAATTATGTGTGTCTATGTCAGTAACCGATATAAATTGACCCCACACTGCGTACAGTTTGCTTTCCAGTAGGGCTCTGGTAACACTGGTTTCGAACAGGTGTGATGAAAATACCTTTAAAATAGGTATCTATGCCAGAGCTTTTTCGTTATGACTTAGGAACCCTATCCTGGGCGTGTCCGACCGGCTCTTGCCCGGTTTTAATTCAACTTGAAGTTATTTTTCTACTTACTTGGACCCTCTCTTCCAGCCCCCCTTCCTTCCGACCCTGAGCCAGAGCCGGAACCGGAACACGTCAAACCGGAGCCCCACAGCGTCCTCCCCATCATGCTAGGAGGCCTGACCCTCGCCGAGTTTGAGGGTATCGAGGAGAGCTTCCGACTCCTCGTCGCTGACATGGCCACCATGTACATCAACGCGAACAGGATCAATCCAGGGATGAACACCACGTAAGTAGCTTTACTTTTAACTTCTGACCCACAAAAAGGTCGTAAGTTTGACGTGTGTATCTGTGTATGTGTGTGTATATGTATGTGTGCGTCTGTGTATCTCTCAGAATACAGAATAAGCCAGAAGCCGCGTTCAGTCATAACCACACTCTGTGTAAATTATACTGTTTTAGCTACCCGTTTACACTTAAACTCTACTGAATTTCTGCATGTAAGAACGTCACGAGAAGGGGTTAATTAGTATTGTCATTCGTACAACACGTCACGATACGCTGCGTGCACGGAGATGACTATGCGAAAGTACTCTATTTAAAGTGTAGTTTTAGTTGCCTTAGTTGGATCTGGTTGGTTCTGTATTCTGAACCTGGAACCCACACAGAGGGTTGTCATAAGGTTTGACGTATGTATATTTGTGTGGCTGTGTATCTGTGTCTGTGTATGTGTGTGTCAGGATATCTGTGTACCTGTATATGTGTGTGTGTGTGTGTGTGTGTGTGTGTGTCTGTGTGTGTGTGTATCTGTATCTGTGCTGTGTGTCTGTGTATTTGGATGGACCGATTGGTACTACCTAACAATTTGAATGAATAAAGTGGAATTGCTAATTAAGTACGTGTATAATATTTCCAGTTGGATGAAATTTTAATCAATTACAACGTTTCTGAAAACATTAACATTTTATCACTGTCTATAACGTTTCCGATAGACATTATAATCCAAAGATAAAATATGTATGCGTAGCTACCAGGAAACTTTGAAAGCCGTATTGAATTTTATTACCCGAGTAATACGGTTAATATATTTGATTAAGATTTTATTTTGTATGAGTAAGTGGAAGTGACAACAAAATAATTTGTTTTGGGGCAAATGACCCGCGGGCTAAAGTCGGCTTATACATATGAGTTATCCGTTTATTTCAATATACGTATATGTATAGCAAAAACACATTTTGAAAAAAAAAACTGTAACTATAGAGTGAACTTGACCGATAAGACACGTAATAACGCTGGAAACGTCTCCATAATAACCATGTTTTTTCTTACACACAAAAAACTAATCTATATACCCTTGTTGACTTATATTTTCCATTTAACCTTATGCATCTATCATTCCTACTTATTCATACAAAACAATCCTAAAATAACTCGACTCGAAGACAAATATTTGTTCCAGTTCTCAAAATATTCCGCCATGCAAAGCTCATATGTACTCGTAATAATAAGAAAGTCCGCATGTATCCGAACACTTCAGGAAAAGACAGGTGGCTGTGACCTAATATTTTGTTTACGTCATTTTGACCCACTAACCAAGGGGTTGACCTCTTGACATATTCATCCTAAAACACACCCCTAAAAACATAAACAAAATTAATTCGCTTTTTAATTGGCGGCCAGTAAGTTTTAGTACCTAAAAGGTAGTTTTCAAAGAGGTTTTTCTAAAGAAAAACACGATTTTTCACCTGCTTAATAACTTTTTACGCGTCGGAGGCGGATCTACGCATGCGCGGACCGCCGCGCATGTCCGTACTAAACGTCAGGTCTATTTCAGTAGTGCAGTGAACGCGAGAACACACTGGAGCACGCTCCAAACATTAAATACAAGCTCTTAAAACAACAAAACATACGGTAGCTTAGCTTTAAAAACCCAGTGATCAATACCGATGACGAACGTACCAGAGACAGCGCACCTCCGCAGCGTCATTAAATTTTAATCACGAAAACAAGGGAGCAGCGAAATGCGGCATTGCGACATGGGGGAATCGATGCAGCCAGTATCCTTTGAGGCCAAATATTCAAACATTTAGTGACAAATAACTTAAACGATGGAGCCGCTTATAGACAGGAACAACTTCGCTGTCAGTGCAATGATGACGGTGGCCATGCAGATATTGTTCTTTACAATAGCATCGCTATTCCAAAGTGACAAAGTGACGGATTTCACCGGCGGGGCTAACTTCATCATCATAGCGCTGCTGACCTTCTTTTTGGGTCAGGGGGGGAGCCATCTGAAGAACTACGATAGCAGACAGCTGATGGTGACGGCTTTCGTGTGCGTCTGGGGCGCACGCTTATCCGGGTACCTGATCTACCGGATATACCACATCGGTCGTGACAAACAGTTCGAGGACCGTAAGAGTAACACGCTAAGATTCGCAGTTTTCTACAGTTTCCAAGCCGTTTGGGTGTACGTCGTCAGTCTGCCGGTAATTATCATCAACTCGCCTCATCATTCCTTCCCAAAGTCACCGAAAACCATGACTACTCTAGACTCGGCAGGCGCAGGAGTGTTCGTCATTGGATTGCTCATAGAAACATACGCAGACCTCCAGAAGTTTGCCTTCAGACAGGAACCAGCGAACCAAGGGAAATGGTGCAACGACGGACTCTGGGGCCTCTCCAGGCATCCTAACTACTTTGGGGAAGTGGTGCTCTGGTGGGGCATATTTATAATATCGCTAAATGTAATCGAAGGTGTCGAGTGGGTGGCAATACTATCTCCTTTATTCACGACAGCTATCATATTGTTCTTATCTGGTATACCGCTGCTCGAACGGTCGGCGGACGAAAAATACCGCGATAACCCAGATTATTTGTATTATAAGGCGTCCACGTCACCGTTGATACCGATACCGACGGCGATATACGTGGAGGTACCGAAGTTTCTGAAGTTCATAATGTGCTGCGAGTTCCCGATCTATGATTCGACGGGGGAGGAGTTCCCAGCGCCGACGATTGTGACCGAGACGACGAGCGTATCGATGGTCCAGTCCCAGACATAGCTAACACACGCCGCGCGCGACGAGGCCGCGGCGAAGCACGACCACCGCCCACAGCCGAACCACAAGCCCTTGTGATACACGGCTGACGACAAACCAAAGAAACTACCCAACTCGCTATCATTGAAGCAAAACAACACAACCGATATGAACAACTACAATAGTTACATGGAAAACATTAGGAAGAGTAAAGAAGTAGCTTTAGATTTACTCGAGGACACTAGAGATATTATAGACGGTGTCACTATAGAGAACGAAGTTAAACATAGAAGGAGAGAAACCCCTAATAGTGATATAGAAGTAGACTTAGACCCCGGTCCAAGCTCACAGAATCAAAAAAGACCGACTGAGTTCGTGAAGTATGGTAAAATTACTTTTGATACGACAGCGATTTTGCATCACTACCCGCAAAGTTCACAGAAAATGAAGCCAGCGAATCATAAACTGGTTGTAAAAGTGGCTACTAAAAAGTCTGACTTAAATCTACCAGAGGGGCAAGATAATAACAACGATGTGAAATCAGAAGATAAGGAAAAGGAGGAGGGAAAGAAAGATAATGTAAACAATAATAAATCAGTTGCCAAAGCGAACTGTGTGGTCAAAGCCGACAATACGATCGAAGTGCTAAACAAACCTGTCAAGTTCACAGAAGAAAAACTTGTATGAGATTTGGAGATACAGTTTTTTTCGATGCACTTTCGGTTCTGTAGACTTTGGCATCGGCTGCGAAAGCCAGCCAAAGTGAAAAAAAGAAACATATCGACATACGAAATGCTGTAAATATATATGATGATAAGACTGGGGATATATATCTTAATTTAAAGTAGAATACAGAAAATTATCAAGAATAATGAGCTATTTGTTCTTTAATAAAGAAATCGAATAATAAATTGTTGTCGATAGAATATCGTTTTAACATAGTACTTATGAAGCAGTTGTAGCGTAGATATACCTACAACGTCTCAGTCCGTCTCATTAGTCTCTAGTAGGTACCATAGGCGTTTTAAGGAGGCACAAAAGTTTCGAGCAATGGTGAGTTTATGATATTAAGTACATAATATAATTTTTATTTCATTACTTTCTGTACGTTTCAATTTATTCTTCCCATAATGACAAAACTAAGCAAGTAAGCATAAAATTGTCTTTGAGCAATAACAGCGCGCAGAACAAAGATCTCTTCAGTGCTATTTGTGTAGGACCTTGCGCAAGGTCCGTTCGGATCGCTACCACTACTTACTCGCTATATCCCACCGCTAAGCAGGAGTGCTTGCACTGTTGTATTCCGGTGTGGCAACGCATCTGCAATCCATCTGGTGAAACCTATGAGCAGTGGTGATCATTTAACATCAACTGGCCCATTTACTCGTTTGCTTTCCTTTTTATACTATAAAACAAGCAGATTGACTTTATTTTAGTCTTTTAACATATAGTTTCTTTGGAGTTTTTCTGTCTTCGGTAGAATTTCATTTTTTGCCTAAGACAATGCTGTTTTAGCTTTTAATATAAGTAGGTACCTACTGTGAGCGCGTGAAACACGGCTTCTTGGTTGATGTAGCTCTAGCAACTGGTCTTTGTCTGCGAGAGGACTCTTCAATGATAAACCAACACTTCTTCAGTTACATTTGGTTTGTTTTCGCGATAATAGCGAATACACGTCTTTCCATTGAAAGTCACTATCAAGGAGTCGCACTTGTTTCCTGTCTTCCGAGACACTTCGCATTCGTTTTAATTCAAATAACAAATTAACTCTACCATCAGCAAGCAGAGAGCGACCTCCTTACGATACCTACCTACCTCAGGGGACCGTCTTCGGTCACTAACTGTTCGTATACAAACAAAACCAAAGTACGTTTTGTATGAAAACGTTCAAAATGAACCCATTATTTTTGCTCTACATAAATAGTAATTACAAATGCGTATTCTGACGATACCACTCATGTTTTCGCTTTGTTGTGCGTCATGGCGCTTCCGCCTTTAAATTATGGAGACAAGTGGTAATAGATTGGTGTTTTACTATTGTACTTAGTTATCAATAGGGGAACATTATATGGGATGGGTAATTCTTCAGTTGTTAAAGAGTCTTGATTAAAAACAGTATAACTTTATTGACTACTGGAATACCGACTGGTAAAAAACGTAGTCAATTTCGATTTCGACGTCTTTTAGAAAATGAATGTGGTAGTTTTTTATATTTTTTACATCTTAAATTTGATCAGTAACTATTTGAAGTTGAGCTATTATTTATTTATTTATTTATTTATGGAGAACCAACAGCTTATAACACAATATAAGTAGTGAAAATAGCAACACAGAGCCAATTACAGCTTATTCTTCGGATTACAATAATTTCAATAAGTAAGTTAAATGTCCCAGTGTCAGACACTGCTCAAATAGTTTTCACCTTCAATGGAGGTGACAAGCAGGGTGTCAATTACTGAAACTAAAGTGTCAAACATTGTGACGTTTCCTTATTCTTATGTTATTAAAAAAAACCAACAGATATGGTATCAAATAAAGAAAGAGAAAAACATTTCTAATTAGGTACTTCATTAAATAATCCGGTGTTTAGAATACTCTTATCTAATGAAACACATGTCAATGTCATTCCTATTCTGAATTTAATTAACTATACTAACGTCACTGATCACACCCATTGTTCAACAGTCATTATACTTAAATATATGCTACTCCAACAAGATGGAGCGACGACCTAGTAAGGGTTGCGGGACCGCGGTGGATGCGGAAAGCACAAGACCGGTCTGAGTGAAGAGCCGCGGGGGAGGCCTATGTCCAGCAGTGGACGTCTTTCGGCTTGCTACTTATTCTTATAAACCTAATGAACCCAGTAAATAATATTCTGTGCTTGACAACACTATAGTAGGTATTTATAATATATATTTATGTAAGTACTTACTATGTTGACTCGAGTACAAAATGCGGTTGCAAACAAAGACTTCATTGCATTGCTGACAACGGGAATATGTATTTATTTTTGTATCTAAGTAATAATAATGTCAACCGTGTCACTAATTTTATTAGTTGTCGATTGAAAGCAAATTTATTTAAAAATGGCAATATGCTAAATGAGAACATAAGTATTAGGGTAAGGTAAGGAAAACCTTCCCGATGCTTAACACCTTAATATCAATAATTGACACTGCTGTCACTTTTGTTGCTATGAATTAAGATTGAAGGCGTCAACAACTAGGACAGTGTCAGACTCTGGGACATTGTCCTTATACAAACTGACAACATGACGATCAACGACAAAGCCACGAAAACATGAAAAATACTTAAAAATAATGGAACCGGATGCTTCAATTTATTTTTATAACAGTTTAATGTAAACACATACATTATCATCACAGGCCAACGTCCCGCGTCAAAATCCAAATTTATAAAACCAGTCTGTTTAATGTTCAGCGTTCATTAAATCCGGTCTTGACTTTCTGCAAGGCCTCTGAACGTCTAGTGTAATCAATGGCCAAAAATACGTCTCGATCGCGTTTGCGTTACGGGTGTCGAATAGTATGAGAATTGTTTGTTGTCGATACTTGCCACTAGTGGTGCTGCTATGTGCCCATAGTGATTCAGACCTAAACGCGACCGCGATCGAGACGTTTTTTGGCTGTTGATTGCACTAGAGGTACAGAACTATAAATATGGCCACGCGTCGATTAAAATCTACTAAACTACTCAATCTACCAAGTTAAGGTTATTCGTGCATTACATTGCGCGGCCTAGGTGTTAACAAGTTTTGAAATGGCTGATTAGAGCAGCAACGTAAAGCTACTTGCACGAATTACTCGTATGGAAACAAAGATTGATGGATCTTGTTACAGCGTATCATGCAAACATTCTTTACTTGTTTGTTTATGAAATGCTTAAAGTGTTTGAGATTGGAATATTTCTGAAATTATTTTCAAGGACGCTGTTTCTTTTACAAAACTACCTGATGCTATTCAGTTGTAGTTGTTTGATCTTATTATAAAAAAACCGGCCAAGGGCGAGTCGGACTCGCGTACCGAGGGTTCCGAGCCATCATCTAAAAATATTTGTTCTGCTTTACGTACAGGCCTTTCAATAGATAATAGGTAGTCTGAAAGGCGAATAACGCCATCTCTTCCCCGACAGTGGAACTAATATATTTTTTAATGATTGCTGAAAAACTGTGCAATTTAGAGATATTGTTTTAAATTTCTTATAATCTTTACATAAAACGACAGTTTTTTTTATTATGTATTAAAATAATAAAAAAACTGTCTTTTTTTTCTAGAAACTTCGGAATCTACCTATCGAAAAGTAGCCTCTCACACGATACTCTGATCCTATAGCATCATAAAAAACTTCAAATAGGCATTCAAAAACGCGTAAAATTATGATCCAAACAATATTACCCAGTTATACTTCTAAAATAGGTACTCACTGAAACATGATACACAGAAAAAAAAACAGAAAAATGGCCCACCCCGGGAATCGAACCCCGGACCTCGACATTCCGTGTCGCGTGCCATACCCTTACACCAAGATTGGCATATTACCCACACCCACCCCATAAAAACCCATACATTACCCATGCCCAAAATAAAGTCACAAAAGTAGTTCTAAATCGCACCACCTGCTTTAAATCTGATCTTACCTTTATTCCGTTATGGTTGCCTGGTAGAGATCGCTATGTAGCGATAAGGCCGCCTTGCTACCTTGCATTTTCTTTGTGCCTTTTTTCTGTTTTGTTTATTCAATTCAATAAAGAGTTGTTGTATTGTATTGTATTGTATTTTCATAAAAAATAAGTAGCTACCTACCTATCAGACAAACCGCTCATTATGTTACTGCAAAACAGAAACACATCCCTTTCCCAAGGGCTTACCATTCTAAAAATACAAAACACGTGAATTATGCAGTAAGGAATTCACAAGATAACACTGAAGGTCTGAAGGCCTGCGGCGCGCCTTATCTCACCGGCTCTGACAAGCTGGAAGTTAGCCAAGTGTATTGAAGTACATCCGCTTTTGTAGGTGCAACAAACACCGCAGTGTACAGAACTAACCTAATCATAAAAAACTTCATTTTTAGGGTTCCGAAACCAAAATTCCTTATAATTTTGTCATGTCCGTCTGTCTGTCTGTCTGTCGGCGGCATAGCTCAGAGACTATTGGTACTAGAGAGCTGTAATTTTGCATAGGTATGCACATTAACTAGGCCGAAAAAGCGATGGGATAAAATCTTGAATAAAATTTTTTTTTGGGGTTCCTCCCCTACACGTACCTAAAGTGGGGATGATTTTTTTTATTTCTCGCCCACCCCATAGTGTGGGGTATCGTTGAATAGGTCTTTCAAAAATATTAGGGGTGCTCTAAAATATTTTTTTGATAAAGTTATTCGTTTGCGAAATATTTAGCTTTGAAGTGCTCGTTTTTGTTGCAGTCCAGTGTCCCCCCCCCCCCCCTCCCACCCTCTACCAGAGAAAAATGTCATATTTGGAAATGTGAAAAAAATCAGAGCAGTAGTGCATATAGTGAATTTGAAAGGATAATTATTAGAGATAAACAGGCTTTACAGGTTTGGGAGTAATAAAATGAAAATAATCGATTTATTGATTATTTTTGTTTTTATTTTTATGAAACATTCATAGAATGAAAATGAAATGAAATGAATGAAATGTTTCATTCTATGAATGTTTCATAAAAATAAAAACAAAAATAATCAAAAAATCGATTATTTTCATTGATTCAGAAAATAGCTCCATCTCTTGCCACTAATGCGTAACTGTAGAAGTTCCGTAGTGGGTGAGCTGCTTGATTAAGCTACTCATAGATGGCGCTGAGGAGAGATCTTCCAAATAAAATATGACACAAGGCATTGAAAAATTCGTTAGGTACACCAACGTTAAGTATAGCTTAATTGGTGGAGCGTGGTACGGATTACCGAGGTTGCTGGTTCAAGTCCAGCTGCTTAACGAATTTTTCTTTGCATTGTCATTGTATGTTGGGAGTAATAGTTAATTATGTGTGTTTATGTCAGTAACCGACATAAATTGACCCCACATTGCGTACAGTTTGCTCTGGAGTAGGGCTCTGCTAATATTGGTTTCGAACAGGTGTGAAAATACCTTTAAATTAGGTATCTATGCCAGGGCTTTTGCATAGTGGCTTAGGAACCCTATCCTGGGCGTGTCCGCAACACTCTTGCCCGGTTTTTAAAACAAGCTTTTTTGCCGACTACACTTATTGTTGTCTGTACTGTATGGTCATCCAACGTTTACATCCATACCAAATTTCAAGTCCACGTCGCATTAACCTTACATTGATTACCATTATTCCGGTATGATTGCCTGGTAGAGATCGCTCTGCAGCGATAAGGCCGCCCATTGCTACCTTGCATTTTCTTTGTACCTTTTTCTGTTTTGTTTATTATGTGGTGTTCAATAAAGAGTTCTTGTTATGTATTGTATTGAATCTCAAAATGTAGAGGCACTCAATAGACTATAAGTTACCACTCAGTATATATAAGCGGACCGGTCTGAGTGGAGAGCCTTGGGGGAGGCCTATGTCCAGCAGTGGACGTCTTTCGGCTGACATGATGATGATGATGATATATAAGCGAGCCAAAAGATACTAACGCGGCTCTGCCATTCGTCCTTTACCTGCTAGGCTTGTGGTGGAATATGCCGCTCCCGTATTGGCTTGCACAGCCATCAGAAACAATGTATTACCTCTTGAAACTGCTTAAACAGTCTGCAATAGACTATAAGGCCAATGATGATGATGACCACTCAGTTACAGATACAAATATTTATGTAAATTGTCCGAATACTTGTCTGTATACGAATATTATGTGTATAATTAAGTACATCGTCCCTAACTTTCAAATCACGATAACTCAAAAAGCTGCTAAGGTGACTAGACGGATGTTCTTTCCGTGTACGCTTCATAATATAGAGATCACACAAAAGTCGAAATCCGACCTAAAATAATTACTTTCTGCACTTTTCCCTTATACGTTTTAAATAAATATGCCAAATTACACACCCCTTCTTTCGCGTAGTGTTTGAAGAACGGTATTCTCTTTCTAATCTCTGTCTGTCCTTCCGTCTGCTTTACCCAGCCACTATCATCAAATCGAAATCTTGGTCTTCCTCACTAATTTTACACCAATCTTTTCCAGATCGGAAACCACCCAGATCATCTCGGCCTCAGTCTGTAATGTGCACTGGCCGGGCTATGAACAGTGTGCTCACGTGAAGGTCGCAGTCCCACTGGTCTATGAGGATGAAGATGAGGATGAAAAGCGTCTCAACAAGGAAGACCTCCAGACCATGTGGCAGACGTATGTCGACCAGGACCCCTTCGCGTCGAGGCTCAGACAGATGGGTATTGAGGTGAGGATTTGATGACACGTTTTTGGTGAGGTGTGGAGATTGAAGAAGTGGTCAATATGAAACACGAACCTGGGTGGTTTGTGTTGAATCAACGCTCCCAAGCCCATAGTAGGTTAATAACTTATAACAAGTATACCTACAATAACAACAGGAAAATTTATTGATTTAAACTTTCGCAATTTTCACATTAGGTTAGGTATTATGATAAAAACGGAACTTAACAGAAATGCCGTTGGGCTTATAAAAAACAAAATATTATTAAATTTCGAGTATAAACGGGTAGCGAAATCAATAAAATATGGACTCGCTCCGTGGCGAGCGATTATGACTGAACGCGGCTTCTGGTTTATTCTGTATTCTGAAGAATTATGGTAGACGAGTAGCATACATACAATTTTAAAGTTCGAATACGAACAGATTCTGTTCAGGGATTACCAGGAAGCAGATCTGAAGAGAATAGGAGGCGCCACAGTCTTTGCTAAAGCGTAATGCTCGATGCAAAGTTAGTTTATGAGTTCTTACTAAAAACATGCCATTATTCATAAACGTCACTCAAGCCTCCATTAGTTAAAATAGGTTTTGTCGTCTTCTTACTTACGGAAATGTCAGTGTGACAAAAACGGACAAACTAACTTTAACAGCATTTTAGTTACAATAGGTTTATGAATAATAGGGTTTGTACGGGGCGAACCACTTGTTTTAGATATTCTCTTTTGACAAGTAACCTATCTTCTTCCAGGAGTTCTCGGTGCCCGACGACGGCGGCGTGCTGACGGTGTGGCTGGTGGTGGCCTTGGGGGTGCTGGTCTCCGCGGCCATGCTGGCCTTCGCGCTGTGGCGGTACAGCTGCATGGACAACTACGTCAGGTTAGAACAGACCTTACAGATCCGCTTGCGCTTGCGCTTACCCGCAGGCATGGGCGTAACGCCCCCCCCCCCCCCCCCAGCTGGACCCCTGAATCTTACAATCAAACTTCAAAAAAATTGATAATAATAGAGAATTAATGTTTTTCACCCCACCAGCTCGGAAACACTTTCTTTATCATTCGAAATCTTAGCGCAAAATCACTTTTTCGTGGAAAAAGTGTTTGAAATTCGAACGTGAAGATCTTCTACTATTGCGGCTTGAAAATTTTGATTTCACTACGTTTAGAACAAACTTGACGAAGCGTGGAAAACACACCAAAAATTTACAATAATGATTATAATGATGACGATTCTCATTTGTTTAAATACTTAATAAAAAAAAACTCTAAACAATGAAACGAAAAATAAGTTCGAAAATATTTCGACGTAAAATGTAAATTGAAATTTCCGTTGTAAAACAAGATAATGAACAAAAAAAACGCAGAACAAAGAGATATGGCGACTGTTACAAACGCCATATCGCTGTTATAAATTGATAATAAGTACAGTGATAAATTAAATGAAGTAGATAGAATTACTGTCATTGTAGCAATTTATTATAATTGAGTGCAGGGAAAATGATACAATAGATTCACACAACTAATGATTAAAAAAATACGTATTGGAATGCATTGCACATTCCAATGTTTAATACGTGGAGCGTCAAAAAAAGATTGTCACTTTTGTACCTCGTCGCAATCTAGTGGGCGGCTGACGGATGCAAATTACGTCAAAATAATGCCGGAACGATATGTATACGTAATATAGATATATTATGACTACTTTTGGTGCATTTATGTACATACATAAAATTATAACTCGAAATTTAATAAAAGTTTTATCCATCATGCTTCCGTCACCATTATATTTCATTCATCGGTCGCCATTTGGCAGTAACACACCTGTCAATCACGTAATCCAAGCTAAAACTAATTAAACTAAAACCTAAAACTATATATTTTTTTATATACACTATAGGCTTGTGTTTGACCACAATCACGCCTGAAATAAATCTAAATACGGCCCCGGCGGTATGGTGTCCTAAAGGCTGGCAGCGTTGCCTCGCTGAATAGCGATGCTGAATATTTGAGAGAGAAAACTGCCAGCCCTTTGGTCACAAGTTGCATCGACAACTCTGAAATAAGCTTATAAGCGCCGGGACCCCATGGACCCAAGGTTTCAAACCCGACAGCAACAAATTTGTAGTTCAGACCGACACTTGGGACACGACAGCCAACTTGATGTTTGCTATGCAGGCCATCAGGGCCCTGTTTCAACATTTCCACAATTGTCAGTTTTACATGACAATTCGAACTACATTTCTTTGATTCTTGCGCGCTAAAACAAAAGCTCTTCAGGTCAGCAGTTGACACCGAACGGTCATTGAAAACTGACAATTGTAAAGTTGGTGAAATAGGGGTTAGGGAAACAGCTGGGCATATCGACCTCCTTGCAGCACGGTGCACCAATAGTAGTTTATGCAACTGCTACATAATAGGATCACACGAGTGTTTTAAGGCCTAATTATGTGGAGTTGCATACATTACTTTATCTACACACATATTATAAATACTCTAAGATGGGTTCAGAAGCCGAAGGCATATATCATACCCATACCTGTCACGAATTTGACTGTTTTTTTTTAAATCATAGACAAACATACCGAGCTGACGTTTCGTAAACTGCTTTTTTTTTGTAAAAAAAAAAAACAATATCACATTATTAATTATACACGTCGGACTGAACTCGACTTATATACGTGAGTGATCCGTTTTATACTATGATTGTAAATTACGTTGGTCGTCAAATTCGAAAAATTGAATTCGATATCGAAAAGTCATCACTTACTTTACTGCAGGATCTGCTGGTGGAGGTGGTTGGCGGGGGAGGCGACGGCGTACTGCAACGCTGGTCATTTTCTACGGTTTCTGAACGCATTTTAGAGGACTTATGATATGTGTGTAGATAAATACGTTAGCTTATCCGTAGTTTATCTGTTATCCGTTCAGCTACAGGTTTTGTCTAGTAGTAGTCAGGGTTTGTTTAAAGGAACTCTTTGTTCTTTGGTCTCCAGGATTGAGCCAACCGTGGCCAGCGACACGGACAGCATCAACGAGAAGCGTGGCCTGGACCTGTACCCCACACCGCACCAGATGCTGCCCCCCCTGTACTCCGAGAGCGAGTACAAGTGGGACCAGCAGGACGACTCCGCCAGAGGTCGGTACTACTGTTCTACCTATGTTGTATTTATATTGTCGTATAACTTTCCAAAAGCAGATTGATAAGGAGATCCTCTTGAGGAAGTGGCACTGGATCGGACACGTATTGCGGCGACCCGATGCTCACCTCACCAAGCAGATTTTTTTGTGAATTCCGTATATTTTCGACATTTAAAATGTAGGTACCTACCTAATGTAATTTTCAATAAGTAATAAATTAATCTAATCTAAGCATTAATTGGGGTGGCGTTTTATAGCGGCACAGTTCAGAACTGAACTGGAGTTGAATGAAAAGTCTGTTAATTTTTCACAAATTTCAAATTTGATGCGTAAATATACAGAAAAACCAGAAAAATTTGTTCTCGAATTGGGGTTCGAACCCAAACCTTTACCATACCGTGCCAATCCAATTACGCTATCCGAACAATTGGAAGTTAGCACGAAAATCTCTTATATATTCACGCATCAGATCTTGTTACTTAGCGATATATTGACTCGCTAACGCCATCTATGCAATAATCTCTTTTTATTTTTACGGTCATCCCGTTTTGAAATTAATTAAATTAATTAATTAATGACCGTTAAAAAATAATACAAAAAGTTAGTTTGAAAAGTCTGTTCTCACTAGTTTCATTGATTTACGGAAATACTTCAAATACCGACAATGAACCAAGCGGGTAGGGAATGGGAACTTGTATGGGAACTGTTATCTTCTTATCTTCGTGTAAGACTTAAGGCTTACCTCATCTTCTTCCAGTCGAGATGGGAGGCTACGCGAACCGCAGTTACACCCGGACCGACATCTACGACCTGGACTCCGATGAGGACGTGGTCGTGCAACGCGACAGGTAACCTTGTGCCGTCCGCTTACAGGGCATGTTTGCTTGGCAGAGAAATTAAGAAAACTAAACATCAGGCCCCTTCACCATCTTTACAATTGTCAGTTTTATATGACAATCAGAACTACATTTCTTTGAAAATATGAAGCGTGCTAAAACAAAAGCTCTTCAAGTCAGCAGTTGACACCGAACTGTCATTGAAAACTGACAATTGTAAAGTTGGTGAAACAGGGGCCTGTACACCTTATCAGTAGAACTAGAATGTAGTAGAATGTATATTTTCTTTGTTTTTATAAATTTTTCTTAGTTATAGTTTCAGAGAAAAAAGAAATTTGAGTAGTGACAGATTATGATTATGACAAACGTTACATTATGACTTTCAATTAGACCAACATTGCGTAACTTCTATTTGACACTCGTCATCGGATAGTTATGTGATTTTATATAAAAAGACAAAGTCACCAACGATTTATTTAGTAATTTAATGCACGTATTGTGACAAAGATATGAACTAGTCGAGAAGTTATGTACGATCAACCAGTTAGTTAAAAACGTACTTTTAATTGTTCTTATTTTTGAAGAAGAAAGTAAGAAACACTAAACTGGGGAGGTAAAAAAGTATAATTATCATGGGGTAGATACTTACTGGTATTATCAGTAGAACTCTCTCCACTTGTAACAATAATTTAATATGACTTACCAGTATTTTCTAATACTAATCATTTTTTGAAACTTCTTTATTACTCTGCATTTCTAACATTCCTTTGCTTTACATGTGATTACTTCCAGGTACACCACAGACGTGTAGCCGAATAAAAAAAAACTAATGCTTGCATAGTAATTGGTACGCCTTACTTATTTTTTAATATTAGTATATAATATTTTATTATAATCCTTTATAGGAGCTTTACACGCTTTCTCTGTCTAATTTTTCATTTTGTCCACACCCTGTCATGACAGCTTGGGAGTGGGTTTTCCTGTATCTGAAAAAGTAATTTAAAACGTGATCTGAAAGGAGTAGCTTTTCATATTTTTTTCCCAATTTTTGTATTTTTGCAAAAAGTGATAAACGAGTGATTTGAATACACGGAAAAAAATTCAACCTGTTTTCGTATGCTAATCGTAGTAACGTGTATCGGAATGTCGGGGATCCGGGTTCGATTCCCGGGGTTAGTATTGTCCGGTTTTTTTTCTGTGTATTCATGTTTCAGTGAGTATTTAAAAAAGTGTAACTAATTTAAAGTCAAGACTACTAACTGTGACTTATTGTAATTTTCCCCAGTGTGCTATCACTGTCATGTACAGTCAAGCAATGTGATTCCTAGGTCGCTATTAGAACCTCATCACTTTAACTACTAGATAAATTACCGATGTCAAGTCTTACGTTATTCAAGAAGCACTGCCGCAGAAGACAAAAAAGTTGATTCACTAAGACATGGTTCTATAGTGGCCTAGGAATCAAGTTGGTTGACTGTACCAACTTATTCCGTGGCCCGAGAAATGTATCGTGAACTGTACCTAAAAGGATTTAAATCATAATCTTTTCAGCAACGTTTCGGATTTTCGGTCATTCTTGACATTGGCTTATAATTTTAATACCTGTACCAACAGAAACTGAACTGAACTGTGTACTGTGTGTGTTCTGTGACGACAGAAATGTCAAAAGGACCTCACAATACCAGCGTCACCTAGCAATATTTCGTCTGTCTTATGGCCCCCATTCAATGAACTGAAATGAAATAATTTATGAAATGAAATGACATAGTGAAATAAACGGATCACTCACGTACGTCAGTCGAGTATAGCTAGACATGTTTCGGACTAATCCGTAGTCCTTCCTCTGGGAGCACACGCCACGCCGGTGGCGAGACGTAAACTGCGCGCCGCGGTTCTGCTCGCGCGGCAGCTCGGCGCAGCTGACGGCGGCTCACAACTACCCTCGTTTTCATCGTCATTTTTATTATTGTCAAAAGTGGGGTGGCACACTACGAGGGGCGGCTGAAAAGTAATCTACCTAACAATGAAACAAAAGACTGTCGTTGCTAATTTTTTTTTGTTTTTCTATATAGTCCCCTGCTAGTAAAATGCACTTATGAAATTTTTCAAATATCGAATTTAAACCATTAAAAAAAATCTTTCGGTTTGTCGTCAAAAAAGTCAGTAACCGCAGCCTTCATTTCGTCATCGGTCATAAACCTTCGTCCCCTGAGGTCTTTATTGAGAAGTCTAAACAGAAAATAGTCACAGGGGGCTAAATCTGGACTATAAGGGGGGTGGTCAATGGTTTCGAAGCCATTGTCTTTAATTGCTAGCTTCGTTGTGCGGGCGGTATGCACTGGTGCGTTATCGTGCAAAATCAGAATTCCTTTGCTTAGTTTACCTCGCCGTTTTTCTTTTATTGTCTCTCTTAGTTGATATAGTAAGTTTGAGTAATAATCAGCATTCATTGTAGTTTTCTTCGGTAAATAATCTATGAGCAAAATCCCTTCTGTGTCCCAAAAGATTGTAGCCATAAGTTTACCTGCCGATGGACAGACCTTGAATTTCCGAGGCGGCTTCTCATCCTTAAATTTCCACTGTAACGACTCTTGCTTACTTTCCGGGTCCCATTGTCGAATCCAAGTCTCATCACATGTTACAATTCTAGAAATTATTTCTTCCTCTTTCCCTCGACTCATGTCCAAACTCTTCGCAACATTTGACACGCCTCTCCATGTCAAATGCAGTCAACATTCCGGGGACCCAACGTGCACTAACCTTGGACATGTTCAAATACTCATGAATTATTTCATTGACTCGCTCTTTACTGACGCCCACATCTCTAGCTATCTCCCACTGCTTCACTCGTCGGTCCTCTAATATAATTTTTTTCACTCTGGCTACATTTTCATCGGTGACGGCCGAAACTGGTCTTCCGCTACGAGGATCATCTTCCAGGCTCTCACGACCTAACTTAAACTGCTTTGACCAAAACTTTATAACAAATTCGGAAGAACACGAACTGCCAAACACACGTAACATACGCTGTCTGAGGGTCGAGCACGACTTTTACGAATCCTGCGTCACGTAAAATCGAATAGTAAACGTTAGCGAGTTTGTATGACGTTTGGAACAGCGCCCGTCCGTGAGCGTATTTGGAACTAAAATTTAGTATGAGGTTTCTCGATCTCGATACGTTAACTGTAACGTTACGCAGCATTCGTAAAGTCGTGCTTGACCTACTGATCTCCGAAGGCGTATTCCCTTCCTTAGTCAAAAACTTAATCACCGCACGCTGCTCGATTTTATCCATTTTCACTTTTTCTACCGACATTTTTGAAACAATTGTAGGAGACAAATAAACGTGATGCAATAAACATATGAATGTAATACATTTTGAAAATAGAATAACAAACAAATATAAATCCATACCAGCCAGCATTATTTTTGTATATATTTCTGACCAAGGAGATTACTTATCAGCCGCCCCTCGTACACTAATCACATCACTTTGTAAAGGCTCGTTCACACTAGCTGTTGACGCAGTAGTGTCGAGCTATACTCGACTGACATACGTGAGTGATCCGTTTATTTCACAATGATTGAGTCTCACGGTAGTTTTATGTTAAAAGTGAAATGACATACTTTATGAAATGAAATGAAATAATTTATGAATTGAAATGACTTAATTTATGAAACGAAATGAAATAATACATTTGCAAGGCAATACCTACAGCCGAAAATTAAGTAAAAAAAAAAGAAGTTTAATATGGTTTTATAATTTTTCAGTTCTGCTGGCATCCAGCCCAGGGATGTCTACAGCGTATGAAATCCAGAGTTGGTAAAATAGTTAGTTATGAGATTAGGGCGGTAAATGTGATTTTAACCGTATTTCCCATACAAATGAAGCCAAATGAAACCAATTTTACGCCAAAAATAATTTAAACAAACTGTACACTTTTAACTGGTCGCATTTGTATCAGAAATAGTGATAGATATATTAATTAATAAATTCTATTAATCGTTATATACTTCATTACACTAAATATATAGGAAATAGATAGATTTAAGTGAGCCGATGTTGTGATTTTTTTGTCAATTCTGTTGTAATATTTTTGATATTTTTTTTCTTTTCTTTAAATAAATTGTTTCTTTTTTACTTGTTTCTTTTTTGTTATTTACACTACACAGGGATGAAGGTTTTAAATATTTATTTTATGGTTGTGCACAGAGTTTAAGTATGGGTTGTGAAAAAATTAACACATTTTGAAAACTATCTATTTCTACCAGTATATTTGAAACCACTTTACAATTACAAATTATATTTATTAATTTACTAACCTTTTACATAAACATTTATTCACTTTAAGAATCCCGTTAATCGGATAATATTTATAACTTGTAAATTTAATTTATTCAAGTCAGCTTTATAATATAATACAATTAGTATTATTTAGGCAGTTCTGCCTAAATAATTTTGTTACTTACGTAATATTTTAAAAAAAAATTATACATGATTAGCTGCTATGAATACGACAAAAGCGAAATTGATAAAATAACTGATATTCTGAGTTTAATTATACAATACAATACAAAACTCTTTATTTAACAACACATAACAAACAAAATAGAAAAAATCCACACAGATAATTACCGGTAACAATAGGCTTCCTTATCGTTACAGAGCGATCTCTACCAGACAAAAATGGAAGGAAAGAGAACAAAGCAGCTATAGTATAGTTATATTATCAAGCTCTAGTCAAATCTGTTAGACATGTTTGTTATTTTAATTGAAGTGATAGCGAGGTCCTTATTATTATTATTTATTTTGTTTTTGTTCTTATTGCTGTAACTTTCGGGTAGGTTAGATTATGGTTGAAAATATTTCATAATCGTAAACTTGATTTTTTTGCTAAATCTATCTCGTTATATATTATTATTTATGGTTAGGTATTTTATACTTCTAGACTACTTCTAGGCTTTTACATTTCCATTTTTAGTAAATCTACTGTTTCAAATTACTATAGGCTAACATTTAAATTTTACTATTCTATGAATCTTTCTGCCTAAATAGTTAGCCAAATTTTTTAACTGCTATGAAAGTAGGGACTGATCTTTGTACTTTGAAAACACCATCACCTCACAAGTTCCGTTGTTTTCTATAAATACTTAGTATTTTGTTTGATAGTGCCGGTGCCCCGAGCACGAATATTCGAATCCTACGAGTTAGTCACGTTATCGAGAAAATTTGTATGACATTTGGAACAGTGAACCCCATGAGGGGACCAATATACTTCTTTATGCAACGTCGAGTTAATCTTTTCCTTGTTATTTCTACGAAACAAAACAAAATGTCAAACGTCAGAATACCTCATTGAATGTTTAGTGTATAAATGACATGACGCTGTGTGAGTGTCAATCCATACAAATCACTTTAAAACAATTACCGAAATCCCGGTAAAAATATAACGGTACAAATTAAAAACCAGTAAACATACCGCTACCATAATATCGGTAAAATTTTGAGGTATCTAACGGTATTTTGTAAAAAGAAGTAAAGTTGGTGCCAAAATAACCTTAAAAATACGACAAATACCGGTACTAAGTATTCTCGGTAACGTTATTATTCCCTGCCTTAAAGTCCTTTAGATAATGTCCTTTCACACAAGCTGACAGGTTAGAAATGAATATTATTCGGTTTGCACTTTGTATGAATATTTTGAATCCAAAAGGCTTTTAGCTTACAAGCGCTACCAATACCTCTGAAATTTAGAGTAAAAAGAAAGATATTACTAGTATAAGCGTAGGTAAATATCGCCTAATGATGGGATCGGTTACCGATCATAAAGTATAAATACCTAAGTGGTTACTAATACATAACCTTAATTACACTATAACTATGAGAAAGGATAATTATGTGCAGGCGTCAGAAATATCATCAATGAAAATAAAATCTTACTTACAGCGTGTTAGATATTTACCCGTAAATATTTCTGCAAGTGGTGGAGCAGCTAACGTGAACTTTTATTTTGGGGGCGGAGCTTATTCACTCGAGCGGGACAACGCTATCCAGTAACGTGTGTGTCAATAGAAAGACAGCTAGTCAAAATGCGCTCAAAACGCATGGCGTAAGCGCCAAAGCGTTTAAAATGCTCTGGGTAAAAAAACTGAAGTATTGATATGATTTTTGTGTAACCAAAATAAAGCACCGAGTGTTACTTTTCTTTTCGTTAAGCAGTTACGATATTCCTTCTCACACCGCTTCAGAGCGATGAAAGTGCTGAAGCAGAAGTGTAACTTAAAAAAAAATTTGGTACTTAATTATGGGTTGAAATCATCATCATCAAACTTAAGAGTTACACTCTTGTCGGTGGAGTTTCTTCCAATCATCTCTCCTATGAGCCAGTTCCTTGACCTCCTGATACGACACGACACCGGCCTTCTCCTTTATCTGGTCCATGTAGCTGGGTTGAAATATATAACGCCTTATTTGAAATGTCTGACACCATGTTTTTAAGGTTTTTTTTGTTGCACGAATAAATTTTGGCTATAGAATAGGATATCCTATGTACCTATCTATTTAGATAAGAATTGTCACCTTGTTACCTGACACCGAACCTTAGATATATAATGATGTACATATTACCGAGGCAACTGTTACTGTTGATTGTGTAAAGGCATAGTTAATTATGTAAATAAGTAGATAATTCGCGTAAAAATTTAACACAGGTACGCCTAATTCACACTAATAAGAAAAATTGTGTAAGTTTTAATACACTAAGGCGCTCGGTCGACTACTTCTAACCCGTTTGTTTCACGACCACGCAATGTATGCACAAATTTTATAACTAATGTTAATTCTGGGTTACGAAGGTACAATACTTCAAAACAAGAGTTTCTCAGAATTATCTTTAACGCGTGAGATTGGAAAGTGGTTGAATTCGTGAGAGGCCAGGCCTTTTTTTCACGAACTTTCTAATAAAATTGTCAGTTTTCAATGACAGTTCGGTGTCAACTGCTGACTTGAAGAGCTTTTGTTTTAGCGCGCTTCATATTGTCAAAGAATAGTTCGAATTGTCATATAAAACTGACAATTGTAAAGATGGTGAAATAGGAGCCTGTCATCATATGTATATAGGTAAGTAATATTACCGTACCAGAATCGAATCCAATACCTGATGTGCCAAAAGCAGAATCACCATTCAAAATGGCAGTACTTAAAACACTGTTCAGTGTAATAACTCTGAAAATTTTAGTAATATTTTTGTCCTATCATAGGACGAGCATGCGAGCGAGCAAAGCTTTAGATGGACAGCTTAACTGGCTCTTCGCCTGCCCGGTACAGGGCTTGGGGTAAGGCGCCAGCGAGGGTGAAGGGAGAAGCGGGCGGCGAGACACTATGAGCGTCTAAGGATTTGTTCTCCCCCCCTGCCGCTCCCTGTAAGTTGTCCCCTGTAAGCAGTATTCATGAAGCTTCCTTTGCTCAAGCGCAATGAACCGATTCTAACCCCAAAACATAGACTTAGGTAAACTTAGGATAAATCACCTACATCGGAGTTAGCTTGAAACAATATTTTTCTATGACAGCAAGTTTTTGCCAACGATATAATTTTTGATCGCTGACCATACAACTCCTATATTTATAAATATAAAAAAAATACATTAAATGCTAGCAGTTCCTGCCAAATAGTCCTTAAGTGTACTTACAAATAAAATAACCATGAAGTAATTGTCCTTTTATTCAACTCTTTCCATTTCCGGACAGAATCTTTCAATTTCAATGTTCTTAGCTCTCATTTAGAAATTCATACTTCTGTTCAATCTGTCGAAATTTTAGCAAAAATACTTACTTACTACATTTTAAGTGCTGATAGAATTAAGCATTTACTTGTAACATGACAACGAGCATTTGCTGTTTTTTAATTTTTCGAACTGAAAAAGATCAGAGCCAAGTATAGAGCCATAATACATCATTATGAACATTTTCAAGGTCATTCTAGCGAACGCTCTAGTGAATGCTCGGCGGTAAGGAACGACGGCGGAATGATGTCAATTTGGCTGGGCTCAGCAAAAAGTACGAATCAATCTGTCATGTCATTAGAATGATCGCTAGAATGCTCGTTAGCAATGCTTCTGTTTACATCGTGAGCTTTTTCCTGTAATTTAAAATTACTTAAAATACTCATTACAAGTGAATGCTAAAGTCTTTCAGCACCTTTAGATATGTTACCCACATAATAATGACCTTGTAAAAACCTTCTATTTAGCAGTATTATTTATGTGTTACTATTTTGAATATTATTAAGTGGTACCTTTATTCTGATAAGTAAATAGAAAACACTCGGCATGTTGGAGGCAGATTCGTGGTCCTAAATGCTATTTAATAATCGCTAAAATACCAAATTAAAAAATTAATAAAAAGAAACATCTCATGTTGCTTAGCGTTAAATCTGTCCCAATCTAGATATAATGATGGTTGTATATAGTTAAGTAGAATATTGAGGTATTCGAAGCCTTCTTGTTAAGAAGAGACTTTTAACTATATAGTTAAATGAATTTTTGTCGACATATTGAGAGGATTAAAAACCTGACCAGTTTTAATGACTCTTGTGCACAATTAATTACCTTGCTGTCATTTAATTAAACGTTTAAATAATCTCAGAGTGAGACTTGTTTAAAAAAGGTTTTCGCAAGATTAATAGAAAGTTACATAATTATATTATAATTATTTTACTAAGCTTTTCTATGTATACTAAAATAATTCCAAAATCAAACTTCATTTTAATACCTCATTCAAATCATTAATTGAAATGGGATCTAATAATAAGATTTACATTCAATTGGCTTTTCGCCGAAACTTTTCTGACGAGTCAAAATAAATGACATATTAAGCTAATATCTTAGGCGACACTGTATTTTTGCGTTTCCATAGTGGCCAGACTTATGTCAGTCATGTCAGATTATGTCGGTTTATGTCATTTAAATCATACCGGTAAATTTCAGAAGTTACATGTGACTTCTTGATATTCAAAATACCTATACATTGGAATGTTTACATTAATTTATTACATTCCCTTTTTTAAGAAAAACTATGAAGCCTTAAGAAGTTTGATCGCATGTACAGTCAAGGAATTTAATTCCCTACCCATTTCGTTGAAATGTTGTTAGACATCCGCAATGCATTAAGGTCGAAAATGTCAACGTAAACGCGACATGTCAAAGCGACGTCGTGTTCTATCTAGCTCTTATGGTGACTGTTTGCTATAAGATATTAAACCTTTGGTGGGTTGGAAATTTAATTCCTTGACTGTACCTATGCATCAAGTTATTGTTAATCGTAAAACAATATTGAAATATAGTAGTCTTATAATTTGTGTTCATATAAAATAGATGAGAGCAATATGTATCGAATTAAAATAATATAATTATGTTGAATAGATAGTTATTTAATATAAATAGGAAAATACGTGTTGTAAATTTATTTGCAGTCCCAATTTTAAAGCTAGAAGTTACAATTTTACAAACTCGTAAAATTAAATTGTGTCTTTATGAAATGGGATCTGCTACAAGACTTGAATTTTAATGCATTGTTCTGTTTTAATTTAACGAAAATATGAAAGTTTGTTATAAGTAAACAAAAAATATCACGCATTATAGTATATTCAAGATACCAGGTGTCATACAAGTAAATGTTTGTATGTGATTCATGTAAAACGGCCGAAATAAATGCCTAAGCAAATTCTGATTTCTTTTATTTGCTCTAGCACAGGCTCTACTAACATTTCTTCTAGTAACTTTAATTTGGTGTCATTAAATAAGTACAAATGTTATAAAAAACACTTTGAGACATAAATCTGACACATAAGTCTTGTAGATAAAAAGTGAGCAAAACAAATCCGCTTTCGAAATCGGTCTATCCGTTTGGGAGTTATGACGCCACAAACAGATACACAGCTTAAACTTGTATTTTTACATCGGGGGTTAGAAATATAACAACGCAGCGCATGTTGCATACGCCTCGTGGTTTTGTATTTGAACTGGAATTAATTGTGAAATCCTCCTAAGCATCTGATAAGGGTCATCATGATAAGCAAATGACGTCTATTTTTGTCATGGTTTAGGTATTTAACCTTGGATATTTGTTTGCAGAGAACTGATGGACTGACCTGCGAGAAATGAGCTGGACATTTCTTTTAGCATCCTTTTTTTCATAGACCTTTTTTGCTCGCTGGGCTGATAAAATAAATAAAATAAAAGATCATTTATTCACAAAAAGAAAATGTAAATGAACAAATGAAAAGCCATTACAATTTTGTGAGAAGGCGAGGACTCAGCAGAGTGCTGGTTTTCAGTCCTCACCTTGTATGTGAAAAATGGTAGTGTGGCTGCTAATTTATTAACGAAACACTATTGAGTATATTCTCTTACTTAAACAAATCAATATCCCTTCCAAATTAAACAAAGCAATACAAGTTTTGAAGTAGGCAGTTTGATGGCTGATTGGGGTCAGAAGGTTCTCGAATGGCGTCCGCGGACCAGGAGACGAGCTGTCGGTAGGCCTCCAACAAGATGGAGCGACGATCTGGTAAAGATGCGGTGGATGCGCAAAGCACAAGACCGGCCTGAGTGGAGAGCCGCAGGAGAGGCCGCCGGCCAGCAGTGGACGTCTTTCGGCTGACATGACGATGATGATGATGAGACTTTTTTTCACCAAAGACGACAAAACCAGGAGGACTATCAACGTCTATACAATATCGCTACAAAACAAAGAAACAAAGTTAAGATATTTCTCTATCCCACGGGAATTTCCAAAATTCCTTCTTTAGAGCACCTCTATAATACTCTAGGTACATGTATTACAAATTTCAAGTCTCTAGCACCAGTAGTTTAGGCTGTGCGTGTCCTCTATATCCGTTGTCAGTTATTATGAAAATAAATACTATTTGGTCTTTATCCCGTGGGAATTTCAGAAAATCCTGAAAACCGTTTTTAGCTGTTATTATTACCTACTTGCATGCTTAATTGCATGCAATTTGAAATGACTAACAATAATATTTACGGAGATAGAGCCACTTTGATCCGAAAATATAAATCCCATTTATTCCCTATCCCGTGGGAATTTCGAAAAGTCCCTTCTTAGTGCACCTCTAGGATACTCAAGGTATATGTTTGCCAAATTTCAAGCCTCTAGGTCCAGTGGTTTAGGCTATGCGTTGTCTGTCAGTCATTCAGTCAGTCAGTCAGTCAGTCAGTCAGTCACGGTACTGTTTTATAGGTATATATATAGTAGAAGTTGACATATACTACATTGAACTGGGATGACATTAACACTACCTACAAAGTAAATTAAAATATTAAAACTAAAACTAACTTAAAAATTAAATACCTACCAAACCTGGACCTCTCGGCAGGGTGCCCATCACGCAGGCAGCATTCCCGCGCTGAATTGCAATAGCAATTCTTTGCGCGAGAAAGCTGCCCGCGCGAGGGTCGCCTGTTGCCTCTTTCAGGCGTTTGCTCAGCTCCTTGTGGAGCCCGAGCGCACCCTTACCCCAAGGACCCAGCGTCTCGACGCCAAACGGCAAGAACTCGTATTGGGCGCCGAGACAGCTGTACTTGCTGACCTTGAGGCGCTCCCGGGCGTCCGCTGCCGCTCCTGCCCGTTTGCTTGTTAGTGGGACGTAGGACGCTGCCAGGGTGTCCGTACAAGTGGCGTCCCACACCAGCGCACGGCCCATCTTCCAGGGGATTAACGACATCCCATCAGGGCGCTTGCCATCACCCCGCGCAATCTGGGGCTCCAGAGCAGCGGGGACGTTGGCGCTGACGAGTGCCCTTCTGAGGATGTCGTTGAGTGCAGCGTGGCGTGACAGGCGGCCGGCGCCCGAGGAGCAGGAAAGGCCGTGGTGAGCGAGTCGGTCTACAGGGGCCCCACAAGAAGTGCAGCTGTGGCTTGTGCAAATTCCAGCACCGAGCCGGAGACCGACAGCTATGCGGAGTGTGGCGGGATCTAAAAATGTTCCTGTGTTAGGCGAGGGATAGGCATGGAGCCAGTGACCTGACTCTGGCTTGGACACTGCTAGCAGCCTTGCCAGATCCCATTTTTCACATCATCAACTGGGATGACAGCTGCCAATTATAGTCTTAGAAATACGAAATGTTGGGGGTGCGGGTCGGGTTACCTCGTCGTGTGTCTAGGTGCTGCGGTTCCCTTCTGGATCCGTCCGGGGGGAAGAGCAATGCTCGGGCCGGTGCACCCTGGGCATCAGTCAATGATTTCTTTGCCAAGAATTTATGGAACATCATTGGCCGATGGCTAAGAACTCGACAAGGGGAGTGGGGTTTATTCAGTTTGGCCTATCCGATGTCTTTTTTCCAATGTCAATTTTTTTATATTACATTACACTTGCATATAAATGATTGTTATACGTGTTATATTATATTCACTGACATTGGCACAAGCCCCAAAGGCCGCCATTACGAAGAAAGAAGTAGTACGAAATGTTGTCAGTTATAAAGCGTGGCTAAGTCATACTGAAGCCTAGGTAAACATGTCTGTAAACAATTTTTGAATAATAATGGTGTGTGGCGTCGACGTGAGCCATTGTGAAATGAAGTGAAGTGCCGCATAATAGGGCACTTAGAGTGACTCTTGCGCAGCGGAGATTCTGCAATGATACCACGCTGCTTAAAAAAAAATCGTCTTCATCCTATTTACGTCCCACTGCTGGGCACTGGCCTTCTCTCAGAGCGAGAGGGCTTGGGCTATAGTTCCCACGCGAACCCAGTGCAGATTGGGAACTTCACACACATCATTAAATTGCTTCGCAGGAGTGTGCTGATTTCATTTTGTTGCCCGCAATTTTGTTTGTGAACAATTTCCGGTAGCCCCTGCCCTTCTCTAAAATTCCTTCTATCCCTGTTCCAAAATTCATTGAAAACTGGTTCAGCAGTTTGGGTTTGAAGCTTAAGCAACAAACAATCTCATTTTCGCATTTGAATAATATTAGTTGATGTTAGTAAGAATTAGGTACCACAATGCAAGCGGTCGCAATGATCTATGCACGGCTCTATTGTTATTAGACATGGGCGCCGCGCCGCCGCGGCGCCGCGCCGCCGCGCCGCCGCGCCGCCGCCGCCGACGATTTTTCCACGCCGCCGCCGACGATGGATTTGATCGCCGTAAAATCGGCGTGGCGAATATTTTATTAATTTTAAAGTTTTTTTTTTTTTGGTTTCATTGTTATAAAGGTATATTACTAGTACTAAAACTAAAAATGCAATAAACTAAAACTATATATAAACTAAATCTATAAATAAAAAAGCTGACCCAGATCACTGCCGGACGGTAAGGTGCCTAGAAGGCTGGCAGCATTGCCACGCTGGATAGCAATGCTTAATCTCTGAGCTAAGTAAAAGCCAGCCCTCTGGTCACCCGAAGCATCTACCAACTTCTTTGTTAATTATTCGCCAAATTTCATTACCACAGTTATAATTTTATCCCTCCTTCCGTATTTTCTATTTCTAAACGGCAGAATTGTTCTGTCGAGCAGTGCGGGGTACGATGGGATACCTGCAATGTATGGCACGAGGCATCACGTGACTAGTGCGTGTGCGGCGGTGGTTATACATGACAAGCGGTCCTTCGCTTTGGCTGGCGGGACTACTGGTGCCGTTGTTGTTAAGGTTGACATCAAAAATGCATTCAACTGTGTTGAAAGGGATGTCATCTTGGAAGAGGTACTTATTAGATAAACTTCCTTGGCGATATCCCTTTAGAAAGGTTATTTTCGCAGGTTTATGATCAGCATTGAGGCCTCTGGTGTTTTGGCTCGTCGAGATGCACAAAACCTTCACAGATTCGTACTCACCATTGAATGTGTAGTATCTGGATGATGGCACAATAGGCGGTCGGCCGGATATCAGGTACTTTGTTTTGGTCGAATAGGGAAAGTTTGTGTCTGCTTTAAAAGAGATACGGCTTGAGATTAAATCGGGAAAATGTGAACTTGTAGGGCACTGAGCAGGGAACCTTTGGAGGGCTTTCGGTCTTTGGTTTCGGGGATACCTAAAGCTCTTGGAAAAGTCCGAATTGAACTTGCTTGGTGCACCATTTTTTTCCGAAAGAAGTTCTCCCGGTTCGGTATGGCGGTCTAGGTGTGCGGCGTGTTCGCAATGTCGGTCTGGTTGCGTTTTTGGCTGGCGTTGGTGGCGTATGGTGTAGCGGATCTTTTAGTAGCAACGGGGTTTCTTTGCCGATTTTATCGGGGGTTCTCACGATTTGGGAAACGTGTTTGCAATGCGACTGATCAGTGGGTTGTGCCAGGTGCGAGGCTCTACGATCCCACCAGCTTGGCACAATGCTTGATATCGACTCTCTCCAGTTTCTCCATCACCACGTAGCCGTTGCGCTAAGATTGGATGTTTGGGTGGTAAGTGTTGCCTATCTCTGTACAGTTGCCTATATGGAATAATCGTGGAAGAGAATCGCTACCAAGGCCTCAGTTGTCAAAGGTGATCTGGGTGGTTCTCGAGGCACCACTTGTTCAACGGCTTTATCCACAGAATAATGGTGGCTGTTAGTGTGCCGTGCATTTGAAAGCCTCCGGGGTTAAGCCATAGTGACGGTAAGAGGCCTGATAGGCTGACGTCGGTTCTTTGGCAGGGCGCTGAGTCTGTGTTTGCGGTCGACGGCAACCCCCTGGGAGGTGGACGCCAAATCCTTTCTGTCCACACAAGTTGAGCAGTTGGCTGCAACCCCCGCTCGTGGTCGTATTTGGTTCAGCAGATCGCTCTAGCCATACAGCGTTTGTTGTTAGTCTTTTTTTTGTATTTTATTTTATGATTTTATTGGTGTATTTTATAATTGGATTTTTATTTTAGTGTTAATATCGTATTTGAAATTTTGTGCGACTGTAATTATGAACTTCTATTGGAAAAATCTTTATGATTAACTGTACACCTGAAAAAATCTATGCCACGCCGATTTCACGCCGATCACGCCGCCGCCGCCGACAATTTTGCCATCGGCGCATCTAATAGTTATAGACATAAGAGCTTGTGCAGATCATTGTGACCGCTCCGGTTGCTTAGCTACTTTTACTACTTGTATGATCAAAAAGTTGAACCAATGTTCATGACAAAATTACAATCTAGGAAAGTGAACTAGTCAACTCCTACGTAAGTATTAAGCAGACTTGCTCTCCGCTGGATTTTCGCTCATTACAGAATGAACCTGCCTCCCGCAAGGCCGACGTGCTCTCAGCTCAATTAGTAGATAACAGAGATAAGACTGATTGCGCTGATATCAGACGCCAGTGGAAAATGATTGTCAGACCACGGAAAGTGAGGCTTTAGAAAAGTGAAGAAAAGTTCTGAACAACAGAAAACGGGAAGAATGTGACATTGAGGAAATTGTGAGAAAAGAAAGAATTGTTTATGTTAAAGACACTTGAAGCGTTGTTTATTGTATGGAAGAGACACACTGCATAGTGCATAATATTTGTATTTGTAGAATGTGAAATTGTAAATTAAAGAGGAGTGTGTATGAAAATCGGAAAAGTCAATAGAATTTGAAAACATGGAAGAATACAAACTGTTAAAAGACACGGAATTCACCCAAATAAACGAAATATACGACGAATGTTTGAATTACTTGCAATCAAGTAATAACAAAGACGGCATCGGACTAAAAGACCTGAATTTCAATAGTGAAAATGAAGAACCGACATACGAAAGCATAAATAACGACGTGAAAGCAAACGGATTTAAAGAAATACCTAAACCTGACTTCAAAGTTGAGAATGAAATAGTAAACAACAACAAAAGTGAGAGCGTACGTTCTGTAGTGTCGGAAAAAAAATCGGAAAGGCTGAGGAAGCTGTCTCAGACCCTGCCGAAGATAGTGATAACTCAGAGTGAAACGAGTTTGAACGTGAAAAAGTTGCCGGTCGTTTATGAGTTTAAGAAGCCAAGCAATGGGCAGAAACCTACTGTTAATAATAAGTAAGTGCATTAACTACCTATTTGCCGTCATTTAGGCTTCCGTAGCCAAAATAGCAAAAATGGAACTTATATAGTTTCGTCATGTCCGTCTGTCTGCCTGTCAGTCTGTAAGCGTCGCGGGGCTTAGCTCAGAGATTATTTTGGTAACAGTCAAAGTCAAAAACATGGATTCGCGCAACCGCTTACCGTCGCAGCAATAAGGTCTGTATAAGCTTAGATATTTTTGGGACTCTGTAGTGTATATATTGGGGACCTTGACTACACCTTGACTGTACTAGAAAACAGTATTTTTGCATGGGTATACATATAAAATGTACCTAATTAGGAAAACAAATTGCTGGAATAAAGTTTGGATAAAAAATTGTACTTACACTGCAAAGATCCCATCATCTTTAAGAGCCGTAATGGGCTTAAGCTTACTTCATATTAGACAGGGCAGACGGACCGAATGACATTTTACGAGTATTCTTCACATACAGTATTTGACACAGAAAAAATAGTCATCAACATCATCAGCCTATACATATTAATACGTCCCACAGCTGGGCACAGGCCTCCTATCAGAATGCAGACAGCAAAAAGAATTAGTGAATGTTACAGCCGGGGTAGCCTAGTAGTTTGACTTACAGCCTCTCAAACAGAGGGTCGTGGTTTCAAGCCCCAGCTCGCACCCCTGAGTTTTTCAAAACTTATGTGCAAAATTAGGTACATTTGTAATAATAATTTATCACGAGCTTTGAGGAAAATATTGAGGACACCTGCGCGCTCCTACGAAGCAATCCAATGGTGTGTGTGAAGTTCCCAATCCGCACTGGGCCCACGTGGGAACTATAGCCTAAGCCCTCATTCTGAGAGGAAGCCTGTGCCCAGCAGTGGGACCTAAAAAGGCTCGTGGTGAAAATGAGGGTTGTTTCCAGCTTCACCAAGAGCCCTCCGCTGCGGAACCGGTCAGCCTACGGAGACTTCCCCAAGCGGCTGGTGGCCAAAAATGGGGGTGAGAACGTAGCCCTCATCAGCAACGTGCCCTTCGAGAGGATCCGACTCCTCAATGACACCTTCCATACGCTGGTACGCATGACAAGAGCATTAATCCTACCGCTCGGAAAGATTTAGTTACTTGGCCACTGGTTCCGGGAACCGTTTACGGTCGAGTAACAATCTTTCTCTCGCTTTCCCTGTTACTTATTCCAAATCCTACTCCAAATCCTTCTCCGTGCAGGCTGTTAGACTGTGGAATCGGTTACCTTGTGACATCAGGCAGTCGCAAACTGTTGCCACCCTGCAGAATCTCTCGAGGAAGTACTGGCTTGACGACTCATCTTAATTGGATATTGTATCTTCTCTGATTCGTGTACCTGTATATGTATTTTTGTATACGATTTGTATTAATTTATCGTTATGCTATTGGTATGTGTATCTGTATTTCTATGTGTGTGTACATTAAATGCTTTAGTTATTTAGGTTAGTGTCAAGTTCCGGTTCCTTTTACTTTTATTTGTATGTCTACTCTTTTTTCTGATGTCCTGTCAATCGCCCGAAGGCTAACTGGTAGAGATCCCTTTAAGGGATAAGTTCGCCTTTGTACATTTGCTTTTGTTCTGTTATCTGTTATTTTTGCTTTATGTGCAATAAAGAGTTATACATACATACATAATGACACCTATTGTATTGACATCTGTCACCAACCCAATGAGGATCGCGAGTCAAAAATCCGCTAGAATCACTAGTGTCGATTGGGTCTATCTGTCATCTCCACCAATGAGAGACAAGCTACTGGCTTATGATTGGTGGAAATTGACAGATAGACCCACTCGACACTGCGTCAGATATTTATACTGGATGCTATTGAAGTTAGATGCACGAGTTTTACTCACTGAGTTTTGAGCACGGGTTTTGAGAGAGGAGAGAGGAAGAGAGGGATTTATTCATTATACATTCGATACATACAGGATAAGAAAACAATACATTTGAAAAAGTTATATACCTAGAACAGTGCCCTAAGCACGACTTGTCGAATCCTGCGTCACGTAAAATCGAATAGTAAACTATAACGAGTTTGTATGACGTTTGGAACAGCGCCCGCCCGTGAGCGTATTTGGAACTAAAATTTAGTATGAGATTTCTCGATCTCGATACGATAACCGTAACGTAACGCAGGATTCGACAAGTCGTGCTTAGGGCACAGAACTGTCGCTATCTAATTAAACACGCAAGATTGTACCGAGCGATATAAGAAGTTTTCTGTATACGAGATACTAAACCCTCCTTTACATTAAAAGGGATATTTTCATTCATCCTAATCCTAACTTATATTATAAATGCGAAAGTAACTCTGTCTCTCTGTCTTTCTGTTTGTCTGTTTGTTACCTCTTCACGGGAAAACCGTTTCACCAATCTATATGAAATTTTTAAGAAGATAGTTTGAATACTGAGGAATAACACAGGCTACTTTTTATTTGGGAAAATTATACTGTTCCCACGGGATAGCGATAACCGAAATCTACGCGGACGAAGTCGCGGGCAACAGCTAGTAGTGAAATAAACGGACCACGGCAGTCGGCAAAGTACGTTTCGATGCCGCCCAATCGATCACTCCCAGAGGAAGGACTACGAATTAGTTCGAACTTAACTCGTCTTTTTTATTTCACTATTCTAAAAGGGACCTCTTCCAGTTAACCTTTAGAACTGACAGGACTTGTTTCCAGATCAACCTCCGCTGGCGCTGGATCGTAGTGGGCACCGTGGTGGTCCACTTCGGCATCTGGCTCGTCTTCGCGGTGTTCTGGTACATCACTGCGCTCGCGCACTACGACTTCGCGCCGGACCCGCCCAAGCGGACCTGCATCACGGGCGGGAAGGACTTCGTCACCATTTTCCTGGCTTCTGTTGAGGCTCAGGTAACGCCTTTATATTCATATTATAAATCCAAGCTTAAACCAATTAAACTATCGGACAAAGGCTAAGCCTGGCCATCCAAAGAGGGAACGCTGCCAGCATCTCTGGTGCCATGGTACCAGGCCCAAGGGGACTTGTTTTAGCCATGTTTTAGTTTTCGTAAATTAGTTTTATTTTAAATTTAATTTAGGACAGGCATTTATTTTATCAACTAAAAAACAATTACTTTGCTCACTTTTTTTAAGAAATGAATTCCAAACTACCCTTTTCCCCCCTTCCCTTTCCTCCTTCCTTTTAAAAAAGGGTAGTTTAGGACTTACATAAAAGGGTAGTTTGGAATTTATAAAATATTAGTGGGTACGTTGGTTTTGTCATTAACTAAGTTGAGTACATGGTTTACATATGTCAGTAGTGGAAGTGGTGGCATGTTGAGCGGTTGTTGTTGTGCTTCGTAAATGGCCTCGTGGAGAGTGCCGAAACGCGTCAGCGTTTAGTATAGTGGTGGTGGTGATAGTTGGGTCTGTGTGGCATGTGTTGATTCGTGTAGCAGTGGAGGCGGAGGTGTTGCATGGAAACATACATTTGCCGCACAGATATAACTATTTGTCATTAGTGGTCGCGGGTGAGCAAAGTAATTGTTTTTTAGTTCATAGACCTCCGCAAAGTAACGCCTGATTCAATAAATTATTTATTTTATCGTTTTAGTTTAGTTTAATTTCAGTTTTTATTTATGTTCGTAGATGCAGTTTAACTGAATATTTGATTATTTGTAATTATGTAATTTCATTAAGTAATAAACATCAATTAAACTAAAACTTTAAAACTAAATGAAATGGTGCCCAAAAGGCTGGCAGCGTTGCCTCGCTGAATAGCGATGCTGATTCTTTGAGAGAGAAAACTGCTAGCCTTTTGGTCACAAGTTGCATCGACCAAGCGTTTGTATTTGCTATCATGTTCATTGATGCAATGTAGGTCTTACAAGCAAATTATGTCAGTAGGTACATGATGTTCTGTCAGGGCACTGCAATTCTCTTATATGCTAAATAACAATAAATTAAATTACATTTCATTAAATAACATACATACATACAGTCACGCCTGTTTCCCGGAGGGGTAGGCAGAGACCACGGACTTCCACTTGCTACGATCCTGACATACAACCTTTGCTTCCCTTAATCTCATAACATTCTTCATACATGCTCTTCGGTTGTGGGTACTCCTGACCTGTCCTTTTTCCAAAATATCACCGATTTGATCGGAGTACGTTCGCCGAGGTCTTCCCTTTCCCACTTTTCCATCCACTCTCCCTTCATACACCTTTTTGTAAATCTGCTTTCACTCATTCTCTCTACATGCCCAAACCATCTTAACATACCCTTCTCAATTGTCGTCACTACATCTTCATTCACACCGCACTTCTCTCTTATCGCATTACTCGTCACTCTATCTCTCAAAGTCACACCACACATACTTCTCAACGCTCTCATTTCCTTCATTTCATTTCCATTTCCGCTGCATTCACTCTACTTTGGTGTTCATTAAATAACATTACATTAAATTACATTTCACTAGCTAAATTAAATGAAAACATACATATGTTTATTATATTAAACAATATGTAATTAAAACACAATTTATTAATTTTCAAAGGATGTCAATAACCTTAACCCACCAGTGAAAATTAAACAGTGAAAATTCTTTTAAACCCCCGACGAAAAAGAGGGGTGTTATAAGTTTGACCTGTGTATTTGTCTGTGGCATCATAGCTCCGAAACGGATGGACCGAATTTGGTGCGGTTTTTTTTTAATCGAAAGCTAGTTTAATCGAGATGGTTCTTAGCCAAGTTTCATTAAAATCGGTTCACCCGGTTTTGAAATATTGAACTTTGAAATGACAATAGAGACGAGCTGTCGGTAGGCCTCCAACAAGATGGAGCGACGACCTGGTAAAGATCGGATGCGGGAAGCACAAGACCGGTCTGAGTGGAGAGCCGCAGGGGGGCCGCCGTCCAGCAGTGGACGTCTTTCGGCTGACATGACGATGATGATAGCCTTAACAGCAATTGGAGGTATCCTTGAAAAATAACCCATTCTCTGCGGGATTGCGATAAATGAATTATGCAGCCCAAGTCCCGCGCAACAGCTAGTCACCCATGATCGCACGATGACAAAAATTAAAGCCCACATGCTGATTTAGTACTTATTGTGCCTATTTTTGCTTCAACCTATCATGATTCAAACTGACAGTGCGCAAGATTTGTCATGATTTACTTGACAGTCCTAAATTGAGTTCGGTTGGCGCGTGCTACTTGACGGGTTTATTACAGTGCCCTGAGCACGACTTGTCGAATCCTGCGTTACGTTACGGTTATCGTATCGAGATCGAGAAATCTCATACTAAAGTTTAGTTCCAAATACGCTCACGGGCGGGCGCTGTTCCAAACGTCATACAAACTAGTTATAGTTTACTATTCGATTTTACATGACGCAGGATTTGACAAGTCGTGTTTAGGGCACAGCTCTAGGATTAAGATTCAAATTCTTGCTGCAGTGGCCGCAGCAAGAATTTGAATCTTAATCTTAAAACAAGTGTACAAGTAAATCGAACATTTATCGCACAAAGACAGTGTATAAGAGCTATAAGTAATATCAGCCGCCGTACATCATGTAGACCCTGGTTTGTTGAGTATGGGATACTGACCGTTTACTCTATTTATATTTACGAGGCCTGTTTATTTGTCAAACTGCATCCTGAAAAGTTTAAAACGAAAAATGACACAGTTTCTTTTAATACAAGATATCCTGATAAATTAGTTTTACCTAAGATACATATAATTATGAAAAAGAAAAATAGTCACACTATGTGCATAAAATTGTATAATAATTTACCGGAACCCATGAAAGTGCTCCCTTTAAGATCCTTTAAAACCCAGCTGTACCGATGGCTGGTAAATAAGTGTTTCTACTCTCTGAAGGAATACTTGAATATGATGTAGATAAACTCTAATTAACATGTTATAATTATACCTGCATGTATCAAGTAGCCAAACACAATAGTTTCATGACACTTTGAGTTTAAATGTATGAATCTAAACTATCCACATAATGTAACATCTTATTTTTGTACTACATTTAATGCGAATAAAATACATTTCTATTTCTATAACGACATTAAATCTAAGCTAAAACTAAATAAACTAATTAATACTTAAATGAAATCTAAATAAGGCCCCATTGGTATGGTGCCCAAAAGTATGGCAGTGTAGCCTCGCTGAATGCTCATTCTTTGAGAGAGAAAACTGCCAGCCCTTTGGTCACAAGTTGCATCGAATAAGCGCTTTTGCAACTCTGAAATAAACAAATGAATTATTAATGCCATCTTAAAACCAGGTTTAAGCATGACAGTAAGTACATTTTGACACAGCTAAAGTGGAATTAAGACTAAAACTTACGAGGGGCGACTGAAAAGTAATCTACCTAACAATGTAACAAAAGTCTGTCGTGTCTAAATTTTTTTTTCTTTAAAGTCCCCTGCTAGTAAAATGCACTTATTAAATTTTTCAAATATTGAATTTAAACCATTAAAAAAAAATCTTTCGGTTTGTCGTCAAAAAAAGTCAGTAACCGCAGCCTTCATTTCGTCATCGGTCATAAACCTTCGTCCCCTGAGGTCTTTATTGAGAAGTCTAAACAGAAAATAGTCACAGGGGGCTAAATCTGGACTATAAGGGGGGCGGTCAATGGTTTCGAAGCCATTGCCTTTAATTGCTAGCTTCGTTGTGCGGGCGGTATGCACTGGTGCGTTATCGTGCAAAATCAGAATTCCTTTGCTTAGTTTACCTCGCCGTTTTTCTTTTATTGTCTCTCTTAGTTGATATAGTAAGTTTGAGTAATAATCAACATTCATTGTACTTTTCTTCGGTAAATAATCTATGAGCAAAATCTCTTCTGTGTCCCAAAAGATTGTAGCCATAAGTTTACCTGCCGATGGACAGACCTTGAATTTCCGAGGCGGCTTCTCATCCTTAAATTTCCACTGTAACGACTCTTGCTTACTTTCCGGGTCCCATTGTCGAATCCAAGTCTCATAACATGTTACAATTCTAGAAATTATTTCTTCCTCTTTCCCTCGACTCATGTCCAAAAACTCTTCGCAACATTTGACACGCCTCTCCATGTCAAATGCAGTCAACATTCTGGGGACCCAACGTGCACTAACCTTGGACATGTTCAAATGCTCATGAATTATTTCATTGACTCGCTCTTTACTGACGCCCACATCTCTAGCTATCTCCCACTGCTTCACTCGTCGGTCCTCTAATATAATTTTTTTCACCCTGGCTACATTTTCATCGGTGACGGCCGAAACTGGTCTTCCGCTACGAGGATCATCTTCCAGGCTCTCACGACCTAACTTAAGCTGCTTTGACCAAAACTTTACAACAAATTCGGAAGAACACGAACTGCCAAACACACGTAACATACGCTGTCTGATCTCCGAAGGCGTATTCCCTTCTTTAGTCAAAAACTTAATCACCGCACGCTGCTCGATTTTATCTATTTTCACTTTTTCTACCGACATGTTTGAAACAATTGTAGGAGGCAAATAAACGTGATGCAATAAACAAATGAATGTAATACATTTTGAAAATAGAATAACAAACGAATATAAATCCATACCAGCCAGCATTATTTTTGTATGTGTTTCTGACCAAGGAGATTACTTATCAGCCGCCCCTCGTAGTTAATTTTTTTACTATAAGAGGATATACTGAGTAAAATACACCTATGACTGATGACTGGAAATTGTTTTAATAATAAGGATAAGTTCATGGATAAAAATCTATAATATTAATACCTACGTCAAGCGAAAACCTTGTTTCCCTTTTTAAGAGCACTGAGCGCAGTGTGGGGCTTGTGTAAAAAACTTATTAGGTACAGTCAAGGAATTTAATTTCCAACCCACCTAAGGTTTAATATCGTATAGCAAACCGTCACCATAAGAGCTAGATAGAACACGACGTTGCTTTGACATGTCGCGTTTGCGTTGACATTTTTGACCTTAATGCACAGCGAATGTCTAACAACATTTCAACGAAATGGGTACCTTGGGAATTAAACTGTACCTAGTTAACACGTAAGCGATCACCGCCACCCATGAGAACCAGCCCCAAGAGAGTCACTAGTCCGCTGACGGCCATTAAGGGAAAGTTTAAAGTTAGTTAGTTTTTCCGCTACGTTTTTTAAAAACACAAAAACCCCAAAACCGACGCAAGTAAATTTCATCTACGAAGAACTCCATCACATCCTGTGTCTGCCTACCCGTGAGGAAGCGACTTCGATCATCTTTGATTATCCAATTGCTTTTGATGTTGCCGCCAATTACGATTTCTTTTGCGTTAATTCTAGTTGGACGTTTCCTTGTTAGTGTGTAACAGTAGTCTTAACTAATACGTACCTAACGTCGTTGACAATGTAAGTTTTTAACCCCCGACGAAAAAGAGGGGTGTTATAAGTATGACCTGTGTATCTGTGTATCTGTCTGTGGTATCATAGCTCCCAAACGGATGGACCGATTTCGATGCGGGTTTTTTTAATCGAAAGCTAGTTTAATCGAAATGGTTTGTTGCTAATTTTTGTTAAAACCAATTAAGCCGTTTTTGAGATATCGAAGTTATAAATATAAATTTCGGGGCTTTTCAAACTTTTTCTCAGTCACAAAGATTCAATTCATAATCATTATCATCATCACCAGCGTTTTTTACGTCCCACTGCTGGGCACAGGCCTCCTCTCAGAGTGAGAGGATTGTCAGAGCGGATTGGGAACTTCACACACACCATTGAATTGTTTCGCAGGAGTGTGCGGGTTTCATCACTATGTTTTCCTTCACCGAAAAAAAAAACTCATGATAAATTTCAAATGTAGGTACATAAACATAATACTTGTGTATAAATACTTTTAATTATTGTATTTCAGACGACCATCGGGTTTGGGGACCGAACTATAGATGAAGAATGTCCTGAATCCATATTTTTGTTCGTCATGCAGGTAACAAATCGGCGGTACTCTGACTCAACCTCGTATATAAACTTTGACGAAATTGGAATAACTACTCTACACCGCGAACATAAAGTGGTTATTCCAATTTCATCAAAGCTTATAATACGCCTTTTAACCCTTTCAGACCTGAAAAAGTGTGCCATGCTAAAGTAAAGTGAAGTATTAATAGTGACAGTGTAATTAAATTGATAATTACATTACATTGCGTGTGTCTATGGGCAGTGGTGATCACTTATTACCATCAGGTGACCCACTTGCTCGTTTGCCTTTCTTGTCGTATAAAAAAAAGTAACACATTCGCTGCCTCCCCCTTGGCCTGAGAGTATTTCAGGTGCCGCAAAAACACATGTGCTTTCAAATTACCTGTAAAATTGCGACAGAGGCACTGGGTGAAAGTCAGGAATGCGGTGCGTTAATAAACGCAAAGAAACGCCTGATTCAATTATTTTTTTCCATTTCCAGCTGATCCTGGGCACGGGGCTCTCCGGAGTCCTGACCTGCGTGGTATACGCTAAGCTGACGCGGCCCGAGAAACTGTCCAGAGATGGAGTTGGATTCAGCAAGAAGGCTGTGGTTAGTATCGATTGTTGGATCGGTTAAGGACGGACTTGCTCTCACCCCTGAGTTTTTCAGAATTTATGTGCGAAATTACATTTGTAATTTATCATGAGCATTTCGGTGAAGGAAAACATCGTGAGGAAACCTGCACACTCCTGCGAAGCAATTCAATGGTGTGTGTGAAGTTCCCAATCCGCACTGGGCCCGCGTGGGAACTATAGCCCTAGTCCTCTCATTCTGAGAGGAGGCCTGTGCCCAGCTGTGGGACGCCAATAGGCTGATGATGATAATGATGATGACGAGACACTTGATCACCTTGTCTAACTTCGCGGTAAGTACATCCGGTAGTTTGGCTGACTTTTGTGGTATTGTGCGACGAAAATACGTAAAAATTAACTATTTCTCCAATTGGAACCATAAGTCGCATGAGTAAGATATTGCTCTGAGTTTCAAATAGGCACTTTGTTTTTTAAACTCCAAAACTAACGGGTCGGTTTCTAAACCCCTTGATAAGAACTGCGACCTATTGTCCGTCAAGTGATAAGAACTGCGACCTATTGTCCGTCAACTATACTTTTGCAGTGTAGGCATCCTGAGGCACAATGGGCGAATGACTTCAAGAGGGATGCTGGTGGGAGATGGATACGAGGCGCCGAAGACAAGAAGGTGATGATGATGATCTCACTTATACTTATCGATGATCTTATTTCAGATCAGCATGCGAGACGGCCGGCTGTGCCTGATGATGCGAGCCTGGGATCTCAACTACGATCACATCATCAACTCGGAATTCAACGCACACTTTATCAACACTTGCAGGTTAATTGATGACAATCTCAAGACACATAAACGACACTAAGGAAATTATTATATTTCTCATACTGCGGCTTACCCTAGTTAGGGAAATCGTGTAAGTTGCGTTACACTGCGAGGCCGAGAAGCGAACGAGTTAGAAGTCGTCAATCGGGCGCCGCAATGTAACGCAAATTCCGCTAATTTGTTTGCTAAAGTAAAGGTGGCCTTACACATCAGACCTGCTACCAAGAGAGGTATAAAATTTCAGAAACAGCTATAGCTATCTATGTACATTATCTGCCCTTTTATTATTTTGATTATAACTATAAGCAAAAGTTATTCATCGAAAGTAAAAAAACAAGAAACTAAGTGCCTTACGGAAACTAACGCTCCCAGTATCATATCTGCACTGTGTCTAGTTAAATTTCAATCTCAACGTGAATTTCGCCACCTTTTCGTTCTTCATAACCCTAATGACACTCTCAGCTATACCATTTCACTGTGGATGTTACGTTTCTATTAATTTTTGCTCTTTAACTAACAGAACGAAGGAAGGCGAGATTATCCGCTACTACGTCCGTAGCTTACCTCTTCAGCAGCGGCAATTTCTTCTCTGGCCTGTGACCCTGGTTCATGAAATAGATGCTGCTAGCCCCCTCTACCGTTATACTCCTGAGGATATACACAATCTTGGGTAAGCCTAGTTGTGGATTTATTTGAGTTGCAAGGGTAGCGAGATTATTATTGTAACTTATTGTAAACAGCGAAAAGTCTTTGCTGGATTGAAAGCAACTTAAATTGATAAGATTGCGTTTTCCTGCCCGTCTAATATATTTTAATAACTACGCAACTTAGTTTATTTCTTATACATAAGTTCAATACAGTCTTCATTTACGCTACAAATCAGCACAGTCATAAGAAGACGCGATTCTCTTCAAATCAATTTCATTTCAACAATCGTGAAAACTTCAGGACAAACTAGTAGAAAGACTTAAATTTAAGAGTTCATTTATAGCTTTTTATTCCCCTTTCCTCTTCAGATTTGAAATAACAATAGGCTTGAAAGGGGCTTCAGCGTCCATGGGGACCTTCACTCAAAGTCAAACCTCCTACACCCCAAAGGAAGTGATTTGGGGGCACCGCTTCCCTTCTGTCGTTAAGTGAGTACTATCATAGAAAGGTCTTAAGGTCAATAGGAACGTCTCTACAAATTATTACTGATATCCCAGAAGGAATAAACCCAGAAGCGATAACTGGGCGCGTAAATTGCATTAAACTCCTGCAGTGCTTCCATCCCTAATAACTGAATAATTATTATTATTATAATTTATCATTTTAGTCTATCTAGAATAATAATTACCAGCCAATGTGTTAATGTCCCAGCATCTATTTTATTTTTCCTGAGCACAAAAAATGTATTTCTTCTTCCGTCAATGCCCATACGTTTATTTGACCAATGCTACACCATTAATTTCTTCGTATTGATGGTACTAATTTGCAGTATCATGGCTCCCCATTCCATAACTTTTACAGAGCAGTTTGTCTCTGAATCATCAGAAACTCTGTCGTTCTAAATGTCTTCTATGTTTTAGGTACGATGTCCGCAAGCAAAAGTACGTGATCGAACACAAGAAATTGGACACGATTGAGCCCGTAGACACCCCGCGATGCAGCGCTAGTGAATTTTATGGGTAAAATCTTTGTTATCTTTAGCAATAGTTAATCGTCTAATTTCGACTCCGTCAAACGCTGAAAATTCTGATAAATTGGCGGGTAATTCCTCAAAATCCTCATTCCCCTGGCACCACTTATATGAAATCAAATTGGCCGAAAGAGCTGCCTCTTCACAAAAATAAGCTAATGCATCAGATAAATTTTCGTATTTGATTGTAAAGAGGTCGAAATTTGTTGAGATATGATAATTCTCAAAAATTTCCCGGTCACATATAGTTGAAACTTAATTAATTACTATGGTCTCTACTCATCTGCTTTTAACATAATCAAGTGAAATACGAATTGGCAATGTCATTGATCAATGTCAATTAGTACACACATACCATGATAGCAATTGTAAAGTTAAGTAATACGAATGTTTCATATGAAGATAAGATTAAATCGCTTATTTCTTAATAACCTAACTGAAACAAAATGTTTATTGATAACATGATGAATTACGAGTAGCTATGTCAGGTCATCCAAGTCATCAGCAGATCCGGGGTAGGAGTGAAGAGGACAGCGTCGGAAGATGTACAAGTAAACTCACGAAAAAAGAATTCCGAGCTAAATACGGACCAAATTGGCGGTGAGCGGCGGGGAGAGGGGGCGAGGGAGCGCGCACGCCATTGGTTTGGTAGTTGACATCTTGCATCCACGCCAGTGTTGCCGCTGGTCATACATTGGTTTGCCGTACTCGAGAGAAAAAATTGCCGTATTTAAACAAAAATTACCGTACAAAATAAATTATTATTTATTCCTAGAAATTCAATCAATATACATATTTATCACTCCTCCCTTCTCATCAAATATATAACATTGCCTAAAATTAATTCAGTTTCAGTAGCGTTAGCGACATCTTTTTCATAATTGGAAGGTTTATTTTATTTTATTAATCATTTCAAGGGGTTAGCGTAAAGCTCTCACAGTTTGAATGCTTTCTGGCAATGCACTGTTTTTAATAATGTTACATTTATGGTTAATTTGAAGCGCTGGAGATTCTTTCTCAATCGGCATTTGCATGTGGCAAGGAAAGAACTTCTAGATTTTATTGAGTTTTTGATTGATGGTCTGGTTGCCGTATTTTAGCGTACGGCAATGACCATTCTGCCGTATGCCGTACAATTTGCCTTTAAGAGGCGTGATTGCCGTACGTTTGGCAACACTGATCCACGCAGATACTCAAACGTATCCCCTCCACTAGCCGCCTGGAGCTCTTTTTGCGTGCGCTGACTTGCACAGTCAGCAGAAAAAGTAGCTAAGCAACCAAAGCTATCACAATGATCTACACAAGCTCTTATGTCTATTCCAATAGAGCCGTGCTTAGATCATTGTGACCGCTTTAGTTGCTTAGCTACTTCTGCTGCTGACTATACTTCGTGGTTTGTTTCTCCAGACTGTAATAACATTGACAGAGTGAAGATTCTCTCCAGCCCCATTTATATTCAAGGGAATAAAAACGCCCATACCAAGTCTTCTGCCTCTTCAATCGGCATCAGAGTTTGCGAGCCAGATTGAACACTTTTAGCTTCATTGTGGGATACATTGCCTGTTAATGTTTATTTCCAGGTCAATAAAATCTTCGCCGTCGCCGCCCCCCTCCCCTTGCGCTCCTGGCACTCCTGGCAGCTTCAGCGACCAGATCTCAGGGTTCCATCCCAACAGGTCCTCGTCTTTTAGGAAGAAGAAGCCTGTCGTCTCCATGCCTAACTTGTTGAAGGCTTGAGTTGACGTTACCCCAAATTTACGCCAGTAAGAAAAATTGTGTAGGCTGCATTACATCGCAGCGTTTGACCGACTTCTTCTAATTCGTTCGCTTCACAGCCTCGCAATGTAATTAAAATTTTTCTTACTAGTGTGAATACTGTGAATTCGTGGTTAATTTGAGGTTTTTTCTCCATACCTATCTGTATTTTTTTATGTATGTTAGTAGAAAGTAGATGGAGGTATATTTACTAGACAGAATTGTGGTTTTGTTTTTGTATTCGGCAATATAATAATGATCTAATGATATTAGGTAAATAACTATATTATTATTGTAAAAAAATCTAAAATTTTTAGTCAATATCTTATTGTGTTAATAATTAATCAAACGTCTGTTGTTTTTCTATCAATAAGAATAAATTGTACATTTATGACGTTTATTGTTTAATTTTTGTGAACGTTTTCCTTTTATCTAATAAATCACTTTCTCTATCTAAATACTACTTACACATAATTTAATTTTATGGTATTTACGAACACAGTAGAAAAAATTGCTAAATCAACTTAACCTTATTCCGAAAGCCTTTATGTTATCAAAATATTTGTTTTCCTTTCACACAAGTCGAGACAGTACGACTTCATTGGCTGTCCTTATTACCATTATGAATAAGAAAGAGACACCCGCTCTAGTATTAGGAAAAAAATCTAAAGTCAACGTACCTTCAAGTTTCTAGGCCACCTGATCAAAACACAATACAAATATATGTGGTTCTTATCTTTCTCCGGATAAAGGTGTGTTATCTAGTCAAGATAACACATAGTTGTGTTTTACGAGGCTTTGGCAACGCACATTTATATTTATTCGTAATTTTAACGATGAATGTATAAGACGATCTATTGTTGTAGTTAAAAACAAAGAATAGTGGTAAAGTTTGTGACATAACACCACTTGTAGCCAAAACCAGCTGTGTAGCTAAAGTAGACGAAGTATATAGTTAAAGTTAACAAACTTGAATAACAAAAGACTATCAATCAAACCAAAGTTAAAACCAATAAACAACTGAGAAATGCGTTGCTTATAAAAAAAATCACAGAAAAGCAAGATCAAGATGAATTTAGCACCGATTTTTGAACCGGAAAGAAGAGACAGCCGCAGCCGCCCCTTGGAACGATCCTTGAGCTACTCTGAAGCAATCGGAAACGGATCAGGTCGATCCTCCATCGAAATACCAAAAATGATTGAAACAGACGTTTATAATAATGAAGAACTAAAGAAACAGTACAGAATATCCCAAACTTACGTTGAAGGCAAAGAAATTGCCTTTCCTTCGGTAATAACAAACTACGATGCAAAAGCAATTCCATTTACACAAAGTTTCGGAACAGAGAGCTCACAGTACTCTAGTGAAGATGAAAATGGATTTGGTTTGGTTATGACAATAGATGTGGAAACTGATGATAGTCCTAGAACATTTACTACTAGCCCAATGAGGAATTTTTCTGATGCGTCTACTCGCCCTCTGGTCAGTTCTAATGTTACTAGTGATAATACTGATAATATATATGATACTATTGAAGTAGAGGAAAGTGTATTCAATGATCATGATACAGGACACTCAGTAAACCAGTATTCGACGCCGTATAGCAAGAGAAAGAAGAAAGGACTGAGGCACAGGTATGTATGAATTACTTTCATTATTTGAACTCAGAGAAAGACTTCACTACTAAATAACTATTAAAGTTGATGAAAATGTCATCAAGGAATTGTAATAAGGTGTAATTGATTCCTATAATTTTGACAATGGCTAAAGTTGATTCAAGTAAATTGATAGTAGTATCGAGAATTTTCGATAAGATAACGAGTATTTTCATATTTCCAGAGACATCTGCAAACAGAAGCATTTATTTGCAATACCTTGGCTTACATTTGAACGATGCGATGTTTCACTGTGATTTCGTTGATGATCATGATTAGTTAATTAATGAAAGAGTTTGTAATAGTGATGATATAAAATATAAGTTAGTAATATATTAGTTAGTAAGTATTCAGTATTTTGAATTTTAGTTTTAAGTTTTATAATGTACCTACCTCAATATAATTTAATTATTGTGTTTGAAATTACAATTAAATTACAAATATAATTATATATAACCAAATTGAAGAGAATAAGATTGCCGATCAAAATTATAAGTTCTGTCCGCTGGATATCTGTCCGGATGTCTATCGCATTTCTCAACCGATTTTCGTGAAATTTTGTGAGCAGGTTCGGCAATTGGTAACCTATGTAAGGAAATAAATAAAACTAAAGATGTTAATAACTGAGCTCGCGTAGTCTACAGCTCATAGAGCCACTAGTTAAATCAACAAGATCACATGGAGATTGATGTACTAGAAACCATTTTATACAGTACCTACAATAAGGACGATCTCAACTCTGATATTATCCTTTTAGGAGACGCCATGGAAGACCGACACGATCCCGTCGCGTGGTGTGCAAGACTGGGGAAGAGAATGTGCCCGTGCGCAGCAACATACCCGCCAAGTCCATCAAGTACATGCGAGACATCGTCAACACTGTTGTCAGTATTTCTTTTAACCCCCGAATAGTTACGAATATAAGTTTGATCTGTGTATCTGTGATTGGCATCAGAGCTCCCAAACGGATTCACCGATGTTTACTCGGCTTTTTTACGAAAGCTAGTTTCATCGAGATGGTTCTTAGATAATTTTCATCAAAATCGATACAGCCGTTTTTGAGATATCGAACTTTTAAATTAAAATATCAGAGGTTCTTCGGAGTTTGCTAAGTTGGTTAGGTTAGTTATTTCTTTATCAGCTGCCTTCTCGCTGGGAACCTAATATAAAAAAAAATCTTGAGTATACTTACAGATAATTTAAGTGGCTTTTTAAGAAGCCATGATAGCCAAGGTTTGACTTAAGGACTCTCAAGCAGACGATTGTAGGTTCGACCCCAGCCTCGCACTTACTTTAGTTTCTTTCGCACCTATTTTGACTAGACCTCTTTCTCTTGACACAGTGTTACTAGATAGCGTTGTCCCGCTTGTGTGAATAAACTCCGCCCCCCAAAGCATCGCCTTAAGCTGTCCATACATTTCAGATCAACGCGAAATGGCGCTTCATAATCCTCATGATGGTCGTAGCCCACTTCGTGTTCTGGCTCATATTCGCTGCCATTTGGTTAGCCGTGGCCAAGTCGTATAGTGACGATATCGGTGATGGAAAAGACCACTGCGTCATCGGGACTTCGTCGTTTGCGGGGCTGCTTATGATGTCTGTGGAGACACAGGTGAATACATTGTTAGATTACTTTATTTAGTGTTTTAATGAAAGTCGGAGGATGCAAATGAAGGAAACTAATATAATAAAATTCCGCCTGTAGATGCATTATGGAACTCAAAGAGATTCAGAAGGCTAAGATGGTTTACTTTGTCTCCTCAATTATATTGCCCGAGATTTTTAAACTAGATTTGTAATTTTAAACTCTGTTACTGCTCCCGAAGGAAATACGAAGAGAGAAATCTTAAAATGCAACTCCGCCATGTAGTTAAAGTGAGAAAAGCTTTCCACTGTCAAAATGTTTATGACATTGTCATAAGATTGATTTTTGTTTGGCCCGTGGGAAAGATTTTTCTACTATGTGACAAGACAGTGGCCGAAAATCAAAGAACCTTTCTTCTGGCAGATTCGATAAATATCTTCATTATCAACAACAAGATTAACTGTGAAAACGATAAGTTTTACATTGTATTGAAGATTTATTTATTTCATTACAGATGACAATAGGATACGGAGTCAGATATCCAAGTGAGGAATGTCCTGAAGCTATCATCGTCATGGTTTTGGAGGTAAAATGAATAAAGCATTTTGTCAACTTGGGTTCACGTTTTAAAATTAAACAAAAGAGAGAGCCGAATCTGAGGTTATGAGTGAGTACAAAAAGATGTCTGTATGCATTTTCAGATAGTCGCTGGCACAGCTTTGTCAGGAGGATTGTCCAGTTTGCTGTTCACGAAGCTTGTGCGACCAAACCGGCACGTTTCTTCTGTAGGATTCAGCAAGAAAGCTACGGTAAGCGTACCTAATGAGATGTGTATGTGTATGTATGTGTTATTAGTAAATCAGAAACAGTGATGACAAGCATGAATTGTTGACCGTTGTAAAGTTACTAGAGTTGAATAAAAGCAGGGCTTCGAAAACAGAACTTGGATTGGAATTTTTAGAGAGTCTAAAAATTTATCAGACACTGGTAGTGGATGGATACAAACGTCACAGTGACCGTTTAATGTGACATAATTTGAGGAAGGTCTACCATATTCTTCTGTTTTCTGACTGATACTACGTTACGTTGATCCCGAAACTAAGTTGCATCGTTGGGAATTATTGTTTTGATTTACTCGTGGTTTCATTTTCCCTTAGGTATGCCTTCGCGACGGCAACCTTTGCCTCCAGTTTCGCGTCTGGGACCTCCTCAATCTGCATATAATCGACAGCACCATTACTGCTTACATGCTCAAACCTATTAGGTATGTTCTTCTATTTTTTTATTAAGTTGTCTAGCTAAACTTGGCGCCGAAAATTGGGGCCCTCATATACCTATGTATGTAGGTATAAGTTTAGTAATTTTGTATAAGAGACTGGGCCAAATTTTATGCAACTGAATACTACTTTATAAAGGGGCCCATGTAAGGTATGATTTGTATTCACGATCAGTCATTATCAGACTGATTAAAACGACGAATCGTTATTGTAATATGTTTAATGATTCATCATTGCATACACCATCGATTCATCATTTCGTAACGATAATAGTATTGTGTTTAGAACCCTTGATGGATTCAAATCAAATAAAGTCCACCCGCTTCGATCCTTGTTATTTCTGTCATTTTTGGAGCGTTACGTAATTATTATTTCCGTTAACCATTCTTCTTTTTTAGGGTTCCGTAACTCAAAAGGAAAAAACGGAACCCTTATAGGATCACTTTGTTGTCTGTCTGTCTGTCAAGCCCCTTTTTCTCTGGAACGCGTCGAAGTAGCATGCTGAAATTAATATCAAATACTCAAGCTTACGGTCCCTTGAAGCTGTGAAAAAATCAACCTTCTAAGTCAACGCAATCAAAAGATACAGTCATTATTAAAGGTCGTTTCCATACAAATTGCCGTACTTTGAAAACCTAAAGGGTACTTCCAGTTGTGCTAGAAACTTGAAATTTGGTATGAAGGTAGCTCTTATAGCACAACCACTCCAAAAAGTCTCAAAATCTTAAATTTTTATGTCTGTCGGTAGATTTCGCAGACCAATATAAGTTGACCCCACACTGCGTACCTACGTTTTGCTTAGGAGCAGGGCTCTGCTAACACTGGACATTTTAAAACACTGGGGAAAAGCGTTAAAATCTTTCTACGGAACCCTCGTGCGCGAGTCCGACTCGCACTTGGCCGGTTTTTATCTTTGTCGTCATAAAGTCATAGTTTTTTAGAAGTCCCTCATTGAATATGACAGCTTCGGCAGTAATTATTTTCTACTCCGACTCAGCGCTCATTTTGAACTTCACAGCCTTTGTTGAAAAAGTTGTAGAAAATTAACATTATCTTTATTTCAGGACTTTGGAAGGCGAGATGGTTCAGAACTACATCCACCAGCTGAAACTAAAAGAGGCGCGCGCCTTCCTGCTCTGGCCGATAACCGTGACCCACATCATCGATGCTGAGAGTCCACTGTTTGACTTCTCTGCTCAAGATATGATGGATTACAGGTAAAAAAAGCACATCAGAGAAATAACACTCAAATTCCTCATACAAAATCCACCCTAACGCCAAGCACGTGACACCACACACATTCACAATACTGACTCATTTCTGTAGTGGGATACTGTAGCTGTTTGCTGCCGTAAGATTGGGCCGGCTCATCCGGGGAAGTACCACCCTCTCGCAGAAAATCGGCGTGAAGCAACAGCACCCCTGTTGCGATCCGTTCGGTCAGTGAGAGTGCCGGAGGGCCGATCCCCCTACTCGCCTTTCCTCTATCCCTTTACCTCCTTAAAGGCCGGCAACGGACTAGTGACTCTCTTGGGGCTGCTGGTTCTCATGGGTGGCGATGATCGCTTACCATCAGGTGACCCGCTTGCTCTTTTCCCTCCCGCTTTCAATAAAAGAGTGCGACCGCTTGCTGCTCGAAGACTAAACACATTAATGCGTTTCTGTTCGTAAAATGAGGTTTACTTTTCTCTGTAACACACTATGCAACCGAACAAGCAAAATTTGTTGCTGTACGAACACATGTGTAGGTTATCTATTTATCTAACACGTCGTGTGTGGCCACAGATTAGCGCTGAGTAGCGCCTGATTTAATAAATTATTGATGACATGTTTCTAGGTTCGAGATAGTGGTATGTCTGACTGGTGCCTCAAAGAACATGGGAACAGTCACGCAAAGCAGGACTTCTTATCTATCCAAGGAGATCAACTGGGGATACAGATTCAAAAACGTGTTGAGGTAAGAAGAGATGAAATATGTTTGGAAAAGAGAAACTAGTAAGACATTGTAGGTACAATAGGTATTTTTATCTATAACTTTAGACAAGACGCGTATCGACAGCTTAAGTGTTTCCTGCTGTTTTACTCAGAAGCTTTACGTTAAGCTGTGCGTTAGATTTTACGTCGTAACATTCATTTCACTCCTAGGCGAAAGCGACGCGACGCAAACGCCACTGCTATGAGATAGCTCAAGATCTTTGGCTGTTTGCAGCGTCTATAGCGTAAACGTTTTCAGGTCACGAGTGAAATCCTAACCCATTATACGCTCTTAGACTTTGCGAATGACCAATGACGAACAAATAGAATGCTTAGATCAAACTGGTTAGTAAAATTAACTTAATTTCAGGTACTCAAAAAGCAACGAAGCCTACGTGATTAAAGTTGAAGACCTTAACACAATGGAACAAGTCGAAACGCCTCTCTGCAGCGCTGCGCGGCTGAAAAACTTCGAAGCTGACATCAAGTCTTGTGCGGACCTATCCATACCTACCAACCCTTCTCCGGAAGACGAGTCTTTGTCCAAAGGCATGGTAGGCTTCAGCGAAGGATCTCTGACTAAGAACACGTCGTCTTTAAGTGGGGATCAGTCGCTGTCTAGGATCCCGGAGTCGCTCCCGTCGACCCCAAGTTTGGGTCCTGGAGGGACGCAGAGGAGTCACGGGTGGAACTTCAGGAGGATATATCCGGAGAATGTTATGAAGATTCAGTGATTGCGCGTAGTTTTATGAAGACATTTATTAACGTTTTCAACATACTGCAAAAGTGATGGAGCACGGATTCGAAGATTTATGGGATTTAGATTTACATGTTTTTTTATTGGTACTTAAATAGTATACTTACTGGGTATTTTTTGTTAAATAATGTTCATAGAAGTAAGCATTATGTTTCGGCAATTATTACCTACTATTCGATTTCAATTTATTCGATTAAAATTTTAAAGTAATGTTATCGAATTTATGTAGGCTAAGAAATATTTCAAATATTTTACAAATAAACAATTTGATGGCACTGACACTGTAATTAACTTTATTGGCATGTTCAGGTATTTCATTGACATTTGTTTCAATAAAATTGGAAACTTTCTTTTATAGTAAAAGTCAAAATGATGCATTATCATTATCTCTGAGTGTCAAACTCAGATTAAAGTTGAAAAACACCCGACATTTTTATCGAAAACGTTCGAATATACTACCTCCATCAAAAGTCGGCAAATCCGTTTAGACGCTACGATCCACAACCAGACACAGATACACACATCAAACTTATAACACCCCTTGTTGCTTCGGGGGTTAGGTAAACATCGTACACCAACAATGCCAAACATTTACATCAACAACAATAAAACAACTTTTAGCAAAACTGGTTTGTGTTGCATTAAAGACGAGGATACGAATAGGTATTATTTACTTACTGACTATATGAAATGAATATAGGTACAGTCAGCGTCATATATATGGTGACATCCAAAGTGCTCAAATATTTTGGTACACCATACAAATTGTATGGTGTGCCGAACTATTTGATCACTTTGGATGTCACCATATATATGACGCTGGCTACTCAATTTCAACCGCCAAGTGTGGTCTGCCAAAAGGTTTCTACCCCGCTGAGGTTAAGCCGAAATGTGTAGCAGATGTACGTATTGTACCTATTTTTTTTTTATACAACGAGGAAAGCAAACGAGCAAGTGGGTCTCCTGATGGTAAGTGATTACCACTGCGCATAGACACCTGCAACCCCGGAGGGTTTGCAGATGCGTTGCCAACCTGGAGAGCTAAGATGAAATGCCTCTTGTGCCCGTAATTACGGCTGTCTTATTCTCCACATCGGCATACAACAGTGCAAATACTGCTGATTAGCGGCAGGATAAGCGAGTAAGATCGTGGTAGCGATCCGGGCGGACTGCGTACTACCCGCAAACCGTGTATCGATGTAGTATCGATAAACTGACTCAAGACCCACTGTGGCACCTTTTCATAGAAAATGTCGTGGTAACATTGCCTTGCCTGACAAGGAAAATCATTATGACAATTACTGTGAAAACGTTCTACGGTGGGTCAGGAATCAAGTGGTTCTATACGTAGCAACCCGGCTGACCCAGTTATTCGGAGATAACAAAAATTTCGACATTGTATACAATAGGTATACAATCACAAACTGTATGGTATGGACTCTGCCCTTATTGGGAGCAATAGTTAAAAGATGTTAAAATATATAATTACCTTCAGCGCTAAGAATAGCGTACTTGTGAATATGGACGTCTGTGTCGTAGTGGCTATTGTAACTTGTTCTAATTGACTCAAAATAGTGTGCATGTAATTTTTTTAGACGAAAAAGCTCGCCTTAAAGAAATATATTTTGGCACAAAAAAAATACAGCATTTGTTTTCTAGTGTCTCTGGCAGTAAAAATAGTCGAAGTGGTTTCTCGGCCAAATTATTACAATGGAACAAATAATTTCATGTTACACGAAAAACTCATTTCTCGGATACAAATAAAACTGGCTTGTATCACGTAAAAATGTTTGTTATTGTTTGCACACAATTTTCCTTCCGTTACAACAGATGGTTTAACTCTTTGTGTGATAAGCTTAAAATAAAATGAATTGCATGTTCTTTAAACAAAAGAGTTTTAAATATAAATATCAGGTCATCGACTGTAACAGATGTTGCAATATATATATTTTTCATTATATCAACAAAGCGTGTCCTGACGTTCATCTCGATTAAAAAAAATTAAAAGTGCGAGTCAGATTCACGCACCGAGGGTTTCATACCTGACGTTTTTCAGTTGTTTCAGACTCTACTTCAATTTGAAGTATATACTCTATACCTCTACCTCTCTCTATACAGTATACCTCTATGGTTTGATTTGCTTGGGGTTCACAGACAGACGGATGGACAGCAAAATGATCCTATAAGCGTTCCGTTTTTTTTTGAGGTAGGTAGGTACATACGGAATCCTAAAAATTGGGCGAGACATACAAACAGACACCGAAATCAAGCCATAATGTTACCGTAAGTTAAGTTTTCCAAAAACGGTCGGAAATCTAATTGTGACTTCACACGCTGAGAGTTCTTGCTCTGCCTTATTGCCATCATCATTAACAGAAATTATTATTGAGTAACTATCTGAAATTGTTTAAAACTTATCTGTCTCACTTTTATTGTAAAGTATAAACATGTTTTTAAAGTCACGAATTCACGAAGTCACGGGATCATTACGAATAACTATTACAAGAACAACTATGGAAATTCCATACATTAACTAATCGTTTCAATTAACATACATATCAAACATTTCCACTCCAATAAAAATAAAAACCACCTTACAATTTACCATCAAAATAATCCTTCCTCCTCCAAACATAAAGCTCACATTCCTTAATTTAGTTTTTAAACAAATTTGCCAACACCATTCAGAAAACCAGCCAGTATAAGATGAGCTCTACGACCTTTCTTTGGTTGAAGAAAATGAAACAAAAGGAAATGGAGTCAAGGAACCGAAGCTCAAGTTGTAATGGTCGTTGCGCAATTGACACTTTCTATACTAGATGATTAGAGCGCGTAAGAAACCGCTTTACTTCCTGTAGGCTAAGAGTTAGGGTCTCAAAATGAAACGGGTAATAGGAAAATCTATTTGTAACAAAAACGGTGAATTTCAGTACCTATTTATTTATATATGCTTATTTATATTTATTTATTTGCTTACGTAGCATGACAGTTAATACTAAGGCACTGAGTGAGACAATAAATACAAAAAACAAAAGTAAAATATTTTAACGAATTACAAGAAAGAGGAAAAAAAATAAAAACGAACAATTAGGTACCTACAGTGAACGCATATAAAACATGGAAGCAGTCTTTCCATACAACGTATCGTTCACTAGCAGAGCCAAAACTCGCACATAGATGAAGTACACACACAGCAGCAAAGTAACCATACACTAAACTATCCATGCATTCAAAAATTACGTTAATACGCACCAATCTAGGTTGCTATTAGGATGTGCTTTGATAGTTACGCCATTTTATAAATACTCAAAGATTTGACCAGAACGCCAGTAGCGTTTGTCAGCGTCCGGCAATGCGCACTGGCCCAATGTGATTGGTTCTCGGCATGACAGATTACGGCCATTATTGGTTCGCGCGTCTGCTGCGATGTCAATGTCTGTCAGATGTGGTCAGATAAGTGGACAACGTTATGCATGTGGGGACCAGTCATAAAAAAATATTCTTGCACTATCTTAATAATTATAATATATTATATTTAGCAAATTTGGAGCATTGTAAGATTTCACTTTTACTTACGTAAATCCAATAAAACCATGTATTGCTATTATAATTTGTTTATTTGTCGTCCTTCTAATATTGCATTACAAGTTTTTATCACCCTGAAACATTCTTAAGTTATAACGTTTCCCTCCAAAAAACCATGCCGGCTTCCTTCTCTCTCGCTCCTCTTCGTTTTCCCGCCACAGTCTCTCTCTCTCTGCCTCCCCCTCTCTTTCTGCATTCAAATATGGCGGGTAGCACGAAGCGAAGACAACACATCGCATTTATTTATTAATAACAAATGAGTACTTACATTAAATTGAATATAAACTGTTATACAATTATCCTATTAATTTTAAGAAAGCTAACAGTATAGATTTTGAATATGGTTAATAAATATGATAACATAGGTAGTCAACCCTCGCCTCAGGCCCACAACGCTATAAAACAAGGCTGGCAATATATTTTATAGCTGGGCCAAATTTTTTAAGTCCACTACTTTTTGAAGGTAGAAACAGTGTGGCCGACCATCGCCGCGTCGCGCTATTGGCTGGCTGGCTAATTAACGCGTTGGCGGGCAAATTCAAATGTCTTGGCGGGCATGACACTGCGGTTGCTGAATGCAGTGATGACACTTACACAAAGAGAGAGATAGAGATTTTCAGAGCAGTTCAGAGTTCAAAGTTCAAATAAACACTGACAGGCCTCGGGGACGTTTTCCATTTTAGGTTCTAAATTTAACTATTATTATTATTTATTTTTATTTTGTTTGTTTTGTTGTAACTAAATAAATTTGCGTAAGTAAGTTTCTTTACGTTTTCCTGACAATTGAAAACTGTAACACATAGAACGATACACACCTCCATTTAAACGCCACCATCATTAAGTTCAACGACCTTCAAGCTCAGTCATCTATAATCTGCTCAACACCTCAGCTGAAGGTCATTACAAAAAATAAGTGATCATTTTGAGTTATCGCTAACCGATACCCTGCGAATGGTAATAATACAGCTATGCGTGTATGAAGTATTGCAAAATGACCCAGCTGATCATGAGACCGACTTCCTGCTTTGAAACACAGCACACAGAAGACTGCAGTAAGTGCAATACAAATAACACATAACACATTGCAATTAATAAAACAGATGCTTAATGTCAAACTTATTGATGAAGCCTGTTCTTGTTGCTGGTATTGTTGTAGTATTGACGAAGCTTGTTGCAAATCATAATCATATTCCTAATAACATGAAACTACCGTCAATCATAGTGAAATAAATGGATCACTCACAAATAACTGACTTATATACGTGGTTGATCCGCGTTTATTTGACTATATTCCAAATAATTGTATTTAATTTCTGTGTTTGACTAAATGAATGGCATAGCTAAGTATTGGTAAAAGAACAACTTGAAGACTAAGGGCCTTATTCATAAACGTCACTCAAGCCTCCATTAGCTAATATATGTTTTGTCTTCTTCTTATTAACGGAAATGTCAATGTGACAAAAAAGGACAAATGAACTTTAACGGCATTTTAGTTAAAATAGGTTTATGAATAACAGGGTAAAAGACTAAATCAAACTAAGTGTAAGAAACCCAAAAGCAAAAAATGTGGCAATGAAGCAACTGAAGGAGTGTGATAGGAATTTCGCTTGCTTCAATTCAATCAATCACATTATGCCATTTCTCGTCGTCAGAGGTTTAATGCCATTTCTAATCCGTACTGTTTTAAGCACGTTGACTGTAATAGATCGCTGCGTAAGGCAATTAATACGGCCTTGTACAGTCAGCAGCCAAAGTAGCTAAGCAACTGATGCATTCACAATGATCTAAGCGCGGCTCTATTGTTATAGACATAGGAGCATGTGCAGATCATTGTGAGCGCTTCGGTTGAATAGCTACTTCTACTGCTGACTGTACAAGAGTAGTTATTGCTTCTTACAAGCCCACATGCCTTACTGGGAAACTTTTGTTTGCGATCTATTTCGCCTACTCTACACTTACACCCACGATATTTATTTAGTACCTTTATGAAGCCACTTGAGAAGTTGTTTTGAAGTTTTAACTAAGTACAGTCACCAGCAATAATATATGATTATGGACAGCACTGCAAAAATAACTGATCATGGTAGAAGGCAAAAATATATGACGACATTCGACGGCAATAAGATCTGATATGTTGCGACCGGCATAAATATCGTTCTTGGGTAACGGCATAAGTATCGGACACAGAGTCGCTTAAAAATATCTGATACTTGACGAAATCAAAAATATGTGATCAATCAGCAAACATGAACTTAATTCAGTAGTATTACGAATCTAATTTGAATGCAGCGATCTGACGCTTCTCGAAAACAGTGCGTACTTGTCACTGTATATGTCTGTCTCATGTTTTGTTTTATCTAAATCCAACAAATTCAGTTCTTCGTTTCTAATATGACATACCCTGTTGACGTATTATTTTTTCCATATACTTTACCAAGGAGTTTAACCGCTAATAAAAAAAACTTCAAGCACAAAAATACTGTTCTTATTTTAAAAGCTAAGAAACGTGAGATAGATATACGTAGTGACAAGTATGCACTGTTTTCAAGAAGCGTCAGATCGCTGCATTCAAATTAGATTCGTAATACTAGTGAATTAAGTTCATGTTTGCTGATTGATCACACATTTTTGATTTTGTAACATGTGAGATATTTATGCGGTCCGTGCGATTTGATGTTTTTGCTTCCAAAGTGAATACATATTTATGCTGGTGACGAGTCACTTAATTTTGATTTTGTATAGTATCAGATATTTTTAAGCGACTCAGTGTCCGATATTTATGCCCTAAACCAAGAACGACATATATGCCGGCCGCAACCCATTAGATCTTTATGCCGTCGAGTGTCGTCATATACTTTTGCCTTCTACCGTGATCAGATATTTTTGCAGCGCTGTCCATAATCATATATTATTGCTGGTGACTGTACCTATCTGCTTTAATTAGCCTCTTCAACTTGGTTTCTGTATTTGGCTGTTTGGAAGAGTTCGCTTTTAAGCAATAAAACCTGCACACTCCAGCGAAGCAATTCAATGGCGTGTGCGAAGTTCCACAATCTGCACTGGGCCCGCGTGAGAATTATACTTACCCCGAACCCTCTCATTCTGAGAGGAGGCCTGTGCCCAGCAGTGGGACGTAAAAAAAGGCTGATGATGATGAGTTTCATGTAAAAAAATAGCCTATACATTTCACCGGTCACGTCAATGTCACTAGAACCAAGATGGTGACACTGCGGAATGCAATTATTTATAAACACACGTGTTACTGCATTGTCATATTGCTTGTATATTTATTGACATGTACGTTCGGTACAAAGGGCTGTTTATAAATTAGACAACGTTTAAATATTTTATCGATGAAAGCGTTATGTTAAACTAGGCACTAGGTCATATAGTTCAAATGTGTCGATAGCAAACAAGCATACGGTTCGTCTAGTGGTAGGCAGTTACCACAGCCGATAGACGTTAGCAATATCTAAAGTAATAAAAAAAACTTCTAAACGTATTATTAAAAAGGCTCAAAGGTTGACTGGTAGAGATCCCTTATAGGGATAAGTCCGCCTTTGTACCGTATCTCACTGTTGGTAACCTGTATTTATTTCTGTATTTTCTGTACAATAAAGCGTTTACTTACTTACTTACATAAGCATGTTAATTATTATGCAAAATTAAACATTGATTACTGTAATTAGGTGCCCGTTTCAAAATCAGTAATTTTTAACGACCATTTAAGTACTTGTTACAAGCATACGTATCCTAACCAACTTAGAAAACTTCAAAGTTCAATATTTCAAAAATGGGTTAACCAATTTTAATGAAACATAACTAAAGACTATTTCGATTAAACTAGCTTTGAATAAAAAAAACGCATCGAAATCGGTCCATAATTATGTCTGTCTGGGAGCTATGATGCCACAGACAGATACAGACACATAGATATATAAATACACAGGTAAAACTTACAACAGCCCTCTTTTTTGTCAGGGGTTAAAAACCGCTACAAATAATAGTAAAAAACGGTATGTAACGCCACCGCTGGCTTAGTTTCCACAAAAGCACAAAACCGTTTTAAAAGACACTACTTAAACTTAAAATCACGCCATACCAACAAAAGCTTCCCAGTTATAAATCCACCCACAATCTAGACACTCGAAATAAAACACATTTCAACTTTTGTTACATTCCCAGACTTAAAATGCAAAGGCTTTATCTCCATAAAAATATGCAGCGCGCGTAGAGAAATGACGACAAAAAAAGACCTACGCCTCCTCGAGTATGCAGGTTCAAGCAGTTCAAGCAGTCCCTATTTAAATGTCATACAGCACACATCGATCACCGCGCGTGGTCGTCAAACGCGTCGCAGTCGCGTCAACGCCAGGTTTTGGCGCGAAAAATTAAAAAGAAAACCTTTTGAGGTTATGTTGTCAATAGACTTTAGTGGTTTGGATAGTTTAAAGAATTTTGAGTTCGAGTGAATTTTATGATGAAGCTGATCGTGTTTTTGGTTGTCGCCGGGTGTGCGGTGAAGTGCGATGACGTGAAGTAAGTTTTAAATTGTTTTTTCGTAATTTTTCATTTGGGTATATTTTTTTTTTTTTGGATAAGCACTCAGTTTCTTTTTGTTTTCAGTTCAGCTATTGCAATTTTTAGTGTGAGTTTGGTTTTTATTACAGTGTAATTATTCGTACGTTTTAATATAACTTTAAGTCTTTTATTGTTAACGTAAATCAGTAGTAGGTAAGTATCCAGCAGCAATGACCATAATGAATATTTTGGCGTTTTACCAAAATATATTTTTATTCTCCAAAAAGTCATTGACTTGAAGCCCTGAGTAAAAAAGAAAAAAAAAACGTACGCTTTCAATAGCGTGAAGAAAACTTCTTGGCATTATTTTAACTACTGTGAATAAGTAATTATGTTTCAAAAGTCTATGGCTTCAAGGGAAAAAAACAGTCATTTAAATGCTTGTAACTCATTAAGTAAATAAATTAAACAAACGGTAATTGCCCAAAGTAATTTTAAATTAAATATAATGTGAACAGTTTTTAGGTTTTAGTTTCAGTTTAATTAGTTTTAGCTTGGATTTAATGTCATTTAGTTTTCAATTTTAAACGACTTTTTAAACAAATATTTCTAGCAGTGCAAAATGCAATTTTTAAAGTAAGTATGTGCGAAATCTAGTGTAATTTCTCCGATTGGACTTATTTACAATTTTGTGTCATGCAATATTAAAACGTATAATAGGCACATTGAGTCGAATTTGAAAAAGCGATAAAAGTAAATAAGCCTTTACGCCATTACTCTATCACCATGTTTACGCTACTCAACCGTTGCTAAGCAACGGAGCTATGAATCATTTTAAATTTAGAACGAACTTGTGCTCTATCGCACCTAAATTACGTCTCTACCGTTTAAACAATAAAGTCGTTTTCCCTTTAAATGTTTAAACTAATTAGTTTTACGCAAGGTTGTCAAAAAGTAACAAAACTATGACATCATTCGTCCATTCATAAGCAGGATATAATTTATGTTGTTTCAATTTATTTGTCAATGAAACGTATTTTATTGCAAGCTTCATTAACTTTACTTGTTTACTTAGTTGGGCAAGGTAATGTCCCTATGCCCGACACTGACCAGACGGGTGTCAACTATTGTGCATTAGAGTGTCAAGCATTGGAACGTTTACATTACTTAGGATGTTTTAGAAAAATAATGCAATTCGGATTTTACATCGCTTCAGTAGTCTGATTGGCTTGAAATACGTAACGCATAGAGCCATAATACGAAGCGAATATTTGTAAAAAATAAATGCTTAACTATGTAAGTAGGAATTTATATATTAAAAAAAATTGGTACTTGTTTAATAATCCCAATGGAGTGTCTTTGTATATTTTTTCTCTGATTTTTTTTTACATTAGTGTAGGTATGGGTACAAACACATGCCACGGAATGTCAAGGACCCGGGTTCGATTCCCGGGGCTAGTCATAATTTTTCTGGTTTCAGTGTTTTTGTTTCAATGTCTATTTAAAATTTAATATTACTTCTTTAATACAAACATACCCTCTTTCTCTGTGTGAAGTTCAGTTTAATCTAAGAATCGAATCGCTGTGTTCATTCATTTAGGTATTTTATGGGATAAACCTCTACAGGTAATCGTGGAATCAAAATCAATCTCAATTAGGTTCTTTATAGGCTCAGAGCACGCAAAGGAAACCGAACTGGATGGCAGAGTTGTTTTATTTTTCGATATAGTGTACCTTTGCCTTAGATATTCAGGTCAATCTGTAGTTACTTCATAAGCATAATTTATGTACATAATAAAAGCAATTTTCAATGACGTAAATCTAAGCTAAAACTAAATAAACTAAAACTTAAAACTAAATTTAACATAGAGAAATACATAAATAGAGAACAAATTTTACAGACTAGTGATTTCATAATAGTTAATATAAAAAAATAAAAATACCATGGGACAATTCGATACCAATTGACCTAGTCCCAAACTAGGCAAAGCCTGGGTACTAGACAACGGATAAACATACTTATATACGTATTAAACATCCAAGACCCGAGAACAAACATTCATATTCATCATACAAACATCTGCCCCGACCGGGATTTGAACCCGGGACCTCAAGCTTCATAGTCAGGGTCTCTAACCACTAGGCTATCCGGTCCGGTCGGTCGGTTGATATTAAATATTAACTCGGAATTTTGTGATTAGTTTTTAGTTTTATTGTATTTGTGTACATTGTTATTTATGTTCCTTTAAATATATTTAGTCCACTCATTTCTTGAAAATGTTTAAGCCCACAATTCAACTCATATCTTTACCATAACGTGCATACGATTGTGATGTGCCCCAATTTCTTCACTATCACATGAAAGTTCCAATAAAAGATAGGAAAATTAATTGAAACACGGCAATGACTCGCACTCGTTTCCGGCAAGTAAAACTACTTCAAAATGTATGTTGTCCCCTTGGTATTTTTCCAGAGGCTAAAGCAAATAAAAGCTATGTCTTATCATTATCAGCTACTGTCGTGCAAAAAACTAACGTGTTCTAGTTACCTACTTAAGCTAGGAAAAAAAAAACAAATAGTATATTACATTTATTTAGTCGCGAAAGCGTCTTCAAGGCGCGTATTTGTTTTCCGAGAGCAAAATACTGATTGTTCCTTCATTTAATTTGCTGAAACACAATTGGGTACATTTAATTAAGTCAGTGGTCATAGTAAAATACTACTTTTAATTTACAACATCAGACTATCTTTACAATTTAAACAACAATAAATAACCTAACCAATTTAAAATCAAAAACTGAAGACCCGACTACAATTCCGGGAAATAATATACTCTATGTCACTCCCACAACTAAGACGAATCCAATGACATCTCATACGTTGAAATCCGTCAAACGGTTTAGGCTGTAGAACGTGGTAAAGAATTAGACACACATACATACTCTCGATAATCCATCGGCAGTCGGGTAAAAAAGTCCATTTCTTTTAATAATAACATACCTCTATCAACATACAATGACAATGCAAAGAAAAATCCGTTAAGCAGCCGGACTTGAACCAGCAACCTCGGTAATTGGTATGGATTACCGAGGTTGCTGGTTTGCTGGTATGTTGAATTTCATACTATGAATGTTTTATAAAAATAAAAACAAAAATAATCAATAAATCGGTTATTTTCATTGATACCTCTATCAAATAATCAAGTCGTCAAAATTGCCGCGAGCTTTAAGTCCGAATGAAGATCATCATATTTTCATGCTAAATGTCACGCTCCTGCGTTAGCACAGAATTTATTAAGAGCTCCAAAGTTGTTGCTTCACGAATTATTAGATAGATAAATGACACCACAACACAAAAAATGTCATAGGGGTATATAAATATTACCTTATGACTATTTAGACCATTATCTCCATGGAATTCCCATAAAGCCAGGAATTTTGTATTGGGCTATTAACACCATTCTAGCTAAACCCCAACCTTGATCTAGGCTTATATTCCAAGGTTTATTACACAGACACACTATTCATATAGATTTACAGTACGCTTTACAGCAGTCAAGGTACACTCACTTGCAATGTCTACTTCGACGCTATGTCTATGTATCTATACCTATAAAACAGTAGCGTGACTGACTGACTGACTGACTGACTGACAGACAACGCACAGCCTAAACCACTGGACCTAGAGACTTGAAATTTGGCACACATGTATATAAGTATGTTTATCCGTTGTCTAGTACCCATAGTACAGGCTTTGCCTAGTTTGGGACTAGGTCAATTAGTGTCAATTGTCCCTGAAATTGATTATATTATTTTGATTGATTTATGTACCTTGAGTATCCTAGAGGTGCACTAAGAAGGGATTTTTCGAAATTCCCACGGGATAGGGAACTAGCCCATTTTGAAATATTTCACGGGTGGTTATAAACTAACGCGTCAGCGTTTAGTCTAGTGATGGTGGTGATAGTTGGGTCTATGTGGCATGTGTTGATTCGTGTAGCAGTGGAGGCGAAGGTGTTGCATGGAAACATACATTAGCCGCACAGATATAATAATTTTCATAAATATGAAAGTGTCTGCGAATTCATGATAAAGGTGTCTGGAATCTGTTATTGTTGGTTGTCATACTAGTTGGCGTGTTCGAGGTTTTTGTTCGTAGCGTGTTAGGTTAGATTAGGTAAATAGATAAGTAAATCTATTTAAATATTTAGAAGCATTTCATTTCGGAATTCGCAATGCGTTCCAAATAACTAGAGGCAAAATGCTATTTGCCAAAAGAGCACGGGTGAATAAAATCTAAAAACCGGCCACGTGCGAGTCGGACTCACGCAGCGAGAGTTCCGTGCAAATTTGTAGGAATGAAATAGTTCGTCTACCAAGGGAATTGAGTCTTAAGATTTTTCCAGCTTTTTCCGAGTTTTTTTTTCCGATTTTTCCGATGTTTTAAGTTTTCGAGTTTTAGCAGAGCCCTGCTCCTAAGCAAAATATACGCAGTGTAGGCTAATTTTATATTAGTCTGTGACAATACCTGTACAGAGAGGCATAAAAATTTAAGACTCACAGATTAAATAAAGAGCTACGTACCTGAGTACCAAATTCAAGTGTCTAGGACATACCGATATGTTTTGATTCCTCTGCAATTTGTGCGGAAACAGCCTTTTTAATTATGCACTTATCTTTTGATTGCGTTGACTTAGAAGTTTGATTTTGTCGCAGCTTCAAGGGATTACAGGCTTGAGTATTATATTAATTTCAACTTGCTATCTCTACGCGTTCTAGAGACAGAAGGACAACAAAGTAATCTTACGAGTTTCCGCTTTTCCTTTTCGGACAAACCCGAAAAACAGGTTGTTTCTTTTGAGATTAGGTACTTGTAGTTAGACAAAGTCTTTGTCATAATCGCTCTTTGGTCGGCTTCTACAGTCAAGGTTAACACATAAGGTCAAACCTTACGAACATAACGTTTACGTAGTATAGGTAACTGTGTAACAAACGCGTAATTCACACGTTTACGCGAATCTGTCTCGTTGAGTTTAAAGTGAAGCACGTTCGGAACTGAGTAGACAGTTATTGAGAATGTTTTGTTAGTCCGTTTGTTTGTTTGCACGTCTGTTGGTTATTGTTATTGCTGATGAGGTTAAGTGTAAGGGAAACAAAACATGTGTTTTACTTTTACGATGTGACTCAGTTCCACATTCGGTTACATACGGATTCATCATTTCCATACAACACTAATGGGAAAGAAAGATCGGTAAATTTTGACAAAAAGAAAATGTTACGTGTTTTGAATTTTTGATGAACATAAAAATATAATAGAACACTAATGGGAAGATTAGATCGGTAAATGTTGATAAAAAGAAATGTACGTGTTTTGATGGACATAAAAATTTTGCATAGTTAAGTAGGTACCTGCATGAAGATTATGAGACCCGAGTACGAATATTCGAATCCTGCGTAACTTAACGTTATCGTATTGCCATCGAGAAACTTCATATTCAATTTTAGTACTTACCAAATAAGCTCACGGGCGGGCGGTGTTCCAAACAACTTACAATTTTTTTTGATAACATTACTACTCGATTACATTACGCAGGATTCGAAATTCGTGCTTGGGCGTGCTTGAACAAAAACCAAAAAAAGGGACCTTTATTGCCCCCCCCACCCTACGGCTCAACCCCGAAGGGTGGGGGTTCTTAGTATGTTTGTCTTCTAACCAGTCTAAACAAAGTCCAGAAGTCAAACTTTCTGCTTTCAACCATTCCATCCACAGACCCACTTGTGAGCATTCAACAAGCAGACAGACGGGAGACGCCTTTGTCTTATCACTACAATTCTGTCACTACAATTTTTCTGCCACTTTTGGAGGGAACACACACGCACAGCACACGTTTAGGTACGCCTATGTCAAAATTTGATACGTTCCCACGTTCCTAAAACAAAACTGTCACACAAATGCCAAAAACACGTACACAATCAACAGACCCTATGCATTTTGCTGAGACTTTTGGCAGAGGGGAAATCGCGCGTTAACATTATCTATATTCTTTTCCTGCTCTAAGTGAGCACTCATTTCCGGGCTATGTAGATATTATAGTTATTTATTTATTTTCAGCAATAATACTATTTGAAACTTATTATTTTTTAGATCTAATGGTGATACTTTCAAGGCGGGCTCATTCGTTTCAAGCCTGGACGATTGGAACTATGGGAAAATACTAACATCCATGCACGCTCTATCAAAAATCTTCTCTCTGTGAGTGATCCCTTGATCTTGTTACAAGCTTTTAATTAACTTGTCAGTTAAATTTGACCCACTGCCAGCTAATTGAAGCTTAATTGGTTAAATATAGTCCGAGAAATCTGAGCCGGATTTATTTTAATTTTTAACAAGCACAGAACAATTTAAAAAGTATTTCTAAATAATGAGCTAGTTTTGCATGTTATTATTTAAATGAGCTAGTGAAATTATTGTATAAGGATGTGTGTTTGATAAAATAAAAAAAAACCCATCCCCCAATTCCTCGGAGCTCGCGCGCGGACTGTAGATTAATTTAAGTAGATGACAATTCAGATACAGTCAACAAAAAGTACAGTCAGCTGACAAAGCCGGCATTAAAAAGGAAATACATACTCATTATTATACACCTCGTGATAAAAACTAGGTATAGATTTTGTAGGTCATTTTTTGTCAAAAAGCGATCGATCTTAATACCTACTCAAGGAAGGCAACCGACACTTAGGTCAGAAATAGTTTTTACGTGTGAGTTCCTTATTGGTTTGTTCAACTGGTTTAAGTCTCGTTTTTTGGTGTGCTAAAACAGACCATTATTAAGTATAAGCAAAACGCTTATCGTGCGATTACCATCTCATCATCATCATCATCATGTTAGCCGAAAGACGTCCACTGCTGGACATAGGCCTCCCCCAAGGCTCTCCACTCAGACCGGTCTTGTGCTTTCCGCATCCACCGCGGTCCCGCAATCCTTACTAGGTCGTCGCTCCATCTTATCTTATCTTCTTATCTTCGATTCACCGACGATATTGTGGTCATGGCTGAGACCATGGAGGACCTCAGTGCTATGCTCGCTGACCTCATTAGAGTTTCCGACTGAGTTGGCCTGAAGATGAACATGGACAAGACGATTACCCTCTGCCAAAAATAAAATTTGACATAACTTTGTCAGATGCCGCTCAGGATGGAGATATGGAAGTCGAGAGGAGAGGTCTTTGCCCAGCAGTGGGACACAGTTACAGACCAAAAAAAAACTTTGGCCGTTATGCACGGGTTCCGTTATGTGTGTTTTTGGCATTCGTGTGAGAGTTTTGTTTTGGCTATCAGTTTGTAGGAAGATAAGTCAGTTGTAAGTACGAGTGTGTTGTACAGTAACTTCTCAAAAATATGTCCCATGGCTCTTATGTCGGCGAATTAAGGTCGTGGTAATGTTGTTGTGGAGGATTAATTAGATACAATTTTTGCACTTGACCGGTGTGTACTTGTTCCTTGTCCGTTTGATTTTAAATTATGTTCTGAAGTTTCCCCAATGATACGGGTACTCTTTTGCTGCCGCGCAAAGACAAACTTTTGTCTTGCACGACAGCAAAATATGGAACCCCAAAGTACGATTTTAAACGCCTAATCACTGTAGGTACTACTCGCACTTTTTGTACATACCTATTCCAGATAAAGTGACCAAAGTAAAACATCAAATTCATACAATTTTATGTTACTTACCGACTTGATTCGTTAATGACCATACATAAAAAACCAAGCCCACGCTTGATTCAGCGAATTATGTATGACAAAAAAGGTAGCAATAAGACAGACAGACAAAGAGCCAGTTAATTCACGTATCCTTGTTAAAAGGTAGCAATAAGACAGACAGACAAAGAGCCAGTTAATTCACGTATCCTTGTTAAAAAGGTAGCAATAAGACAGACAGACAAAGAGCCAGTTAATTCACGTATCCTTGTTAAAAAGGTAGCAATAAGACAGACAGACAAAGAGCCAGTTAATTCACGTATCCTTGTTAAAAAAGCTGAGAAAGGTAGCAATAAGACAGACAGACAAAGAGCCAGTTAATTCACGTATCCTTGTTAAAAAAGCTGAGAAAGGTAGCAATAAGACAGACAGACAAAGAGCCAGTTAATTCACGTATCCTTGTTAAAAAAGCTGAGAAAGTAGTTTCATCTTGTTTAATTCAGAGAGACAAGCTGAGTTCTTGCTGGGTCACCAATATGTTTCAATATTTTATGTCATTATTCGGAAACGTCACTCAAGCCTCCATTAGTTAAAATATGTTTTGTCTTCTTCTTAAAAATGTGACAAAAAAGGACCAAAGAACTTTAACGGCATTTTAGTTAAAATAGGTTTACGAATAAGAGGGTTAATGTCTGTTACTTTGGCCTTGTTTGCCGCGGCAAAAGGTTATGGGCCTGAGAGTGACATTAGGCTGCGAACAGAGACTTTTGTCCAGTAAAATTTTTTTTTTTAGGAATTTGTACCCCTAAAGGAAAAATGGAACTCTTATAGGATCACTTTGTTGCCTTAACAGTGGCCTCGTAGAGAGTGCCGAAACGCGTCAGCGGTGGTGGTGGTAGTTGGGTCTGTGTAGCATGTGTTGATTTGTGTAGCAGTGGAGGCGGAGGTGTTGCATGGAAACATGCATTTAACGCACAGATAAAACAATTTTTCACTTGTGGTCGCGGGTGAGCAAAGTAATTGTTTTTAGTTCATAAATATAGACCTCCGCAAAGTAACGCCTGATTCAATAAATTATAAAGTATTTGTATCATCTGACGTTTTGTTAACCCCGGGTTAGGGTCTAACTCAGGTCGTTCCAAACTAACTCTCCTGTTCACTTGTCTTCCAGCAACTACTTCCTCGTGGAGCGGCCGCCCGACGCACCAGCTCGATCAAAACCCTTCCAAGTCTACTGGAATGTCCCCACCATGCAGTGCCGGTCCAAGAAGATCCAATTCGAGGATCTGTTCGAGCGGTACGGGATCGTACAGAACAAGAACGACAGCTTCCTAGGGGAACAGGTTAGACTGAGACGCACATACACGCACTACACTATAAACTAGACTAGGTTGGCCCAGTCTCCGTGCAATAATGTGGGTAGACCAGTAGACCAGAGCTCGGTCTACGCATCACTACCGTGATCATGATGCATGTAACTACGTCAAATATGGGAAGCTCATTAAAACCTACTAAGGTAATCGCGGTCGATATTCCGTTATTAATCATGTTATTAACTGCGAATGACTTAAAACTGTCTGACTATACAATACGGAAGAAGAAAGACCAAGCAGGTTCATCATCATCATCATCATCATCATGTCAGCCGAAAGACGTCCACTGCTGAACGTACGTTCAGCAGTGGACGTAGGTTCAGCAGGCCTATGCCTCCTCCAAGGCTCTACACTCTGACCGGTCTTGTGCTTTCCGCATCCAACGCGGTCCCGCGATCTTACCAAGCAGGTTACCTGTTGGTAAAAGTAACCACTGTTGCTCAATAGACAACATCCAGCATTACTATTGGGTGTCATTACGGATAAAACTCCTTAAGATTGCTCCGGGAGACTACAGGGGTCTCCATTCAATGAATTTGCCACCGACTTCTGACGGTATCCACTCCTCGTCCGCTTCCTGATGTTACGGAGCCAAGATTTCCCTTCTTTATCGACGCGGTCTCATAATGCGCCTTGTCTCTTTCCAGGTGGTAATCCTCTATGACCCAGGGCTGTTCCCTGCCATCCTGATGAGGGACAAGAACGGCAAGATGAGGCTCCGCAACGGAGGGGTTCCCCAGGAGGGGAACCTGGACGAGCACCTTACCGCCTTCCGGTACAGCTTGGAGCAGGGGATCCCTGACCCTGAGTTCAACGGTAAGACCTGTGATAGCAACCAGATTTAGCTACCTACATCATCAACATCACTAGCCTTTTTTTACATGCCACTGCTGAACAAAGGCCTCCCTCTTTGGAAATAACAACAGTGGCCAGGTAACTGGTTATGTGTGAGGATTTCTTTTCCTCCAGTATAATTACCTGAGATAACAGAGAACAGCTAACTGTAAGGAAAATCAAATTCCATGGCCATGAATCTAGTTCATGAATTAAGAAAGTAAGTAATAAATAAATAATAAATATCATGAGACAATTCACACCACTTGACCTAGTCCCAAACTAAGCAAAGCTTGTACTATGGGTACTAGACAACGGATAAACATACTGATATAGATAAATACATATAACATCCAAGACCCTAAAACAAACTTTCGTATTCATCATACAAACATCTGCCCCGACCGGGGATTGAACCCGGGACGTCAAGCTTCATAGTCAGGGTCTCTAACCTCTAGGCTATCCGGTCGTCAAGTAAACACTGTATTGTACAGAAAACAATCTGAAAATTTCTTTTAAATTAAATCAGAAATTCTCGTTGGATCGAATAAAAAAATCTGAAAAGAAAACGACCGACTGAATAAAAAAAACCTTATTGCCGATTAAATCTGCAACTCCACAGTTACAATTATAACTAAGTATAGATACCTACGTATACTTGGTAAACTCGATTCTAGGATTTACCTAAAACAGGATTCTTTTAACATTATAGTGAATAGTCAAAAGAGATGAGATGAGAATTGAGATATTAGAGCAGCTAGAATAGAAACATGCTACATAAAATATGCGTACACGCACTAGAACTTGAAAATGGAGTCATGCAATATTTTCGAAGATTTCAGTTGCTAAGTACAACATGTTTTACGGCAACGCAACACAAAAACATTAATTCGACAAACCTATTTACCTAAATGCAAATACATTAAAAAAACATAAACACAGTTAGAACACAAACATTGCACAATCGGGTCATGTTTATGTGTTCATACATAATAATGTAGTATCTAAGTTGTTCCCTGAACAGCGTCCGATTACATAACAACGGCTCAGCAATTAGAGGCGTCTAGGTCAATTAAAATACCTTTTTTGTTTATCAACTACAAGCTAATGAAGAACAAATTGCCACTATGGAACCTTTTCATTGCACTTGTTACGTAGATATACTTACTTATCATGTGCCGGCCAAATAATTGCGAAATCGTCTGTGACGAGGTTTTCTGCGCTCCGTTTCTATGAAAATGCGTCCTTGAAATCTTAGGTCTCAACACAAACAAAAATAACCCGTGTGATATCATGAAGTCGCTATAGAATCCATCTGGTCACAGTTACACCGATGTTGTAATACTCAATTGTGGTGCCATTAGAAGCAATCAGGCATCGAACCTGCCACTGACCTTGTCAAGGCGATCTAATTATTATTGTCTAAATTTTGCGTAGTTGCTGAGTAAACAGTTATACAGTAACTGAGCGTTTGTGTGTAATATTGGGATGTATTTTATAAATTGTTGTACTAGATTTGAATCCACATTTCCAGAAATGCTACTCTTGTTTAGGTCCACAAGTCTTTTTTCGGCTGTAATTTTTTTTTTTAATCAATTATTCATTGTAAAGTCATGTAGTACATTATAATAAAGAGGTCACATTGGTGTAGGTATTCTAGGTATAAGTCAGTCCGTGCGAAGTCATTTTTGGTCTGCTCAACTCAAAATTAGTCCGCACATTTCTTTGTTTTATCTTATTTGCCGTTAAATTGATTACCATTATCACTTGCGAGGCTGCTTCTAAATAGATTTCATGCAGCTCGTATTTTCTATTCTCACAAACTTCAGTGTTTACTAATATTCCGTTATCAATTTTCGATTCAACACTAACAAATGGACAATAACAATGTATAGTAAATCTATAGTAAACAAAACATTGTTCCATTAATCGGCAACAATGGCTAAACAAAATGAAGAAATAATCTATAAATACTTTCATGTATACCTACTATTTCAAGTTCAACAGTATAAACCACTTGACGGTTCATCTTGGTATTATCTCCTTTGTCATGTGACTCATCTGGGTGCAACCCGTTCATACATTCGTCACTTTGTTTGTTACTGTTGATGCAATGCTTGAGATAGCAATATTCACTATAAACATTTGATTTTGCGAAAGCAGTTTAATAGAGTTTGATTTTGTCATGACATCAGTATCGAAATCATTATTTCTTTTGTCAGTACCTCTCGTTCGTATCAAAAGCGACTCGGTTATCGTGCTGTGAGGTAGCTCATAGGCGACGGGTACAGCAGCCGATAAGCTTTTTACTCGTTTAGCGCCACCCAGGGGACACGTGCAGGGAACAAGTCATTGGGGAGGAGGGACGGTCAAACCCTCCTAAAGCTGCCTTGTCAGGCTATGACCCCACTCAAAAGCCCTGGGGTTTCTCGGGACCTAGGCGAGAATGGTGTCAGCTGAATAGGCTGCGCACTGAGCACGGACACTGCGGCGAGTATATGTTCAAGTGTGGCTGGCGAGACTCACCGGCGATTGTGGTGCCACAGTCAGTCCACCACCTCATCCATAACTGCCCAAAAAGGAAATACACTGGAGGCACCCTCAATTTGTACTCTCCTGATGCGAATGCAGCCCAATGGGTGAAGAACTTAGATATTCGTTTATAGTATAATATAGTTAATAAGCGACTCTGTAAATTGCCATACGATTAAATAAATAAGTACCTCTCATTTATTTGAAAACTTCTATGCTATACTGTTCATCAACCAAAGTTGTTTAAGGTTGTTCAAAGCCATGTGCGAGTCTGACTCGCGTACTGAGGGATCCGTTCTCTCTGTCTCTCTCTCTTTGCCTAGCTTTATGTCCTATTTCATTTGGGGTTAGCTCTCCTCGTCCTTCTGTACATAGGGTTCCATACAAATTATAATCAGATATTCTGTTTTTCACAATACTATGGCATTTCTTTGCAAAACAAACTTAGCTATTTTTGTACTTGGAAAAATTAAAGTTGAAATTAGAAATGGGAATCAGTCATTATCAGTCATTATCAGAGTGTGCCGGTATAGTTTTTTGTGAAGATACACTTTTAAAAGGTTACATTTTTTTTATAAAAACTTAACAAAGGTTATTTTATAAAAACTTGACTTGTTTCTCAAATTTAAAATTAAACGTAAATACACAGAAAGACTTCTACTATACCGTGGTGATGCGATACCAACTACGACATCCAAGCAATCATTGGTAGCAGTGAAAAACTTCACTTGTTGAAAATAAAGTTGTGAAATATCCGTGCCTTGATTCCAGGTATAGCAATAATAGACTTCGAGTCCTGGCGGCCGGTCTTCCGCCAGAACTTCGGGGAGCTAACGCCCTACAAGACTGAGTCGCTGAAGATCGAGAGTCAGCTGCATCCGTTTTGGACCAAGGCCATGATAGAAGCACGGGTAAATTAAATTTCTGTATGCATTATTTTTGTATGATAAGGAATCACCTAATAAATATCCTACCACCCGTAAGATATAATAGCTTTGAGGATACAGACAGACGGAGAGCAGCATGTAGCTTATCTTTGCTGTACCTACACTATATCTGCCACTTTACGAGGCCTGTCGGCCTTTTGGAACTACAAAAGACACCTTACAATTTTGCATCTCCCATAACCACTGAACAGACGAACATCCAAACAGCATTAATCGTTAATGAAGATCTAAATATACCCGCTGTGGTCGGACGATGCCATATTGCGATGCGCGCCCTAATTCTCTGGCCGAGCGTTCCAATGGATTTATTTAGATGGATCTGTGTTCATTTTAATTAATGCTATCTGCGCAGAATTATACCGGGATAGAAGTAAAGAGTTGTATGTACCTCGGTGCCGAAAAGAAGGGCCGAGTACCTCAATACGCGTTCCAGTTCCCGACCACCTTCCGCGTGCGACGTCAGGGCCACGTTTTATAAAGCTACTTACAAGTTACAATTTATAAACGGAAGTCTCATTCTATCACGTTTTGTTAGAAAGAGACTTCCGCTGGTAAATTGTAACTTGTAGCTTTATAAAACACGGGCCAGGTTTTAAAAACCAAATACTTACATACCTTATTGTTCAACTATATTACAATACGTGAAATATTTTTAACCGACTTCAAAAACAGGAGGTTCTCAATTCGTCGGGATTTTTTTCTCCTTTTTATATGTATGTTCCCCGATTACTTAAAGACGGCGCTACCGATTTCGATAATTCTTTTTTTGTTTGAAAGAGTATTCTTTCTCGTTGGTCCTACTGTCACCAAGTCAGGATCTGATGATGGGATCCCAAAGAAATCTAGGGCAACCCTCTACTTTTATAGGCACGTATCATCTGTTTCATATTTTATAAAGCTATTCAAGTACTTGCGTCTGGCAGTCATCATCTCATGTTGATGAGGTGATGTTGGAAGGTACAACTCTTTAACGGTTAGGAGATAGTGGATAATTCTTAAAATATTAACGTAACTACCCCATTGCTACCTTGTATTTTCTTTGTGCCTTATTTCTTGTTTTGACTGTTATGTGGTGTTCAATAAAGAGTTATTGTATTGTATTGTATTGTATTGTAACTTAAAATCGCGAAAAAAAAATCTTTTAACAAAAGCTAAGGCCGCCTTCAAAAAAAACCTTTCAAAAAAGCATAAAATAATCCTCTAAAGCCTTGAGTTTCATGGCCTGGCAGAAATATGAAGTCTCTGGTCTCCGCGTCACAGGCCTAGAGTCTAGTGTGGAGGCCGCTGAAGAATTGTAATTTTGTAAAGATCTTATGTTGAAATTTAAATATCTAAATGTAAATAAAAATTTTAACGCTTGCTGCGTTGACGCGCTGAACGGCGATAGCCTTTGGACGAGGAACGATTCGGAATTATTCCCGTATATTTATTACAATCTTAGGCTAGGTTTTCACAATATTCATATAAAAAGTAATAAAACAATATTAATACAAAATATAAAAACATTATAAAAACCTAACCTAGGGTGCCACCGGCAGCGAGGCGGGGCCTAAGCTACCGGTGGTCAGGGCGACAGAGAGAGGAACCTCCTGACTATCCGAGCCGTGTCCAGGAGTACCGCCTTCTGTATCTGACCCTTGACCCAACCACCTAGCGAGAGCCTTTTAAGGTGATGGTCAAGGCTCTTCGCTATTAGACCGTTCGCCGAAACGACCATCGGGACAGTGATCGTCGAATCAACAGGCCACATGGCGGTAACCTCGTGAGCCAAGTCAAGGTACTTGCTGACTTTGTCCTTCTCGGCCTTCACGAGGTTCACGTCATGGGGGATCGTGATGTCGACGAGCACTGCCTGGCGCTTCGATCGAATTATTATTATTACACAATTTTAAGTTACGTTATATTATAGCTGTTTAGTTAAAACCCTAAAACAAGATTATGCACAAAAGTTTTAGATTATTAAGATTATGCATACCTACCAAGTTGTAATGACCTTAATTAAACGGTCGTCTTTCGAGACCCTGTTAAACCTATTAACGCGTTAATGGGTGCTGCAATTAATGCAGACGTAATACTTAACGTTGAACTAATTATGCAAATCATTACTCGTCAATCTAGACCATCTGGTTCATTGAACCAAAGCAATACTCGTAGGCCTATATTCATTTGCATTTGCGAGTATTAGGACCTTGTGCGAGGTCCGTCCGGATCGCTACCACATGCTTGCACTGTTGTTCCGGCATGGAGAGTAAGACAGCCGTCGCAGTTACGAGCACAAAAGGCATTTTTATCTTAGCTCTCTAGGTTGGCAACGCATTTTCAAAGTCCCCGGGTTGCGGGGGTCTATAGGCAGTGGTGATCACTTACCATCAGGTGACCCACTTGCTCGTTTGTCTTCCTTGTCGTATAATATAAACTCATAGACCGACAAAGTTTTGTCTTTGTTAAGTGGTGTTTAATAAAGAGTTCTTGTATTGTGCAACCTATACATCTCCTGCTCAATTAAAACTTGCCAGTAAAGTAGTGTTCTGGTTTTGCTGTTCTAATAATTACTTTTTACACTTGTTTCTAAAATGCGGTTTTTTTTGTTTCTAAAATGCGGTTTTTTTTTCTCTCTTAATCTTTTAATGACAGAGTGAGGTTTCTTTGTGTAATTTGTCTATGGTTACGTATTGTAAGAGCTAATGTAACTTGTTTTTAGAAAAAATGACTTTGTGCCAAGTTTCTTGCGGCGCATTCTTCTTGGCAATCATGGTCTTTCCGAAAGCGCTGGTAGACTCAAAAAAATGACGTGTAAAAGAGCATTCAACTGCCTATTTGCTGAATAAAATTTTGATTTGATTTGATTTGATTATGTATGCAGTTACATGCATCATAATCACGGGCAAACTCGTGTGCATGTAACTGCTTCGAAATATCGGGAGCTCATCAAACCTATAAGGTAATCGCGGTCAATATCCCGTGGTCGTTATGTGTTGTTGTATTGTATTGATTGCAATATTGAATTTATTTGCAGGCGAAATACCGTTTCGAGCGCTCCGGGCGCGAGTTCATGCAGGCCACGCTGCGGCTGGCGCGGCTGCTGCGCCCGCGCGCGCGCTGGGGCTACTACGGGTTCCCGTACTGCTTCAACATGGCGGCCAACAACCGCGCCGAGGCCTGCCCCGACAACGTGCGCCGCGAGAACGACCAGTGAGTACCCGGAATCATCACTGTTGTCTTCTACATCATCACCATTGTAGTCAACTTCCGAATCATCATTGTCTTCTTCATCGTCCTCATCACTACAAGTAACGCTCTCATCACCGTCCTCACCACTTCAACTAACGCTATCATCATTATTCCCATCACAACAAATAACTTTCTCATAACCATCCCTACCACTACAACTAACGCTCTCATCATTATTTTAGCCACTACATTAACGCTCTCATCACTATACCGGCACGTATTGGCAACGTAGGTACTACAACTCAGACGATACAAAAACTTACGTAAAGTCAACCCTCGAGTTCGTGACTAGCATGTGCGCCATTTTGTCGCTTGTCGCTCAGTTTGTCCTTCACTGATTCCATCATTATGAAAGGGACGCACTGCGCGACAAGCGACAAAATGGCGTGCGTGCTAGACGTGCAGGTTGTTAGTCAGCCTAAGTATGTCGTCCAACAACGACGTGTTCATCATCATGTCAGCCGAAAGACGTACACTGCTGGACATAGGCCTCCCCCAAGGTTCTCCACTCAGACCGGTCTTGTGTTTTCCACATCCACCGCGGTCCCGTGATCTTTACCAGGTCGTCGCTCCATCTTGTCGGAGGCCTACCGACAGCTCGTCTCCCGGTCCGCGGACGCCATTCGAGAACCTTCTGACCCCATCGGCCATCAGACCTGTGAGTAATGTGCCCCGCCCACTGCCACTTAAGCTTTGCAATTGTTTCGGCAATGTGGGTAACCTTCGTTTTACTGGGGATATCATCATTTCTGATTCAAAGAAGCGTTGTTTTCAGGATATCCTGGCTCTGGTCAGAGAGCAGCGCCCTCTACCCTTCCGTGTACAGCTCCAAAACTCTGAGCACAGCGCAGTTGGCGGCGCTGATCCGCGGGCGCGTGGCGGAGAGCGCGCGCGCCGCCCGCGGCCACCCCGTGCTGCCGTACTTCTGGTTCCGCTACAGAGACGCCGGGTTCATGAGCGACGTGAGTGCCATCACCATCATTACATTAGATTGGAATAGATTCGGTTAGATTACATGAGAATCAGTTATTGAAAATTACATTGCATGTGAAAGTATCAATTGGCTGAAAAAGTGTTTTTCATTCATACTTTCGTCATCATAATTGTCATCCCCACTGCCACCGTCGTCATCACCGTCTCCATTGAAAACATTTTGGATGACTTTGCGAATGACTAGACTTACAAAAGCACGTTTTAATGACAAATCTTCAAATTGAGACTGACCTACTTATCCATAGACATTTTGTTTATGAGCATTTTTCAATTTTTTCAGGTGGATTTGAAAACAGCGCTCAAAACTATGTACAAATCACAAGCCTCAGGATTCATAATTTGGGGCAGTTCGAACGATACAAACACTTTTGCGAAATGCGAGAAGCTTAAAAGCTACGTAGATAATGTACTGGGACCAGCTGTCGCGGCATACACGAAACAATCACTTAAGGTAGATGAAGTTACCAAAGAACCTATTGAAACAAGCACCGTGAATGTAACGACAGAAAGTTCACTCGATCTAGTAGCCAGTGAGTCAAAAGACAGCCCAAATGTCGATGGCGATAATACTCAATTTTTGATTATTAGTGAATCTAATCAAAACAACACGGAGGATTCACCTTATGAAGTGATCTCAAGTAACAGTAATGATGAAAAACAGAAAGAACAAAGTAATAGTATCCTAATAGACATTCTATTAAGCATTATTGAAAACGTGCAAAAGAACGGAAACAAAGAGGAAATGGCAAAAGAAATGGTTAAAATTAACAAAGACAGGAAAAAAGGCACGCCTTTACATGATACTTTCACAAAAGTGAGCACTGAAAATTATTTTGATATGACTACAAAAAATCCTTTCGCGAAAGACAAAAAGAAAGGAGAGATGTTTTCATCGCTGTTTACTTATAATGCAACAACAGAAGGTAATAACATAACAACCGATGTCAACCAAACAAACGATGCTACTTCAACAGTTGCTACATCAACTACTGACGATGAAATTTCAACAACAACTTTTACATCACTACACGGAGCTATTACAAATTCTGACAGCTACGTCACAACTACTACAGAAGTTTGGGATGACAATAACACATTTTACAATGAAGACACATTCTTAGACCAAGAATTTAGTTTGAATATAAGTTTGAATACTGCTGAATCAAAGGCTGAAACAATGGAATTAGAACACACAAGTGAATATAGCTTATTAGATATCCCAACAGAAATTAATAAATTAAGATTAAATTCTAATGAAAAGATTACTGAATACATTTCAGTAAATGGTACTGAATACAGTATAGCAGATATCACACCGGACAATCTAGAAATGAGTCCAAAATATACAGAAAATTCTGGATCTACAACAGAAAATGTGTCAACAACTGATGGTACGACTGAAATAATTACGAAAAAACAAAATGATACTTTAAGAGCTGTTCCTGCTGATAATCAGGTGGTTATAACAATTTCGTGAATTAACACAACAAACATGATGCTGGAATACATGTTTACTATTTTTTTTCTGTAAGACTACTAGTTATTCTAGCATCAAGTCTTAATATAAATAGTATGATAATCACTTTCAAATAATACTTTAATGGAATCCATGACCTTTGCTAAACGAAGATCGTTATAATATGACACATTTCTTGTACAGCCACTGAAATGTCCCTTTCCATTTGTATGTTGATGTCATTTTAGAAAACTACATCAATGAGTCTATCAATAATGTCGTTATAATGATTCTTCTTTTTGTCTTAACATTCCTTCTCATGCAGGGTTTCTTCATGTGGGTCTAACCCGGTACGCTTTAAGCTACTTACCTAATTATTTTTATTTCATCTACCATACCTATAGGTTTTGCTTTAACATTTTCTTAGGATACTTCTTAGTTAATTTATAAATCCATGGTGTTAATGCCTTAGTTAGTTATCAAGTAATAAAATGGTCAGTATTAAAATCAAGTAAAACAAATTTAAATATAAGTTTACCAAAGTATAAGAAGAAAACGGCTAAGTGCGAGTTTTTCCTTCATTCTAACGTTTTCAGTATTTTTTTCCTTGATCTGTGTTGTGAGATCTTGCTTCCTGTCAAATTTCATGTTTTTAGGTCAATGGGATTAGACATTAGACAGACGGACGGACAGCAAAGTGAAAGGTTCAGTTTTTTCGTTTGAGATACGGAACTCTAAATACTAACTCTTTATGAACTGCTACGTAGAAAACTTTAGTTTCTTTTGTTTGCTGCTATTAGCCCGAATTTCGTAATATTTCGTTTAAAAAATCCAGCAAATTTGCATGATATTATGACAAAGTTTTCACTCAAGGGTTCACTTTATTAATACCAAGTATTTGGATAAAATTTTCATAACATTTTTATTTCACTGAAAACACGTCTTTAGCATAACGTAAATGAATGAAACTTTCATTAAAGTGATGGATCTGTGGTATAATATCTTGTACGTGTCTTCCCAAAATACATTCCCTGTAAGCTTTGACGACTTCAAAAAATCTTATCCAAACTTTTGAAATTTTCTGCACTTTACTTTAAAAACTAACATTTCAATATCCGCTTAATATTTGTCACTAACATGATTTGTTTGTGTTTGTATGTTTACGTATGTTTCTTTCTATAGGTACTTCGGTCCGCACAAGTTGACAGAAAATACTTCATCTGCTTAATTCTATACTTCTATTTGGTGCCCAAATGTCTATGTAATGTCTATGGTCAATGTTAACATGAAACCACCGTCAGACTCGGGCATAGTGAAATAGACGGATCACTCACGTATTTAAGTATATTTAACCCGACATGTTTCGCCAGCAACAAAGCAACACAAACAACAGTGTTCGTACATTTGGACTCTAGCAAAAATGATAATGAAAACGAGGACAGTGTTAGATTCGCTACCGTCGCGAGTAATCATACAAGAAGGACAACGGATTAGGCCGAAACATGTTGGGATAAATTCGACATAATTATACGCGAATGGTATGTTTATTTTACCATTGTTGGTCAATGTTAATATTACGACAAATTTTTATTTTGGGGAAGTCAGTGTTTTCTTAAATGTGCTTTTATCTGTGATATATAATATTAATTAAGTTTGGAAATATGTTAGGATCAGTACAATGTATTATGTTATAGTATTTGTAGTAATACAATAATAATTGTTATTAAGTATGTTGAAGTTATGAAAAATACAGTTGATTTTAACATTTTGATGTGGTTTCATTCAAACTCATGGACTGATCTATTGAAACCGGTACATTTAGAATTATTATAAAGTGAGATAAAGTGAGTAAGTAAGTTATGAAACTAACGAGAGACTTTATTCTTGGAGTCAATAGAAAATGTTTTTAAAATATCGTTATGGGCATTTTCTGAAAACTGTGTACTCTTTACTTATTTGGAATAACCTAACAAATTTTGGACTATTTCTGCTCAGAATCACGAGGACTATCTATTTAAATAATAATAAAAAGTGTCCCGCATTTTCTTGCCAGTTTTGTGACGCGTTTTTACATGCATTCTACGTGGGCCGTCACAAAACTGACCAATAAATTTTCTATGGATAAATTTAGTACTTTTTTGACAAAAAGGGTACACACAGTTTTTTTCAAAATGCCCTTTTACGGGGGATATTAGGCTATTACTTGCCTATCTGGCCAGTTATGACCGTTTAGAATAGATTCGGGTTTTAGAAACACTTTGGTTGTCAATGTCGCTTCTTATGTCAAAGAGATTTTCGCCCAAATGCTGTTCTAATTATATTTTCATTTATCTGCAAACTCTACCATTGACAGTGTTTCAATGTCATTCTATTAGACCGCTTTTCCATCTGGCCAGTTTGACTTCCAGCCACCAAAGAGGAATAAAAAACAACGCATAAAACCTCAAACAAAATTTATTAAAAAATAACAAAAACACACTAAACACCGCACACAATGGCAACACAGTGGTTCTTAAACAACAGCGGGGCCTCGTCATCCGATATGAAGTTCCTGTCTGGCCTCACGCTGGCAAAGCTGTTTTGCTTGGGGGGACAGATGATGCTGTGGCCGGAGCAGTCACTGACCCTGGTCAAGTCACTGGCCAGCTCTGACAAAATGTGGGAGGTAATGGCGAAAGGCACGCGGAGCTTGAGGATGCAGGTGATGGTGGACTGCCAGCTGTCTCTGCCGTTGTAGGTGGAGGAGCGTTGGATGCTTGGGTTGAAAGCGCAAACTGAAATGAAAATTGTGAGGTTAGTATTTCGTAAATGAAAGGGGCAGTTTTAAACGATTCGCGGTTATTTGCATTAGACATAATGAAAACGGGGTTTGCCCGTGATCATGATGCATGTAACTGCATCGAAATATCGGGAGCTCATCAAACCTATAAGTTAATCGCGGTCAATATCCCGTTTTCATTATGTCTAATGAAAGGGGCAGATGAGCAGGCGGGGCAGCTTATGGAAAATAATCGCTGCTACTCATTGTTATAAATATAGGACACGGGAGATTTCGTTACTAGTTATTTGATTAGTGGTAACATCAGTTTTTTTTTTGAGTTTTGTAACTGAATGGCTAGGCAGCTTTAAGAAACTAATGGAAAGAAGTTACCCATGGATGCTTTTATAGGCTCAAAGAGATTATAGTACAGAACTCAGCCACAGGAGTTAAGTAAGTGTAAGTAAGTACTCATGTGAAGTTTTTTTCGAAGTTCTCCCATAAAAACTATACAAGGACCCTTAGGTAATGGGTAGTGTGCCCATTACGCAGGCAGCATTCCCGCGCTGAACTGCTACCGCTGGTCTATGGGGAAGAAAGCTGCCTGCGCTAGAGTCAGCCAGCAGAGGCAGTGAATGTTTGAAAGAATGTTTTTTTTTCTAATAAAATCTTTACTGGGGGTGGCTGAATTCTTGAAGTTTCATTAAAACGCACCCTGTATAAATAAATAAGCTTCTGATTGACTGTGCTAATAAAAACCAGCAGTTGTTAACAACTGCTGGTTTTTCGTCTAATAGCTTTAGCTTAAGCTATTAGACGAAAAAGAAATGGTCACTTTCATAGGTGTTTATATAGTTGAATAGAGAAATGTTTTTACATGCTAAAGTGTTTTATGACCTTGATATAAGATAGACTTTTGCCTGATTTGTGGAAAATCTTTTTCGCTACGGCTATACGGGTAAAGCTTCTGGTTACTGCTTTGAATTAATTGAGTTTATATTACAGTTTACATTTGCGATAAATTGCTTTTTACCCAAGTCAGGCGTTGCGAAGTCATCACTGGACCAGAATTCATGGTAAGTCCTCTTGTCTTGAAAGTCGAACACGACACGTCGATTGTTTTGCTGACAGCTGTCACACAATCTGAAAAAAGAATTAAGCTCTGATAAAATAACATACTTACTTGTACAATGATAAAGCAAAAGAAAACTTGTCAAGGCGCTGCGCTTGATCCAGCTAAGTCGGCATTCCGTATACCACGCTGTAAATTAAGCTTTAAGTACTTAGATACTTAATGTAATGAATCTTTCAATCACGGTTGTCGGTCCTTCGTGAGACGATATGGTCGGCCCACTGATCAGCCTGGTAAGTTGAGCTATGTCGATAACTTCAGATAAGCCTAGTAGTAGTAGCAATTCAATGGTGTGTGCGAAGTTTGCTATCCGTACCGGACTCACATGGGAACTAAAGCCCAAGCCCTCTCATACTGAGAAGATGCCTTTGCCCACCAGTGGGACTTAAAACAAGGCTGGTGATGATGACTCAAGAACGGAATGAACGAATAATAATAGGTAAATAAGAACAGCATGCTTCTTATTGGACAACTCTCCTGCAATTGCTATCGTGTTCATTTTGTATGGGCTGACAATCGGTATCGGAAACAGCTAGCTGTCACAGTCGTACAAAAACTACATTCCAATCCGATGACGAGTGTCAAAATAGTTACGCAATTACTCTGCTGGTAAAACACATTTACATATATCATACTTGATTTTCCCAAGCAATTCCAACGGCAGGTTCGAAGGGTTGAGGTCAGGCCCCACCAGCACGACCCTCAGCTCCTTGACGTGCGGCATGAGATGCAGCAAGAACACCTCCCACTTGCTGAGGATGTCTGCCTCGAACTGCAGTTCCGCGCCCACTATGTGCACGGTTATGGTTGACTTCTAAAAAAATGCATCATCTTAGCGTGGGCTTGCGAGAGTGCAGTTCTGATCGCACGCCAACCAGGATCCACCAACCAAGCCACCATCAACCAACCACCACCATCTTGAAACTACCTTGTAATTCAATCATAGGGAAATAAACGTACCTATGTTTCGGATTAATCCGTGGTCCTTTCTCTGGGGTTTGCGTTTCGCTACCGGCGAAGCGTACGCTCCCAGAGGAAGGACTACGAATTAATCTGAAACATGTCGGGTTATACTCGACTGACACAAACGAGTGATCCGTTTAACTTATTTCACTATCGGTCCACCTCTAGTGTCCGACGAATGCTGAGTGGATTCCTGTTTCGCAATTGTATTTAATATCATTTTGACAGGGTTTGACTTTGATTTTCACAGTGCTTATGTTGCTCACTAACCTTAGTAATACCATTAGTAGTATGCCTTTACGCTTGCAGGCAGTAGAGGGCCGTAAGGAAAAAATGACTTGGTGCCAAGTTTCTTGAGGCGCATTCTTCTTGGCAATCATGGTCTTTCCGAAAGCGCTGGTAGACTCAAAAAAATTACCTGTAAAAGACCATTCAACTTCCTATTTACTGAATCAAATTTTGAATTTGAATTTGAGCAGTACGCCTGTACGCTTGCAGGCAGTAGAGGGCTGTGAGCGGCGCGGTGGTGAGCTGGGTCAGCGCTGCGTACCTACTCGAGGTTTAACTCACGTCACTGAGTACAGTGGTTGTTGCTCACTAACCTTAGTGACCCCGTTAGCAGTACGCCTGTACGCTTGCAGGCAGTAGAGGGCCGTGAGCGGCGCGGTGGCGAGCTGAGTCAGCGCTGCGTACTCGATGTCACTCATATCTGCATTAGAAACGGTAATTTCGGGAACTTTGTTTGGGAACGAACGAAAGCTTTTATGTTGGCGCTTGCTTTGTTCAAAGGCTGAGGTGGGAAAAGCAGTTTAGAGAGGTAATGCTGCCAATGTCTTAGGGCCGATATCTGTGTAATCTTTCGACGACGTGTACCTTATATAATAATAATTATAATTATGTCCCGATAGTCGTTTCGGCGAACGGTCTAATAGCGAACAGCCTTGACCATCACCTTAAAAGGCTCTCGCTAGGTGGTTGGGTCAAGGGTCAGATACAGAAGGCGGTACTCCTGGACACGGCTCGGATAGTCAGGAGGTTCCTCTCTCTGTCGCCCTGACCACCGGTAGCTTAGGCCCCGCCTCGCTACCGGCGGCACTCTAGGTTAGGTTTTTATAATGTTTTTATATTTTGTATTAATATTGTTTTATTACTTTTTATATGAATATTGTAAAAACCTACCCTAAGACGTTAAAATAAATATACATAATTATTAATAATAATAATAATTTATTGCAGACCGTGGTCCATAGATTGTTGGTAATACATAAGTCTTATTTTCTGGGGATATATAACATATAAATTACTTTTTTTTTATTTTTTTTTCTAATTAACGACAACTAGTTATCCGAATCCTCTTGCGATTGTGTCTGACTCTCACAGTACCTGTTTTTCTATTTAAAATCCATCTAATAGGTATTATATACGTGAGACTGGATGCAAGACCGTTTGTGACTCTTTCACGCACAAAGTAGGTACATACAGAATTTTGATATAAGTTCACAATAATTAAGTTTAAACATCATAATAACGTATAGATATTTCAACACAGCTAGTGAGGTGAGAATATAAGTTTAAAAAAACCTTTGAAAAAAAACGTGAAATAATCCTCTAAAATAATGATAAAAAATAAAATAAAATCATTATTTTAGAGGATTATTTTACGGTTTTTTCGAAGGTTTTTTTTTTTAAGGCGGTTTAACTTTTTTGTTAAAAGATTTGTTATTTACAATTTTACGTTGATTTAACACATTCAGAATTATCCTCCAACTCCTAACCGTTAAGGAGTTGTACCTTCCATCATCAGCTCATAAACATGAGATGATAACTACCGGACGCAAATACTTGAATAACCTTAGAAAACATATGAAACACATAGTACGTGCCTGTAAAATTTGAGGGTTGCCCTCGATTTCCCTAGGACCCCATCATCAGATCATGACTTGGTGACAATGGGACCACCTCACAAGTATACCCTTTCGAATAAAAAAAGAATTTTGAAAATCGGTCTACATTTGACGGAGTAATCGATGAACATACATAAAAAAAAAAAAAATACGTAGTGGAATGTAGAACCACCTCCTTTTTTGAAGTCGGTTAAAATGTCACGTTAAGATTAGGAAAGCCGTTTTCAAATCTTAGAAACTTACCAATCCTCTCCTCATACATGCTGGCCAGCACCTCGTTAATGTTATCAGGCATTGGGTTCAGCTCAACCACCCTCGTGGGCAGCTTCGGCTCCAGCCGCCCCTGGGTCTGCTGGTGACGCACCAGGGAGCGGTAGAGGTTGTAGGACTTGCACCAGCGGGCGTGGGTCGGAGGCAGGTGATCCGGGTGCTCGGAACAGTAGGATATCTGCAAAGATTGTCAGTTTGGCATCTGGTGTAATTTGTTCATATTAGAGGTCTACAGACAGTTCTGTTGTGCGTGGAGAAAAACGTTCGCGGGACGACAGTTGGAAATAGCATGTCGGCATGTCACTATCGCAGTTTATATTGAACGATAGTTATGTTACGACGTCAAATCCACTCGTTGCCGCAGTTATTTTATTATGGCACTAAGTAACGGTGAGCCCTTGTTTAGACGGGTTGGAGTAGAAGCCTCATGAGGGCTATCGCTAGTCAAAAATCAGATAAGATCGCTAGTGTCGAGTGAGGTCTATCTGTCAATTTCCACTAATCATACGCCAGTAGCTTGTTGATGGAGAATGACAGATAGACTTCTTACCATTGCCCTCATTGCGATGCTCGAAGCCTTGCATCGCGTTGCTTCGTTGTTCGAATCCGAACAGCTTAAAGTGAAGCAGAGAACATTTAAAGTGAATCACAATCCCAATTAGTAAAATCCTTGCCTGCCCATATCTTTTGCAGCCAGCCAGCTTTCCGTTGCCATCCATCGTTGCAATTCATAACTAGGTGGTGCAAGGGTTGCTACAGTCTCAAATCCCAAGGTCACCTTATGATCTGCCTAAAAATGGTCTAGTGAACGCTGCAATTCGTCTATTAAAGAAGCCCTAACCTGCCCGCATCCTCCGCAGTCCGCCAGATTCCCCTGGCGCCACTCCCGGCAGGCGGCGCGCGCACAGAGCCGCGGGTACAGCAGCGCCTCCTGCTCCCACGCCGCCAACCGCCGCTTCAGCACTTTCTCACAGGACACTATGGTCTGCATGCGCAGGAGACGGTAGTTGTGGCCGGTTACGTTGCAGGCATCGGCGTAGATAAATTTTTGGTCTATTGGGGATTTTAGAGAATTAGAAGTTATTCTGTGGAGTTATTCTTAAGAGTATTCATCAAGCCAAATCAGTTGTCATTTGAGTACCGAAAAGTGACACTCGAAAAGAGTGACACTCGAGTGGCGCTCGAAATTGCAATAGAAAATGACATTACAGGTTATAGTTTTGTAAGAAAAGCTTTTAGGAATGAACACTTTCGCCCTCACTCTATTAGGTAGTAATGTATGAGCGCCCTGGTATCGGGCACTCTCCAGTGTGTATGTTGGCTGTGAAAACCCTACTAGGGGCAGTCAAAATACAGACAATTGTACCCTGTGGAACAGCAAAACCCGATACCGTGGGCAGCTGATATGGTAACGAAGATTTTGTATGCTGCATTATTAGAAATCATACTAATCTGTGTATCCTTTGTAAAACGCCGTGCTTGAAGAGGCAGTCAAATTCAAAACCTTGACTATTAAAACAAACAAAAAGGCTAAAATATTACCTTTCAGATGACAGATAGTCGACACAGCAAAGCACAACGCTTGGTGTTGAGCGTAATCCTCATCTTTATGCTTCTGATTGCAGTAGAAAATCAAGTTGCAGTAGCTGCAAGGCACTCTCGACTGACTCAGATCTTTCTTGCAGACATGGCAAGCACACTGCAGGAATACTTTCCGAAAACTATACTTGTATACGTAGTCTTCGTTCTTATTTGTGACGCATATGGATTCATCCGGCCTCTTCTGGTTTATAAATTTCCTTTTGCTTTCAGTCTGGGATTCTTTAGATTCCTTAGATTTTTCAGGAGTTTGGTAATCATTCAAGTCTTTTATTTTAACTTTGGCCTGCCGGTAGTTCGGTGTTTTATTTTTTTCTTTTTTATAGTCAGTTCTACTCGATGGTACAGGAATGTCGGGGTGGCCTAACAAGTTTTTTGACGGCGAAACGGGATTTTGTTTTTCTTGTCTACCACCTTTATCTTCTTCTGGTGCAATGACATTAATTTCAGGATTATTTTGAGACATATCAAGTCTAGGGTTGGCTTCATTTGCAATGATTTCAAATGTTTTATTTACATCGTCAATACTTGAAGTCATAGCGTCTTCGAAATTTTCAATAGGTTCAAAATCCGAAAGTGTACTACCTTCAGGATGAAGAGGAGGTTCATTATCCTTATTTTCTTTCATGCCACTGGATTTTTGCTTTCCTTTTTCTTGCGTCTTTTCAGATTTTTGTTCCGATTTCTTATCTTCTTGCTTATCATCTTTAGCTTGAGTAGACTCTTTAGTATCAGTAGTAGTAGTAGTGGTAATAGTACTGAACTCTGAAGCTGAACTTTGAGCTACTTCTTGTTTGCCTTTCTTCTTTGATTTACCTTTTCCTTTGCGATCTTTTTTTTCTGGACATATAGGTTCTTGAATCAATTTGTCCTCTGCTATATATTCTTTGACTTCAATTGAAACATTTTCTAATTTTACTTCTGGTTCGACTTTTGGTACAATTGGTACAGTTTCTTTGTCAGGTTTTTCAATATTCTCCTTCTTACCTTCCTGCAACTTTTTTTCATTTTCTGTGTCGGTCTTGTCTAAAGAAGTCAACTCTGCAAGAGATCTTTCGATAGACAGTCTCAATTCTTCCATATCTTGATTTACCTCCATGACTTTGGATTTTAAATCAGTTTTTTCATCTACACTCTTAGTTATAGTTTCCGCTTGTGTCACTTTAATTCCACTTACTTCAGGTGTTAGTAAGTCTGTACTTTTAATGAAGGGTGTATCTGGTAAGTCAATAGGTACTCCTAATTTGGTTTCAACACGAGATATTTCTTGGATAACCGTATTATTATTATTATCAAGTAGCTGCTCACTTGAACATCTGGGATACTCTATAAGATCAGGAGTAATGTCGCTCGGCGACGGCAACGGTTCTTCTTTAGGTACTTCTAACTCAACAGGAATGGTATCTGGTAACAGTTTCATATCTGTTGGTTTAGGAGTCACGGGCATTTGAACATCAGCTAATGGGTCTTTTACTTCAGTCTGCTTAACAGTTTGAAACTCTGGAAATAGGTCTTTTTTAATTGGTTTGGGAGATTTTTTCCCTTTTTTTGACTTTTCGGTGTCTGGTTTTACTTCTACTTGTTGCCTGTCATCTTGAGCTTGAACGTTTTTACTAGAAGCAATAAACATATCGCCTTTTTGTGCTTTTTCTTCACTTACAACTTCAGCTTGTATTATGATTATGTCATCAATATTCATAGCGGCATGTTTTGATTTTCCTTTAAAACCCGCAGCTTTCTCAGTGTCGATTGGGGGTTTTGGAGACTCGTAATCCGGAGTTGGGATTCGCTCTATTTCATCTTTTTTGGCTTCTTCTGTAATATTGGGGCCAGGAACTTCCACTGGTGATTCTTCAGGCTTTGTTGCTTCCTTTGCAGCTGAAATGATTTCTTTTAATAAATTAGTATCATCTTTTTTAATAGCTTCTGGTTCAGATTTCTGTTTCATTTCAATCTCTGGGGCTATAGTAGTCATAACTTCTGAACTTACGGATTCATTTTTTCTTTTAGGCTTTGGTGACTTTTTGTCTTTTGATTTATTTTCAGTTTGGGGTGGAGATTTAAGTTGTTCAATTTTTTCATCGCTACTTTGTAACTCTTCAGATATAGCTTCAGATTTTACTTGACATGGTAGTTCATCTTTGGGTTTTACATCTTCTGGTAAACTTACAGTGTCTTCAACGGCTTTTGTTTCGTCGCGTTTACTTATCTGCGATACTGTTTCAGTAGGATTTTCAGGAGTTATTGGTATATCCTGTTTTTTATTAGGTTTAGGAGACTTCTTTCTATGTTTATTTTTCAGTACGTTTTCAGTCGGCTGTAACAGGACATTATTTTCAGCTTTGTTTTCACAACTGACGTTTGACACAGTTGTTTCATCTAGTTTTACTTCTTCATGCCAGTCAGGGCTTATATCCGTCTTCAAAAGCATTTTGTCAGATTCAGCAGACTGCAAAGTTTCATTTTTATTTGAAGCTATAACTAACTTTGTTTCGGAGGATGTTGATTTTTCAACCCATTCAGGTTTTTCTTCAATATTTTTTTCAGAATCGTCTTTTCCTTTTTTCTTTTTTTCTACGGGTTTCGCAATTTTAGCTTTTTGTTTAGGACTCTTCTGTTCTACAATGGAAGCATCGACCATACCTTCATCAATTTGAATAGGCTCTAGAATGTCCTTTACTTGGCTGGGTAATTCCATCTTCATACTTGGCATTGCTGTGTCATCAGTTTTTAATAGATCTGGAGTTTTATTATCTTCAGATAATTTTGGTGGATCAACAGAAGGATTTTTCTTGTCTTTTTTATTTTTTTTCTTATTTTTGTGAACCTCATCTTTCTGTAAAACTTCTGCTGATTTGACGTCAGTTGGTATAATTGCAAGCGGTGAGACTAGTATGTCTTTCCCATGATCTTGATCTGTTGCAAGTTTCGTTGGTTTTTCAGTTTTTTCCTTTGACTCTTCCACTAATAACTGCTGGAAAGCAAATGTGCAGGATACCTCTTCTTTTTCCGATCTTTCTGAATCATTGCGATTTTTCTTCTTTTTATTCTTTTTTTTAGAAGACTTTACGTCTACCTCGGCTTCCTCTTTCTGACTTGGCACTTCCTGAGACTTACTGTCACTTGTTTCAAGTTTTACTTCACTTTGGATTTCTTTCTCATCTTGTTTCTCCACTGCAACTGGCTCCTGGTTTTTCTTGCTCTTATTCTTCTTTTTTCGCGCAGTTGGTGCGATGTTAACCTCGCTTGAAGCATCTTCTATCGGTTGAGTCGGCACAACAGGTATCGGTTCCTCAATCTTCAGCTCATCTTCTTTGTCGCTGCTTTCGTCGTCTTTCTTCTTCTTACCTCTGTTTCTCTTCGGTTTTTTCGGAGTGTCTTCACTAATTTGAAACTCTTTCACTTCGGGAACATTTTCACCAACGATATTCGGCACTCTATCTTCAACAACACGTTCAATTACCTCTTCAGGTGGACTCACAGGTTCCGTAACTCCCTCCTTCTGTGGTGGGATTGGGTTCGGGGGCTTATTTTGTTTATTTTTATTTTTTTTCTTACTGTTCATCACTACTGGAGTTGCAGGTGATCTGGCAAACGTGTGAGCCAATCTAAAATCAGTGCGCGACTGACCGATTTGTGGGTTGGACCACTTTATTCTTGTCTCGAAATGTTCGCGTACACAACACGAAATGTCAAGCTGTTTTACTTCACACAACTGTCAACCCCAAACCTGAAGCTTTAAAGACTTATTTTCTTCGTATTATTTGGTGTACTTATCTATTTTTGCGAGTTCGCGAGATATGAGGAAGTGGCGGCTGCCAAAACTGCAGTTGCATACAGAGACAGGTATATTTAGAACAATTGGATCGAAAACGCATTTGAATTTTATTGCTAAGCCGTTGGAAACAAATGACGTTTGGAGCCTTAAGGAAACGATAGATTTTGCTGTAGCGTGTAGGAGTCGCCAAAAACTGATGCCAAAAGAATGAACACTATGATTTTTGTAGCGCAGAAGATTCATAGTGAAACTTATGAATCTAGAACGTTTCAGAGGAGTCCGGAAAGGATTAGTTTGTTGTAACATGTCGGGCTAAACTCGGCTTACATACGAGAGTGATCCGTTTTATTTCACTATGATTGAGTCTCACGGTAGTTTCATGATATATCAATGTAGTGTTTATTATTAAGGTGCATTTTTTGATTGCCATATTGTATTGTTTCTGTTTTTGTTGTTTTTCTTTAATGTAATTTTAATTTCGCGGTGTATTGGTAAACACTGTAATGCCGTGTAAATCTATTGAAAAAAAAATGAAAATAAATAAAAGTGGAAAAATCATTATATTTACAGCTTAGGAATCTTTAAACAACAAGCCTACGAGCATGCTGGCAATGCACCCGTGATTCCCCTCGTGTTGTGGGTGCCCATAGGCGGCGGCGATTGCTTTAATAATAATAATAAATCATTTATTGCGAACACATGTCCATAGATGGTTAGTAATTTACATCAGGTGACCCGACTGCTCGTTTGCCCCCTCTTATATAATAAAAAAAAAGCTTGTGTTCATAAAATTTTGTTCTTGTAATTAATTAATTAAGCTATCTTCATTATCTGTTGTAGTTATTTTTATGCGTGATAGTAGCAAATTAATGTTAAAGTATAGGCTCAAAATGAGAGTCAGTCAAAAAACCTACTTTCAGTAGAATAATGAATAAGTAAAAAGGTTACTTCAGTATTCTTTAAAACCATCTGCTATTTAACTTTTTTACCCGACTTCCGCGAGGAATGATAATGAGGACCATTTAGGTCACTTCAAGTATTATGAAAATTAATTAACTTGAAACATTATGCTAGTATTAATAATTATGAATAATCACACAGATAACAGTGCCCTAAACACGACTTGTCGAATCCTGCGTCACGTAAACTCGAATAGTAAACTATAACGAGTTTGTATGACGTTTGGAACAGCGCCCGCCCGTGAGCGTATTTGGAACTAAAATTTTGTATGAGATTTCTCGATCTCGATACGATAACCGTAACGTAACGCAGGATTCGACAAGTCGTGCTTAGGGCACAGTTCCGTGCCATATTAAAAACCTCACCATTTAAATATTCCCCCCTGCGTCCCAAAAACGTCAAAATTCTGAATAAATACATTTCAATTATTTTATAATAGCGTTAAAAGGGGGATCAGAAATCCGAATACAAAAGTGCATTTAGTTAAAACAACCGACCAAGCGCGAATCGACTCGTGCACCGAGGGTTCCGTACACACAACTTGACCAATCATTATTATTCGTAAAATTGTCGTGCAACGTAATTAATAATTACAATAAGTTTTTTGCTTGCTGCCTTTTTTACAACAAAGGAAAAAAAACTTATTCCTTAGGCAATCCACGTTTTACGATACTAGAGAAACCAGCCCCCTATCCTACAAAAGTTACAAGTCTGGAATTTGACATCATTATTTTGTCTCATTTTAGTACGTAAATGATAAACTTTACAATTATGTTTTGTTGCTCAAAGTCCAGGTCTAGGTCTTATTCTCTAGGTCTAGGTATTATGTACTTAATGAGAGAGAGAGAGAGAGAGATACATTTATTCACACATATTTGACACAAACACAAAAAAGCAGTACATTTGAAAAATTTAAAATAAAACATAAGCATAAACTTAATAAGTATTTAAAATCTATAGAAATGCCGAATAGTGTGAAATGGGCCCCACTCAGCATAATGCTGCGGCGAGCCGCAACTCTGTTTTTCAGCAGGACCCAAATTAAAACTAATAAAACAAAATATTGTATTGATTCAGGCGTAACTTTGCGGAGGTCCATGTTACAAGTAACGGATTAAATTAATTTGCTCCTCCACGAAGTAACGAGCTAACGAGCAAACGAGCTTCGTGGAGGAGCAAATTAATTTAATCCGTTACTTGTAATAAAACAAACACATGCACACACTGTGACGAAACAAACGCTAGCGGAAACAGTTAACAGAGAAGATGCACATACATTATACATCCAGATAACGAAAACAGGAAGCATGACTGGCAACACTTGATCAATTCAATCGCTTTAGATCAATTAAATCGAAACAAGTCGGGCCAGGTCCTTATGTGGCTTTTGCAGTGAATTATTATAACAATTTCAATAATTTTGAGATTGTAACGTATCATAATAACCTTAACAAACAAAAACAAACTTAAAAAGAATTTTTTTAATTACTGAATAGACGGACGTACAAACGAAAGGACAGACAGACGTCAAAGATCCATACAGTTACGTTAGCAATCAGCTACGGAACCCTGAAAAAGCACAATGATATTATCTGACACGATCTGTCACAATTCGTGTTGTGACCTAAATAATTCTTGCACGCAAGAATGGTCAGCCCTGTTGTGTTTTTTTTTCATTGAGGGCTCGATTGCAAATGTAAACTTTACACTCGCTAACTCAAAGCTAAGCGGTTATCAACGTTAACACTGAGCGTTAAGATACACGGTGGGGTTGTTGGATGGAAAATGTAAAGTGGTATATATCCGAGTGGGTCCTCTTGCAAAATGATACTGCTAAGGGTTGACACCCTTTTCATAAAATAGTGCAGGAGTTGAAAACCGGTTTAGATAATAGTATTAGAGTTTAGTATAGTATAATGTAATGTGTCCATTTTGACGTTTCTTTTTTGCGAATGTAGGTCGCGATGCGTGGGAAGTGGTGTTTTACTAAAATTTCATATGGGTGAGGGTTGTGGAAATTTTTGTTGAATCCTTTACAATTTTGGAAAAATCTAACCGTACCAAGTATTGTTCAATTATGCAGTATTCAACTCTTATCTTTGCCAAGCTGTATTGTTCGGTGTGAAAAGTTTAATGTTTATTTCGATAAAGTATGACTGAATTTTATCGTGGCATGTCATGCCTGCCCATTAAACATTTGCTTTCCTTGTCGTATAAAAAAAAACAATTATGACATTTATCCAGCAAACGAAAATATACTACTCACAGCAAACGACTATATTTAAACCCATTATTTTCGTACTTAATACAAACTTAAGTGTTAAAAAACGTACTAAATGCTGTGCTAGTAATAAAAAAATGTTTCGATTGTAACATTTTAGAATTTCACAGAACAAACGTTTTTCTAACAACAACAAAAAATAAAAAACTTTGCCTAACAGCGCTGACCTAATAGGCGGCAGTCTCTTGCACTAGTCTACTAATTATATCTGCGCAGACGCCGGCTAACGAGAGGGTACCTTTGTGCGGAGAAGGACATTGTTTAGGAAAACACAATAGGAAAAACGAAAACCTTTCTTATTCTCTTAAATTTGAGGTCAAGTACTTAATAGATTAGATTAGAATCATATATTTGTTATTAAAAATTGCAATAAGTACATTTTAAATAAAACATACAATGACAATGCAAAGAAAAATTCGTTAAGCAGCTGGACTTGAACCAGCAACCTCGGTAATCCGTACCACGCTCCACCAATTAAGCTATACTTAACGTTGGTGTACCTAACGAATTTTTCAATGCCTTGTATCATATTTTATTTGGAAGATCTCTCCTCAGCGCCATCTCAGAGCTGGAGAGATCTTCCAAATAAAATATGACACAAGGCATTGAAAAATTCGTTAGGTACACCAACGTTAAGTATAGCTTAATTGGTGGAGCGTGGTACGGATTACCGAGGTTGCTGGTTCAAGTCCAGCTGCTTAACGAATTTTTCTTTGCATTGTCATTGTATGTTGAATTTCATTCTATGAATGTTTCATAAAAATAAAAACAAAAATAATCAATAAATCGATTATTTTCATTTATTTTACATTTTAAATGACATAAATATAAGGAATTTACAAGAAGGTCGTCAAGAAAAATAAAAACCTACACCTATAAAACAGTACCGTGACTGACTAACTGACTGACAACGCACAGCCTAAACCACTGGACCTAGAGACTTGAAATTTGAAACATATAGGTACCTTGAGTATCCTAGAGGTGCACTAAGAAGCGTTTTTCGAAATTCCCACGAGATTGGAAATTAGCCCATTTTGAAATATTACACGGGGGCAAAGCCGCGGGGCATAAGCTAATACAATTATAATTCGTCGAAATTTATACGAACAGGACGAACTTTTCTTTTTTCTGTAGTTACTCTACGGTCTACGAATGACAAATAATAATTATTGTGATGCTGCATTGTGTCATTCCTACAAGTACGAATTTTTTTATACTACAAGGAAGGCAAAAAGCAAGTGGGTCACCTGATGGTAAGCGATCATCACTGCCCATAGACACCCCACACACATGCACATAGAAATGCCGTTGTGCTTACAAAAAACAGGTTAGGATTAGGTACATTTCAAGTGTAAGTAGGAACTTATTGTTTTCGGACACAGTACGCGGCGTGCGGCTATGATTAAACACGGCTTCCGAGGGTTGAGCACGACTTTTCGAAACCTGCGTCACGTAAAATCGAATAGTAAACGTTGTCGAGTTTGTATGACGTTTGGAGCAGCGCCCGACCGTAAGCGTATTTGGAACTAAAATTTAGTATGAGGTTTCTCGATCTCGATACGATAACCGTAACGTTACGCAGCATTCGTAAAGTCGTGCTCGATCCTCTGGTTTGTTCTGTATTCTATTTAGAATAATAATAATATTCACGACAGTTCCATCTCCATGCTAGCCGTGCCGAGGTGGCACATGTTTGGCACGCGGCCCGCTACTTCGTCACAGAGTACAGATAACATGTTTTTCAGTAATTATTTAATTATTTATGGTATGGTTCTGTTATGCGAAACAACCGAGATTTACCTGGGAATATTTCACAATCGAGATACATAAGCCATCGAGACTGAGAATCGAGATCCTACAGTTTTAATAGCCGTAGTAAAAAAAGTTTTTCCACAGGTTTAGGCAAAAATCAATCTTATTTCAATGTCATTAAGCACTTTGACATGTAAAAACATTTCTCAATTCAACTATAGGTACTTGACACGAATTGTTGTACATCTTTCTGCTCTTTATTATATTGTATAAAATTATGTATTATTTAAGCCGATTGATCTTCTAGTGATTCATTATACATTATACTTACTCTTGAGTTTTTCATTTAAGTTAATAGAAGCTTTCTGCGTTACCTTTCGCCATTTAACTTCATTAACCCAAATCTCAAAATTCACTGTGAGCGAATAGCGAGATATTCTAAAAAGAGATCCAAAATACGTCTTCACGTATTTACTTATTTATTTGCGCCTTTCTTCTCTCTGTAAAATTTTCCTGGAAGAAATCGCTGTGACGTGACAGAGCCGCCCTTTGCTTGCCTATCAAGTTTACTAAGCACCTTTCGGTTTTCTTTATTGTATTACAAAGAAGAGACACGTTGTATTATGCTGTGACGATCCCTATTGGAGATATGGTTTTTTGTGGTGTAGTGTTTTTATAACATTATTTTAATATTTTTTTTTTTGCCTTGACAACTCTCTTCTGGGGACGAAACTATTTTGACATTGTATTATTATTCATTGTTTTATGACTTATTATTTTCGTTTGTTTATTTCATTTATTGACGATCTCAACAGAAATTCTTATATTTTTGACATGTAGTATTTATATAACGTAATTTTAATGTTGAATAAATAAATAAATCTAAATCTAAATCTATTGTACCGTATTGTATTGTAAGTTCCTAAATTTCAACCTCTGTCCCTATCCTAGTCTAAGCTTTGTAAAAAAGGGTGATAGAAATGTGCTGTTGAATTATTCGTACTTAGGGTGCGCGTGCGCCGCTTAGGGTGCGGCCACACCGCAGAGGTCTGGCTGGACTTAAGGCGATACTTTTGTTAACTTATAATTGGGTGTGGTTTCAGTTGTTATAATAAAGAATTCACACATATTTTTTAATGTTCTTATAGTCAACTACTTTATGGCTTTCGGTTATAGCTGTCCTAAGTACGTCTTTAAGCCGTGTTTTAAAGCTACGTTACAATTTTACAAGAGGAAGTTTCATTATTAATAGGCTGATGATGATGATGAAGTTTCATTCTGTCTCCTTTTGTTAGAAAGATATTTCCTCTTGTAAATTGTACTTTGTAGCTTTATGAAACACGGCCGTGCAAGAAAATCGTGTGAGTTGCAATACACTGCGGCGTTCGATCGCCCACTCCAAACTCGTTCGCTTTACGACCCCGCATTGTATTGCAATTTGCATGATTTTTCTTGAAGGTCTGAACTCGGCTTTAAAGTTATACTTACCTAGTTATGAATTTTTCGATTTAAAACGTATCTTATATATATGTCTGTCTCCGGGTTATGCGCAAAATACCTCCTCTTTCACAAATTATACTTCAATATTTTACTTTTCGGTGAAGGAAAACATCGTGAGGAAACCTGCACACTCCTGCGAAGCAATTCAATGGTGTATGTGAAGTTCCCAATCCGCACTGGGCCCGCGTGGGAACTGTAGCCCAAGCCCTCTCATTCTGAGAGGAGGCCCGTGCCCAGCAGTGGGACGTAAATAGGCTGATGATGATGATGATGATTTATTCATACTAGTCGTGTGGCGTATATGTATAGGTACATAAACTTTTCAAATTCGAAACCAATAATTTAATAGTCAATTAATGATAAGTAGGTATAACTCAACACTCAGGGTCCCCTTTATACTTCAGTGACCAGCATTTAAAAATAAGTGCACTTAAAAATTATAAGAAAACAAACCATTAATTTTTATTAACGCCTCTTTCTTTCTAAAACGATTAAAGGTTACTGTCAAACTTTTTAGCTCTGAACTTTAACGTTTTCCTCTGCCTTTACTTGAGTTTGAAGTTTTTAACATTTGTCTGTGCCAAGTTTGAGATAAGCATGTTTTTGGGATTTAAAAGTTGATGTTTGGGACCGGGTCGCTTACTGAGCCCCGAGCACGAATATTCGAATCCTAACCGAGTAGTAACGTTATCGTATCGCCACCGAGAAAATTCATGTGTCATCGATGTTTCAATATCTCAAAAACGGCTGAGCCGATTTTTATGAAGCTCATCCAAGAACATTATGTATTGAAAAAATTCGCGTCTTAATCCGTTCATCCGTTCAGGAGCTACGATGCACAGACAGATACACAGACACTCATACACAGGTCAAACTTATAACACCCCTCTTAATGCGTCGCGGGTTTAAAAATTGATGAAGATGAAAAGACCTTAGGTAGCTACCTATACTTATAGTGTTTGTCTTTAACATTCTGGCAAAAAAGATCGTCATAGTATAGACATTATTTTATTTTCCCTGTAATCTTTATACATAATATACTTCTATTATTACGTATGTATATCAGTCATATTGGTCTTCTGGTTTTAAACATAGGCTTTGGCGTGAGTTATCTCGCGTGTGTAGATCTTCACAGGTCCCAGCATCTCTACAGGATGCATTTGAATTGGTATGCAGGCGGTCAATTTTTGAATCTCACTTGGTGACTAAATTCTCATCCATGACATTGATATCACTATTTGCCAAAAGCCTTATTTTTGAATGTGAGCGCTTTTGTCATTGACAAGCATATCAACAGTAGAACAGGAGATATCCCGAATACTATACCAAACGAGAGAAGGTACTAAACAAATATGCCATACGATTTAAGAATAGACTAATGCTACCCTCTTCAAAGCTAAAAATGCATTCGACTGGCGCTTTAGTAATGTCCATAAAAATATATAATAAATTACCTGAAAAAATTAAAAACGAGGAAAAAGATACAGTATTTATAAATAATTTAAAACATCTTCTAAATAAAAAAGCGTATTACAGTGTTCAAGAATATATAGAGGATAAACTGTAGTATGCATGTGTACCTACTAATCAATGTAATGTAAGCAATGCATGTAATATACATTATGCATCTACTAACTACTAAGTAACCAATCCAAAGCATATAAATGAATAATAAATAATAATTTAATAACCAAATAATTAGTGTTAATAGTAATTAGTAATCAATTAAGAATTAAATGAATAATAAAAAATGTAATATAGTCTTAATTGCTGCGCCCAACAGGGTACATAATGTGATCTAGATTAAATCATACCATCTGTAAAACCATTATGTGCAATAAAGTATTGAGTATTGAGTAGAATGAGGTTAGCTGTCACTGCCAGTGGTCAAGAAGTCACTCAGTGATCTCCTTTACGAGTGGGTGGAGAGGCATACGTATTTGATATCCTAGGCGTGACAATGTTCATCACCGCCAGGGAGATTAAAAAATACGAACTTTTTAGAAATCAGTGAGTTTAGTCACCGATGAGATTCAAAAATCGACCCCCAGTGTGTGTGTGTTAAAGTAATTACCTTATTCCTGCATTAATTAATTAATAATAAAGTAAGTACTCGTAAGTACATTAACTATATGGTCACCCTACATTTTTATGAGGTAATACGTCAGTTAATACAAAAAACGTAACAATTTCGATTGAAACTTAAATAACACCCCTCTTTTTCGTCGGGGGTTAAATACTAAATCAAAAATAGTTTTTCTTTAATCACGTTTATTTTATGTGGCATGCGAGTGATAAGACCTTGTGCAAGGTCCGTCCGGATCGCTACCACCACCTTATTCGCAAATCCTGCCGCTAAGCATCAGTGCTTGCACGCAAAGTTGTGTTCCGGTGTGGAGAGTAAGACAGCCGGTGCTCTTGCTCGTTTGCCTTCTCTGTTATACAAAAAAAAAGTGCCTCTAATTAAAAATTAAAACGCAATTGCCTTTAATTACCGAGTAAGAAAAATTGGTTCCCGTATACTAATTCAAATACACCCTGTATACATAAAGTGGAGCTCTACATCAACCTGTGTAACCTGACCTATAGCTTTCCCGGACTCCCGGCAGCTGATGTCGTTGACCCCGTTCCTGGCCGGGCCCGGGGCTCCGTTCCCATTGTGGTACGGGATTTCACCCCCTAGCTAAGCTGTCTCGTGGCCTAGTGGTATGACGTATCGCCGACTAAGCAAGAGGTCGCGGGTTCCAGTCCCGGCTCGTGTCTTTGAGTTTTTCCGAACTTATGTGCAAACTGAATGTGACGACCAGAGGGTCGAACACGACTTTACGAATGCTGCGTAACATAAAGTCGAATAGTAAACGTTGTCGAGTTTGTATGACGTTTGGAACAACGACCGCCCGTGTGCGTATTTGGAACTAAAATTTAGTATGAGGTTTCTCGATCTCGATACGATAACCGTAACGTTACGCAGCATTCGTAAAGTCGTGCTCGACCCTCTGACCTAGTGCGGCCCAGCCTCCTGAAAGCGTAGCATTTCTCGTAGCATGCTTGTAGCAGGTCTACAACGTGTAGCATTCCATTCGTAGCAGTCTGTAGTGAAATGTTACTCAACAGCGGGTGATAGGATCTTGTGCGAGATCCGTATTAGAGATTAAAGGAAAACCATGTTAGAGCCATAAGTTTAGTATATTGACTAAAAGACACAGCGTTGCTAGGACACACATGAACAATAGAGCACAACATGATATAGTTTATCAAGGAAGTTTGCAACCTCTAACAGTCCGTCCGGATCGTTACCACCATCTTACTTACCATCCTGCCGCTAAGCAGCAGTGCTTGTACTGCTGCTAACACAACAGTATACACGTATACACGTACAGTACACAGTACACAGTTTATACAGTATACACGTATCAGCTCTATGAAGAGCTGATACGTGTATATCACTGCACTTGTGTTTTAATATTTTTTAAATGATTGTCCAGTCTATTTTTAAAACTGTTCACTGAAGGCGCACTTATCACAAGTTCGGGTAGTTCATTCCAAGAGTTCACAACACGGTTAGGTAAGAAGTGTTTTCTAGGGTTGCTCGCACTCAGTTGTTTGATCAATTTCATAGAATGCCCTCTCAAACGCGTATTTGTACTGATCCTAAATAGGTTCTTGATATTTGGGACATTATAGTGATCATGCAATATTTTATATGTCTCAATAAGATCGCCACGTTTCCTTCGCACCTCCAAAGTCGACAGGTTTAGTTCTGAAAGTCGCTCTTCATAAGGTCTATTTTTAAGTAAAACCAGTGACCAGTGACCAGTGAAATATCAGTGACGACCACGCCAAGATCTCTCTGCGTGTTCACAGGCGTCAGGGCTACTGAGTCGACCTTGTTTTGCAGGTTAGGGTTACTGTTTCCAATATGTAAAACTATACACTTAGTTGCATTCAGTGAGAGGAGCCAATCCTTAGTCCATTGTACAATGCGATCAAGGTCCTTTTGAATGACATTGTGAGTAATCAGCGGATTTCCCATAATCTTTGTGTCGTCTGCAAAAATCGACACGTGGGACTGCATCACGCTTTTCAAATCCGTTATGAAGATTCCAAACAGGATTGGTCCCAGCACCGACCCCAGGGGCACACCACTGGCCACGTCATACGCGTCAGACAAAGTCTCTCCCACTCTGACTTTTGATTTCCTATTCGTCAGAAAGTCTGACAACCATGCGAGTAGTCGTCCGCGGATACCGAAGTGATCAAGTTTAGCAATAAGTCTATTTAAGGGCACGCGATCAAAAGCATTCTCATAATCCAGGTAAACCACATCTGTAGGATGACGGTCATTCCAATTTTGTGTCCATATGTCCGTACTTAAAAGAAGATTTGTAACTGAGATCTTTTTGGTACAAAGCCGTGCTGTTCATCAATAATAATATTTTCCGTACTCATAAAACTTCTTAGTTCAGCAGCTACTATTTTCTCCATGGTTTTACAGACTATACTAGTGAGACTCATGGGACGGTAATTATCAGCACTAAACTTATCACCTTTTATATATATTGGAGTCACATGCGCCTCTTTCCATACTTGTGGTAGCTTCCCTGAGTGAAAAGAGAGGTTCATGATATGGGCCAACTGGTGACTGAGTGCACTGCTGCACTGTTTAAGTAAAATTGAGGGCAACGAATCCGGACCCATAGAAGTAGAATCCTTAAAGGATCCTAAAGCTTTGGACACTTTGTCTGGCGTGAATAGGACAGTATCAAGTGAATTGATTACACGTGACGCGTGTACTTCGGGGATTGAACCACCCGCTGACTCTTGTACAAATGATTTTTCAAACTGGTCCGCAAATAACTTGGCTACTATTTTCTGGTCACTGTTGATCACTCCAGCTTCATCCCTCAACGCCGGAGGTACTGATACTGTAGAGGACAGTAGGCTTCGCACATACTGATAAAACGACTTTGGCCCACAATCAACAATTCCCTTTTCAAATTCCATTCTAAGACTTCGGACCATAGCCACCACTTGGTTATTAACCCGTCTATATTGTTTATAAGATTAATCTGATCTGGTGAGTCTATGCTGCCTCCATAAGTGCATTTTACTTTCAACCATATCTAGTACTTCCTTCGTGATCCAAGGTTTATGAATGTCATTTTTCTTAAATTTAGTTTTAAGGGGAACATAGGTTACAATAGCATCCTGAATACCTTTTTTGAAACTTCCCCAGGCTTCGTGTATATCTTTTTCATTTTTATCCCCAATATCTCTCAGATGTATTTATTGGAGGGTGATGAAACAGGTGGTAAGTGTAATATTATTATTTATTTTTATTGAAAGAGTCACCTGATAGTAAGCGATCACCACCAAAGAGAACCAGCCACCCCAAGAGTCTCTAGTCTGCTACGGGCTTTTAAGGAGGAAAAGTGATAGAGGAAAGGGGGGAGGCCTCCGGCACTCTCACTGACCGAACGAAACGCAACAGAGGTGCCGTAGCTTCACGCAGATTTTCTGCAAGGTATTATTTTTATTTCCTGTTCAAATTGTTCAATGGAAACAAACTCGCCACCCTCGACTGAAAATGTACAACGCATCCCCTAATAAAGTCATTTACATCCTAAAACCAACCCTAACACGTTCGTAGAGAGTCCATTCTTCATCGGCAACTCACTTCCGTGTTTAAATTAAATTGCTACCCTCAATATTACATTGAACCGTATCTCCTTTTATTTATGGTTCACTTTTGCATGATAAGTTGGTGTTTAGGTACAGTTTGTATAGTCAGAATCGAAAGTAGTCGAACAAACAGAAATGTTTTTTATAAATATCATTAAGTACGTGTTAATTCTTGTTGTTCTTGTCCTTTTTATTAAATCACATTTTTAGTTGGCACGTAATTTAACTGCTGCCTTCTAGGGCAAAGTCCCCAATGCCTAGGAAAACCCAATGTCTGAGGAAAACCAGACTTGCCTTACTTTGGCTAATACATCAAGTACACTCTAGGAAATTAATTCCTGACCATGGCACCATTTCACAGTAAACATCATAGTGAAATCGCATAGCTTGACAAGGAAAATCGTTATGACGTTGACTATGAAAATGTTCTATAGTGGGTCAGGAATTAATTTCCTCGACTCTACATACAAAATCAGAATTTACTTTTTTAATGTTTAAAAAAATAAGACGTAGATACATTCATATTTAAATCATGAGCTTTTTACAATTATTAAACTTGTTCTACTGACTGTACTAAATACAAACACGGCAAAGAAAATAGGACTCTCCGTCTTTAGTGTTAAAGCACTTACTCTACTGGTATCTAACTCATTTGCGGAATACACAATATTTATTCTTTTTCCTTCGTTCCGTGAAGTGCTAGAACATTCTTTACACTTACCTAAGGGATGGGGAAAAAAGGAAATGCGTAGGATATTTGGGATGAAAAGGTCATTGAACCGGAACGTGACCTTGTTCAGAATTAGGGACTTGGTTTCGGGAGACTTTACTTAATGAAACAAATACGATCCATATCGGTAACCTGTGTCAAAATTACGAAAAACACACATCAGTTTGTTTTGGCTGCCGAAACAAAAATGTTCAAAATGTTCTTAAACTATAATAACCTAACCAACTTAGAAAAGTTGGAAAACCCCCGACATTGTCATTTCAAAGTTAATTATTTCAAAAACGGGTGAAACTATTTTAATGAAACTAGCTTTCGATTATAAGAAACCGCATGAAAATCGGTGCATTCGTTTGGGAGCTATGATGCCATAGACAGATACACAGATACACAGATTAAACTTATAACACCCCTCTTTTTCGTCGGGGGTTCAAAATAGGTCATTCACATGTGTGTAAGTTCATAAATGTTAAAATAGCATAGCTTGACCAGGACTATCTCTATGACGTTTACTATGAAAACGTTTCATGGTGGGTTACGAAATAATTTGCTCAACTGTAACAAAGAAAATCAACGAAAAAAACATTGCATCTAAGATAATTTATGGGACTAGAACCTGAAATAAATTACTATTTATTTAATTTTTGTTTTATTTAAAAACTTCACGTTGGTTAAAAAAGTAGTATACTCCTTTGGAGTGTCTTAATATACCCACTTAAAGTTCCTTTGGTCCAGTTTTCTTGCTCATATATTGTTTTACAAAAAAACTAAATTTTCTACAAATAAAAATCCGTACTTGTACCTACCGCTCGAATAAGTTCACGTAATACAAAAAAACTTTATAAACTCAATATGGTCGTCCCACGATAACTCTGCAACGAACTGACAACAGTAGAAATCTAAAGTTTGTTTATGTCAACACTGATTTATAGTCAAACAACACGTTTTGAACTTTTGAATAGATTAAACGTTAAACAGGTCATCGTTCATTCACCCTCCACCATTAAAATACCTTTCATATTTCGTTTTCTAGATTTTTTTTACCGTACAACGGCATAACCTACTAAACACTGATAAAATTTTATTGTCCTCCAACGGATAGAGCCATATTTTAAAAAAAACAGCAGCTTTTGATTCCTACTATCATTATTATTTTTAATTAAAGAAATGTCTGAGTGACATGAAATTTTTTTCTGGGTATCCAATTAATGTCTTATGCGGAGTTATTGTGGGACGATTATATCGACCTCTTGCATCTCCTTAATTATTATTTATCCTTTCAGTACAAGCAAGAACCTTAACAAAAGACCTTAACCTCCCCCCCCCCCCCACCGCGCTCGCAGCCGTCTCTTCTCACAGCCTAACTTTTTCACGAGTATCTTCCTTCCGTTTCGCTCGGTACTAAATAAAGGTCTTTTGTGAGCGACTCATTTCCATTTAGATTGTCCTTCCTAAAGGCTATTTGGGATAACCGTTGGCTGACGTATAATGCTGTCGTATACAAACTACCTCTAGTATTCGTTGCGTGAAAACCAACTTGTTGTACCAGTTTGGCTAAAGAAAAGTGTAGCTAACGTTCTTTATGAAGTACTTTTTTAGTTAAAAAAAAAAAAACTAGAATTAAGCAGTGGAGCACTGAACGGGCTATTTAAAAAAAATCTTTCACTGTTGTTGAATCAGTTGCTAAAATATTTACGGTTCATATTCTAACGTGCATACTCATGTCATAATACATAGATAATAATTATTATTTTTAAGCAACGGCAAAAAAAGTTAAATACATATAGTCACGTTAAATTTAGAGGTAGCGACATACAATCTATAATATAATTCATGGAATAAAATCAACGGCACATATCACACATAAATATGACGGTAAGTTTTGCATATGTAAATTGGCGTGTCCCGCAGGATGGAAACTCTAAAGCTTATCCAACGAGTTATTTTATCCCATTTTTATCCCATAATAATTAAGCATTACTTTTTATTACCTTATGTAACCACTAGTGGCTCTATGATCTGTAGACCCTTGAACATTTTTAGTTTTTTTTTTCTAGAAAAAATCCAAAAAACGAATCGATAAAAAAAACTACGAGTATAATAATTCATGAGCTAGCTCGCAAAATTTCACGAAAATCGGTTGAGAAATGCGACTCGTAGAGGAAGGACAGCCGGACAGACAGACCTACGAAATAATTTTTGTCCTAGCTGAAACTATGACTGTTCGCTCATGTCGTTCGCTCCGTCAACAACAGAGGGTAGAGCACGACTTTACGAAAGCTGCGTAACGTTACGGTTATCGAATCGAGATCGAGAAATCTCATACAAAATTTTAGTTCCAAATACGCTCACGGGCGGGCGCTGTTCCAAACGTCATACAAACTCGACAACGTTTACTATTCGATTTTACGTGACGCAGGATTCGCCAAGTCGTGCTTAGGGCACTGATCTTGTCTCTAAACAATTTTTTTGTAAAGAAAACCATCTGTTACAGTGTTGTAAAAAAAACAACAAAAGTGCCAAAAGAATTTTTACGTATATTATTATCTTAATACGATCGGCATCAAAAGCAGTTGACAAGCTGCCTTATCGCAATAAAACATTTATCATTCAATGTATAATCGCTTTGTGCTTGCAGACTCGTAAGAGTGACAATGACAAGGTATCAAAGTGACAGGTAAGCTGAGGGATACACGGAACGAACATGTCAGTAATTTTTATTTAAAACGAGATTTTAATATCAAAGTGTAGAGCACTCAATAGACTATAAGTTACCACTCAATTACAGATACAAATATTTATATGACTTGTTCTTTTTATCACTTTGAAAAAGATGTTTTGCGGGTGGTAGGACCTTGTGCGAGGTCCGTCCGGATCGCTACTACCATCTTACTCGTTAATCGGTGTGGAGAGTAAGACAGCCGGTGTAATTACAGGCCCAGGAGGCATTTCATCTTAGCCCTCTAGGTTGGAAACGCATCTGCAAACCCTCCAGAGTTGCGGGTGTCTATGGGCAGTGGTGATCACTTACCATCAGGTAGCCCACTTGCTCGTTTGCCTTCCTCGTTGTATAAAAAAAAAGATGTTTACGAAAATTAGGTGATTAAAATCGCGATAACCCAAAAAGTTGCTAAGGTGACTAGACAAAGATAAATGTTCTTTCCCGTGTACCCTTCAGCTACACTTTAAGGCTGCCTGTTTGACTGTAAAGTAGCTGTAAGGAAGTAGGTTAAAAATAATGAAGAATTAATAATCTCGACTACGCAGCAACACCAAGAACACTTCATTTTCAGCAAACAATTTCCAATTTTCTTTTTCTACCTTTACCAAGCGTTTCCTGGAACCTGTAGACTGAAACACAAAGGAATAGGCGACCGCGTAGTAAATATATTCAAAAACTCTTAAAATAGAACTCTTTCACCTCCATTGAGTCGAAAAAAGGCAAAGCCAATCTAAATTTCAATCACGTTTCAACAGATGAATGAATTTGACTAATTTGGTGGGATTTTTCTACGGAAAAGTGAAGGTACTACCGACAAAGTACAGCGTAAAAGCTCGTCTTAATTACGAAAGGTACTAACGGTAGTAGCTACTAACATCCATTCTCATTATTATCCCAGTTTACGTGAGAGTAGAGTGTAGAGCTTAAATTTGAGGGAACAAGTTTATCCCAAGCTTAGTAGATTTTTAACGCCCAGAGAAATGTGCCAGCTTATCTCACCAGGGTAGTAAGGAACAATAGATAGTACGGAAATCAGTGTAATAACAGTTATCGAGCGGCGCGCGGCGGGCGGCGGGCGCGCGTGCGGCGGGATGAGGGCAGAGGACCAGCTTCCCGGGCCGGCGGATCGATGCGGGGTGTATCTGGTTTTTTCGGACACTATACCAACCGGGAGAGGGGTGAACGAACCGCGTTACATAACGCGGTCGATACGGCGCTGCGCGAGCCTGCGCGCCGCCGCCGCCTCAGACCCGCGAGCGCGCGCTCCCCAAGAGGACGTCGAGCGTGTTTTGTTTTACCGCGGTTTTTAGTTTCCCTTTCGTTCTTTCCGTTTATGATTTGAGCCATGTCGAAGGGCGAGAGCGAACAGCAGAACGGCTCCGGCGAGGAGTCCAAGACCAACCTCATCATCAACTACCTGCCGCAGTCCATGACGCAGGAGGAGATCCGCAGCCTGTTCTCTAGCATCGGCGAGGTGGAGAGCTGCAAGCTCATCCGCAACAAGGGCGCCGCCTTTCCCGATGCGCTGAACCACGCACTGCACGGCGGCGGCCAGTCGCTGGGCTATGCCTTCGTCAACTACCACCGGCCCGAGGACGCCGAGAAGGCCATCTCCACGCTCAACGGGCTGCGGCTGCAGAACAAGACCATCAAGGTGTCGTACGCGCGGCCCAGCAGCGAGGCCATCAAGGGCGCTAACCTGTACGTCTCCGGCCTGCCCAAGACCATGACGCAGAGCGAGCTGGAGCGGCTGTTCAGCCCCTACGGGCGCATCATCACGTCGCGCATCCTGTGCGAGAACTCCGGCGGCCGGCCCTTCACGGGCGGCGAGCAGGGGCTGTCCAAGGGCGTGGGCTTCATCCGCTTCGACCAGCGCGTGGAGGCCGAGCGCGCCATCCAGGAGCTGAACGGCACCGTGCCCAAGGGCGCTACGGAGCCCATCACGGTCAAGTTTGCCAACAACCCGTCCAACAACGGCAAGGCGCTGGCGCCGCTGGCCGCCTACCTGCCGGCCGCGCTGCGCTTCCCCGCGCCGCTCGGCCGCTTCAGCTCCGGCAAGTCGCTGCTGGCCATCAACAAGGGCCTGCAGCGCTACAGCCCGCTGGCCGGCGAGCTGCTGGGCGGCGTGCTGCCCGGCGCCGTCGGCTCCGAGTGGTGCATCTTCGTGTACAACCTGGCGCCCGAGACGGAGGAGAACGTGCTCTGGCAGCTGTTCGGCCCGTTCGGCGCCGTGCAGAGCGTCAAGGTCATTCGAGACCTGCAGACCAACAAGTGCAAGGGCTACGGCTTCATCACCATGACCAACTACGACGAGGCCGTGGTCGCCATCCAGTCGCTCAACGGGTACACCCTGGGCAACCGAGTGCTGCAGGTCAGCTTCAAGACCAACAAGATCAAGACGATCTAAGCGCGCCGCGGCGCCGGCCGCTAGGACGGCACGCTCGCAGGCGCACCCATACATACGCGGATACGATCGCCACCAGCAGTTAGACTGTCTTCCCGACTTGACGGCCCTGAGGCCATTTTCTACGTTTGTAAAGCGCACCGGCCCTTTGTTCGGCGAGCCTGACATATATACACGTACGTATAGACGAACTGGGTTAAGTGTTTCAGGAAACCAAAATGGCGGCTCGCGGCGCGGTGCGCAGGCGCCCTGACTCGACGAGGCATCGCCTCCCTGACGGACCCATACATATTGGTAATAGTCAATAACAAGATAATGATATTAAACTTCGCTTATGATCGGTTGTGGTTAACGAGAAATAGTTTTCGAATATAATGAATAATTAGCAATAATAGCCTAAATTGTGTAATGCTGTGCTCCAATTTTGTACGCGATCATAACACGTCTCGCGACGCCCGGCTGCGGCAGCCCCGGGCCGCGCCGCGGAGCCCGCGGGGGCGGCGCTCACTGGCGTAGTGTGGCACGCGACGACCGGCCAACGGAAGGAACCTCCGGCACCTAATCGAAGTCAAATAGTGTTATATTGTTAAAGATTGGAAAATATATATTATCTATATGTATATTTTAATCATATATTAATCTAATTAAGGATGAAAACTAATCAAAAACTGTGATAGGTTTTGATAAAATTTTAAAAAAATGAGTAAGATCCGCGGGAAGCCACGCGACCCGGGCGCCGCCCGGTGAAGCGTGTAGGTTAGGTTTTTGAGAAAATTTTGATACGAGGAACTAGGAATCGGGACGGGATCGCGACAAGCGAACGGACAAGGATCTGACAGTCGGCCGCTCGGGTGGGCTCGGCCGCGCTCGGCTCGCCCGCGGCTCGGCCGCGCGCCGTCCCGCTCCCGCGCCGCGCCCGAGCGGGACGGCCGCCGCGGCACCATGGTGCATGCTCTAGTGACTAGAGTGTAGTCTAACGATATCGTTTCCAAATAATAATCGATGTCTAAACATATGATCGGTACCTGCTATAATAATAATGTATGGATGCGGCCATGCGTCTATTCGAAGTAGGCTTTAATTGTCTTAGTTTAAATGGAATTTGTAAATATAAAGTGTAACGCGCGCCGGTCAGCCGCGACTCCGACATGACCTATGACGAACATCGAACTTGGATAGTTTATAATATCGTGCCGTCCTAACGACCCTACGATTTTTGTAAAAAGAATATATACTTAATATATTATGTAAAAAACAGTTTTGTAACATTTCAGATATTAACTAATAGGTACTCATTACATACCAAAGATGGAGATTAAAATTTACAAGTATTTATATATTTATTATAAATGTAAAACGTGCAATAACTAATAGCCATTAATTTAATGAAAATATATTAACAAATGAGTCGAGAGGCGTCGGGCTCGCTGTTTGTTTACTATTTATTGTAATCGCCGGGCCGAGGGCCCTTCACTCGCTATTCTTTCATATTTTTACTAAGATTCGCTTATTTTACATACTTACAGCTTGAAAATGCTTGACATTCCAATTTTAGTCTTAATACGTTTTATTATTAGGTGTACTGTATTAATTTAGACAAATTGTGAGTTACCACTTGCGTTACTGCGCCTCGCTTTGGCACTAGCAAGCGAGAACGAAACCTTTGTTTCGTTTTGGTCTGCAATGTTGGCAGCAGTGTTAAGGAATCAGGAATTGTATCAAACGATATGAAAAAGCTGTGCCGAAGCGACGCGCAGAGTTTCGGCGTAAACTTTGATTATAATTTAAATTATGATAATTATTATGGATCGTACGGTTGGCAAACGGTGGAGTGGTCGCGTGTGCACAACTTTTGCTAACCCTACTGTAACTATACTATCGTAGTCGTCTTTAGGTTAAAATAGTTGTTGTGTTTTGTGTTGTTCTCAGCATCAAAAATTTCAACTATTCTAGTCATTACCCTTACTAGGGGCTGTATTATTAATTCATAATTATTAAGAATAGTTGGAGTTAATGTTGACGATAATAACCGTAATGATAATTTCAAATTTTGTTAGATTTAACGAGTCATTAATTTAGTGTACGTGCAATTAATTGTATTTTACGTGTATGTATATCTTAATAGGTGTGCATTTAACTTGTTTAATGTCTAATTTGTATTGTAATTTGACGGTAGGAGGCAAGCGCTCTCGGGCCGGTTTTCGCGCGCTTTTCACGCGCACAAGATGGCGGATGACAGATAGTGTTGTAGAGTAGCACGTGAAGTCTCCGTATCGACATCGATGCCGAAGACCGGTCTAGGAAGCGCTTGAAAAACCTAAATTGATTTATTTATTAGGAAATTACTATAATGGGCGATTAATCGGGCTCAGGAACGTAAAATTTCATTAAAAATCAAAATTGATTATAATTTAGGGCACTTGACCCTAATATGGTTTCAAATTCGGGATTGCTTTTCACTTAAATGTAAGATTTAAACTGACGTTTGGATCGAAACGAAAACACCAAAGTATTCACTGAAAACTCATCGACTTTTTAGATAATAAATAAATAATATAAATCGAAATAAAAATTGCAAAATATTTTGGTGAGGTTGTTCGTTAAGTAATGTAAAGTGACGCAGAGCGTGCATTAGTAGAATGTTTTGTGCGTCAACCCTTCTTTCGGTAATAATTAAACAAAATAATAAAAATGAGATAATAATAAATTAATAATAGTGCTCAATAGCGTAGTGGGTCGTAGTAACACGAAAGCAATAAAAGTTTGTGAGAGCCACGCCACGGGTCAACATAATTATCTTAATATTTTTATATGTATTTTAAAAATATACTGTAATTCATATCTTCATAGTTGTAAGCGGCAGCCGCAAAACGTTCTACTAATAGTGGGCAGCAGTCGATGGGAAACGAACCCCAGCCAAGGGAGAAGCACCCCTATTATCAATACCATACGGCTACTTTTTGAACGGTGTTTTGAAGCATTTTTAATAAGAAAATATTTAAAATAAAGTAAATTAATTGGCAACCCAGAAACAATACTCTAATACGCATAGGCTAATTGACTGAGGCTGTGAAATTAGCAAAAAAATAAAAGTAAATAAAATACATGTGACGGTGGATCTTAAATTATTAATTAAAGGATAAGTGGACGAGAACGCGGTAGGTTGATGGCCCATATTAATAAGTAAATCAATTGACACGAGCGCAGCTGCTGACTGTCCAGGAGCCGTGATATAGGAGGCTTAGCATTAACGCGGCGCTTGCGAGGGCTGCCGGGCAAGCACAAAGCGAAACCGCCCGGGCGACCCGTAGTTACGTCACAATGAAGAAATCAAATCTTCCATAGGACATTAATCTACTAAGTTAACTTCTACGCGTAAAAATATTCCAAACGGGGCACTCGCCGGCTGTAACTCTAGTCAAATGCTCAATTATTAAAAAAGCCGCTAGTGCCGGACAAACATCTATTCTATCGACATCGATACGTTGGAATATTTTTCACGCCGCAGAAAACTCGAGACATCGACTAAATGTGTTACTATTACGTCATACGTCAAAGTTTGCACAACACCTACTTCAGCTGCAACGGCTATATTGTTGTAAAATTATTGAAAAAAAAAATCCATTTGCTCATCCCAATACTTCCTGTTTTGGACCTGTTTAGCGTAGCTGTTAGGTTTCAGTGGTAATTTTATAAAATATAGCCAGCGGCGCCTTGTCGCTTCCCCTGCGCATGCGCGCGATCATCGTCACCCGGGCGGGGACACACGGCCCGCCGTTCCGCGCGCGCCCGCACCCACCAGCAAAAACAATATTAAGCAATATCTAGTGTCGATAGAGGACAATAAACTAAGCAATATTTTTGATCACTTTATTGATCTACTTCTGCATTTCATGAATGTGACCTAGTCCGTGTTAGTTATCTCGTGGAATGCCGAACTTAGGGCTTATAATATATCATCTGAAAATGCTTTTGGGAGTTAGACTAAAGACTCCGGGAGCTGTCAGACGCTGGTGTCAGACGCGCGCGCGCGAGACGCAGAGACGTGTGTGCTCGCTCTATATAATCATTATAGACAGTGAAACGGCCGGACCGAATGATTTGATTGCGTTGATATAAACCCCAGAGATGCTATCATGCCAGTTTTATCGAACTCACAAGAGCAATCGTCCCTTTCTAGCTACGCTAGTGCGAAAGGGACGGATGTTAGTAACCTCTTGATAAATACCTGCATGAAAGTTCCTCAGACTTTGAGAGACAAAGTCAAATTTAAGCTTAAAGCATTCGCCTGGCGGTGCGAGATTGCAATAAATATGTAAATAAACACCATACGGCATCAGACCAGCTTTGGAACGCGAATTATAAATAAAATTACCAATAGTTTCGAATTTAAAAAAAAGTAATATCATGTAATATCAATTTCACTGTCTATTTATTAGAAATTCGTTTTCGGTGTTGATTCCTCTATTAACTGCATAGCACAATGGTTCGTTCCCATTTCTCGGGGGTTGGTGGAGCGGGCACGTAGGGTCCAGGCTCGTGTCTGCCTGAGACACGTGTCTAAGGCACCAGCATTACGTGCCTGCTTCTCCAACTCGACTACTCATCTCAGGTTAAGTGTCAAAATGGGGACAAACACAGAATCGTGCAGAGTAGCATGTGATACTCCTAGTACGTAAACGTAGGCAATATTCAATCATATTCCCATATTGTTAGAGACCTGAAAGTATGGACCGTATCATAGATACTTTCCAAGGTCATCGCGAGTATGTAACACACCAGTAACTCATTCCGACTTCCAGCAGACTCCAGTAAGGATAGGAAATATTAGACAAATGCATCGTAAGATAAGTGTCTCAAAATAAAAGTATTGAATAAGTATTTTACCAACTTCAACGTTAAGATGTACTAGGCAATGAAAGCAATGTATTTATAATTAAATGAGATTATGAAATGGTCAGCTGTTTCCTCGTTCGCGCTAGTTGACTTCACTTTGATACAAATACGTATTTTATAAAAGTAATGAAAAAAAATGGAAAAAAAAGTTAAAAAACACTTAAGATCTTCCGGTATTTAAAATCAATGTTGAAGTTTCTTTTCGTCTTTTTATGGTTATATAAAAATTAAGGGGTAGGTGTCTGTGTTGATCGTATTAACCGATTTAGTTGGTATTGTACCTAAGGGTTAGGTATTTCTATATACTTATTGTGTCGGTTTAAATAATTACCTCTACTTCATTATAGCTTTTGTGGGGAGTTTGAGTTGCACAAGAAATAGTAGTTGACATAAGGTCGCAACACTAAACCTGGTATCATGGTCTTTGGCCTGTTTCCTACCTAGAGCCCCGACAGGCTGCGTCTCGAAAGGCAAAGCCACGTCTACTTTAAAAAAAAAAACAATAATGTCAGTGAGATGTCATGGCTCTGGCTAGCGAACGGGCGAAAGAGGTCGATTATATTCCTAACTGATTCAGTTTTAGTGTCTTAGAAATAAATGTTGTTCCCGATAATTTGTAAGATCGTTTAAGGAATTTTGAATTATTGTAAAGTTTTCCAAAATCACAGGAGCTTAATAAACGCTCGCCGAAAACGCAGCGGTTTTGGAAGTCGCCCGCGCCGTGTGTCCTCGGGCCGGGATAGAAATCTTTAAATACTCATTCCTATTCGTAAGCATTAATTAATAACCAAATATTTACATCAGTAGTGGTTACTTGGCTGTTTTTAAGTAATTTATTCATTAATATTTTCACGTAATTTATGTGTCTATAATTATTAATTTATTGGAATTAATTATAATTGAATAAAAAAAATATGAAAAAATGACACATTCTCTTCACTTTATACAATAGTTTTTACAATATGATATTTAATATCCTCAATGGTTGTAACTATACATTTCTTGTTCTAAATATATAAAAAACCTGATGACAGTTGCTTTTATTTTTTATTCTAACCCGATACAATTATAAAGTACCTGCAGAAATATCGATGAATACACGAATTAAAAATGCAACTTAACTTACTACTCTTACTACTGTTTCTCCTTTTTCCGTTTCCTAAAGGTTACCGCACACATATCACAGGGTCGAGCAAGACTTTTCGAAACCTGCGTCACGTAAAATCGAATAGTTAACGTTGTCGAGTTTGTATGACGTTTGGAACAGTGCCCTAAGCACGACTTGTCGAATCCTGCGTCACGTAAAATCGAATAGTAAACTATAACGAGTTTGTATGACGTTTGGAACAGCGCCCGCCCGTGAGCATATTTGGAACTAAAATTTTGTATGAGATTTCTCGATCTCGATACGATAACCGTGACGTAACGCAGGATTCGACAAGTCGTGCTTAGGGCACAGCGCCCGCCCGTGAGCGTATTTGGAACTAAAATTTAGTATGAGGTTCCTCGATCTCGACGATAACCGTAACGTTACGCAGTCGTGCTGAGGGTCGAGCACGACTTTACGAATGCTGCGTAACGTTACGGTTATCGTATCGAGATCGAGAAACCTCATACTAAATTTTAGTTCCAAATACGCTCACGGGCGGGCGTTGTTCCAAACGTCATACAAACTCAACAACGTTTACTATTCGATTTTACGTGACGCAGCATTCGTAAAGTCGTGCTCAACCCTCTGGACCCTCAAAAGCGAGGCGAGGCGATCTCGATACGAGACGAAAACGACAGCTAAAAGTCGCAGCGTACGTGGAAAAAAGACGTAAGTCGACTTGCATCCTTCTTCCACAAATGGTGCGACTTTTAGCTGTCATTTTCGTCTCCGAGATAAGAAAAGTAGAATTTAGTGTACGTTGCAGTATTAATAAGTTACACACAGGGTACTACCTAAGTTGCCGATTCCGGTTCACGCTGTTGTAATTATTTGACATGTTAACGAGAACGCGACTGAGACGTTTTCTTGTAAGCCAACTTATTGTATTTTAATTTTTTCGGTCATCCCGTTCGAAATCATTTCTCAAATTTCAAACCGAAACGCAAATGTACAGAAAGACCAGGAAAATAAATTCTCGAACTGAGATTCGAACCAGCATCTCCACCATACCGTGGCGTTGCGCTACCAACTGCTAATAGATGGCGTTAGTGAGTCAGTATTTGCTAAGTAAATACCTAGAATTAAACTGAAACGTTTTTATTATTTTTGTTTTTTATACGACAAGGAAGACAAACGAGTAAGTGGGTCACCTGATGGTAAGTGATCACCACTGCCCATAGACACCCGCAACCCCGGGGGGTTTGCAGATGCGTTGCCAACCTAGAGAGCTAAGATACGTGAATATAGAGGAGTTTCTCGCTGCTACCAATGATTGCTCGGATGGCGCAGTATGGTGGAGGTGCTGGGTTCGAATTCCAATCCAGTCCAGTTCGAGAATTTATTTTTCTGTTCTTTCTGTATATTTGCGATCCAATTTGGAATTTGAGAAACACGTTTTCTTGTACCAAAGATTACACTAGAGGCTTTGAACATTGAGTGGTAAATTTCACGCCGCAACAAACATTTTCGATCGTGTTCGCGTTAGCACGTCAAATACTATGAGAACAGAACGTTGCCAATACGTGCCGCCAGGGGCGCTGCCGATTTGCCCTTAGTTACAGAGGCGTTAACGCGATCGGAACTTTATCTTGTGTCAAAACTTGCACTAGAGGCTTTGCAAGAAAATTAGTGCAAATTTGCAATGCATTGCTGCGTTCGGATGAACATTTCTAACTTGATCGCATCGCAACTTGAACGTAACTTGAACGATTTCTCTTGCATGTGTAAAGTAGGCTTTAAAAAGTAAGTACAAAATGTTTCCACCAGAAGTCAGTAACTAGTACGTATTGGGTAAAATTCTGTAGAAAGTAAAGTTAAAATTAATATATTCCCTTAAAATTTAAACCTTTCAAAACTTTAACTAAACAAGATTGAAGATCATTAACTACTGTTCATATTTCATCTCTACTCTAGATCTTAAAATGTATCATCCATTTATTATACAAACCCAACCCAAACAAAACAGTTGTCAATTTGCAAAAAAAAACTATAAAAGAATCCTTCGACAAATTCAAAATTGTAATTTATTTGCAGTCCTTATTCCAGACTTTGTTCGTACAGTCACGTACACTGTTGCAAAGTGAGCTAATATTAATAAGAAGGCGTTCGATTTCCACAAATAATTTTCTCAAGTTACTTGGAGGTCGCGACAATTTTTATACTTAAGTAACTATTAAAATATCACATGTCATAATTTCACGTCGGTAATCTCAGTAATAATATAAGTTACTAACAGATTTTTTAAACAACAGGTTTTCTAAGGAACTCGTCATGATAAAATTAATACAATATAAATTTTCTTGCCGAAAATGTTATTGATACATGATTATATTAAATTGTATAATGTATATGTTAGCTACTCCCTAAATAGTTGTAATGTTTTATTTCTTAATTATGAACTTATTTTTGTATTATTGCTGTTCATAATTTTGTATTTTTCTGTGTACATTATAAAAAGTTTCAATTTTCCAGCTTTCGTTTTGTTACTGTCATGTTGTGTAAGTTTTTTGGTAAATAAATAAATCAATTGGTCTAAGACTTAACAAAAGCCATAAAAAGTCTGTTCGTACAGTACTGTCAAACGCTACCTAAGTGCTACGTGATTACCAATGTATGGTCATAATTAGCCATAACGCTATTAAAAAAGTATTCTTCAGTTAAGGATAACCACGTAGCCAAACAACTAGGATGACCTGGGGTCACAATGATATGCCAAGCAAAATGAATATTTAAACAAAAAAGGAAACGGCCTTCAAATGCCTGGACGACCGGATAGCTCAGTGGTTAGCGACCCTGACTATGAAGCTTGAGGTCCCGGGTTCGATCCCCGGTCGGGGCAGATGTTTGTATGATGAATACGAATGTTTGTTCTCGGGTCTTGGATGTTTGATATGTATATAAGTATGTATTTATCTGTATAAGTATGTTTATCCGTTGTCTAGTACCCATAGTACAGGCTTTGCCTAGTTTGGGACTAGGTCAATTGGTGTCAATTGTCCTATGATGTTTATTTATTATTATTATTATTAAATAACAAAACAATGTAATCTAGTTCTCTTAAGCCATCAGTTTCTTGGCCTAGCACAAATATGAAGTCGCTACTGTGCAGCCGGAATATTCTATGAATGAAGCACTGACTTGTTAAGTAATTTTTTTTTTTACTATTTTATGTTAAAAAGAGTAGTTCCAATGGTCTCCAGGATCCCACCATCACATCTTGACCTGATGAAAATAGGACCAACTAGAATGCACACCGTACCCTTTCAAAGGAAAAAATAATTTCCCAAATAGGATTCAGCCGTCTTCGAGTAATCGAAGAACATACATAAAAAAACCTGAAACTGAGAACCTCCCACTTTTTTGCAGTAGGTTAAAAACCGAATATAGGTAGGTAGTCATTTTAATTAACACTGCCAAACAACTGTGGCTCTCGGATCATCTGTATGACTTTTTCAATCTTCCAAGTACCTAATTATAAAAACTCACACATCACTTACTTACTTATATTTTTTTTGGTTTTAAGTTTCATTTTTTCAATTAAAAAGCAACTTGAATCCAATTGAATACATTTAATTAACAAAGGAATAAAATTAAATACTAAAATGCAACAACATCGCACATGACTGTCCATAACTAGACACGGGGATATTACAATAATAGAACAATACTCATAGTCCTTAAAATAATCAAAAATGCACTCTATGTAGCTGACTATAAAATCTATGACGTATACTTTATAATATTTGTCATATGAGAGTCACTTGTTTCTGAAATAATACGAGGGCTGTATTGTCATAGATATAAGGCACAAATCATTTATTACGAGAGTTGTCTATAGCTTCTTGTCCTTTCACTACTTTTTTTCCGCCAGATTTCGAGAGCGAGGTATGTATAGACATAATAGAGGTAAGTATACACACGTATATAGAGTCGTTGTAGTCGTATATAGATCGAGTTGACGTTGCAACAAACGTTTCGATGGCTTAGGCGTTAACGTGTCAAATACTATGAGAATAGTACGGTGCTAATGCCAACACCTGTCGCTAGAGGCGCTGCTGATTTGCCCAAAGTAATGTGCAATTAAAGGCGATAAAGACGTTTATATTTATACCACATACGGACGGAAACAAAATATTAGATTTTCAGATTTCTCTGATTAGTTGTGCTATAGGAGCTACCTTCATACCAAATTTCAGGTCTCTATGATAACTGGAAGAACCAAATAGGTTTTGTATTTAGGGCGTTTTCTGCGGATAGACATGTCCAGTTTAATGAGTGTAAGCTGTAAGTATCTTTTGAATGCATTAACTTAGAAATTTGATTTTCCTCAGCTGCAAGCGCAAGCATAAGCAGGCGTAAGCATTTAGTATTATTAATTTCAGCTTGCGGGAGACGGACAACAAAGTGATCCCGGGTTTCGTTCTTCCTTTTGAGGCCTCTACCCAAAAAAAAAACAGAAAGAGCGATTTACCATCTCCTGTCATAAATGCTTTGCGATATGAGGTGATAGGGGAAAACGTCTGCCTCGTTCGTATTGCCAATAAAGCGCTGTCGAAATATGAAATATATCGACATAGTTGGGAGATCCGCCCCTCTCTGTGAAGGGTGTCACGAAAAGCATTCGATATTTTGGCAGGTGATCTTAATATTGTTTGACAGTTTATATTATACATACTTATGGTCTCATCGTCATCACATCATCATGCCTTTTGTTGATCCACTCCTGGATATAGGCCTCTTCCCTCTTCTTTCACTCTTGGTGATCTTGTGCCCGTCTCATCCAGTCTCGACCTTCGTGCCGTCGAACATCGTCCATCCAGCGCTGCGGTGGTCTGCCGCGCCCTCTAGTGTCCGCTCTGGGTCTCCATTCTAGGACTCGTCTTGTCCAGCGACTCTCGTCCATTCTCGCAATGTGCCCTGCCCATGCCCACTTTTTTCTTGCTATAACAGTCATGACGTCCTTCACTTTCGTCTTGCTTATGGTCTAGGTATACGGAAAGAACATACAGTGTAGTCCTAGTCACCTTAGCAACTTTTTGAGTTATCGGTATCGCGATTTAAAAGTTTGGGACGATGTATTTTCCATATAATAATTTTCGTATACGTCTTTTTTTAAAGTCATAAAGAAGACAAATTACATAAATATTTGTTTGTGTAACTGAGTGGTAACTTATAGTCTATTGAGTCTACATTTTGAGATTAAAATCTCGTTAAAAAAAAAGAGACTATACAATGTTCCTTCCGTGTACCCTTCATAATATTTTTGCATTAAAAACTAACTTGATGTTTTACATATCTCTACCCAATTAAAAACCGGCCAAGTGCGAGTCGGACTAGCGCACGAGGGTTCCGTTGAAAGATTTTAACGCTTTTCCCCAGTGTTTTAAGATGTCCAGTGTAAGCAGAGCCCTGCTCCTAAGCAAAATGTACGCAGTGTGGGGTCAACTTATATTGGACTTGGACCTCGGAGACAGACATAAAAAATTAAGATTTTGAGACTTTTCTGAGTGGTTGTACTATAAGAGCTACCTTTATACCAAACTTCAAGTTTCTAGGACAACTGGAAGTACCCTTTAGGTTTTCTAAAAACGGCAATGTGTATGGAAACGACTTTTTTAATGACTGTATCATTTGATGGCGTTGACTTAGATGGTTGATTTTTTCACAGCCACAAGGGACCGCTGGTTTGAGTATTTGATATTAATTTCAGCATCCTACCTCCACGCGTTCCAGAGAAAAGGGGTCTTGACAGACAGACAGACAACAAAGTGATCCTATAAGTGTTCCGTTTTTTACCTTTTGAGGTACGGAACCCTGAAAACATGGTAAGTGGATAATTATGATTAAAACATCCCTGATAATGCCTGAAAAGAGGTCCTACATGTTTTACATTTCCCAAAGGCATACCTATTAAATTAACCAACTTAGAAAAGAGGGCGCGGGAGAAAGTTATCGGGCCTCCGACACTCTCTGACCGAACGAAACGCAACAGGGCTGTCTGTCGTTTCCCGCCAATTTTCTACGAGAGGGTGGTACTTCCCCGGATAGCTCTACCACAAACAAGTTATTGCTTCAAAGAAATGTCATCCTCCTGACTATCAGTATCAAGTACTTACGTATAATAACCGTACGAAATTTACTGATCAGTTTAGGTTCTGAGTTAGATGTCACAGATGTACAAACAGTCTGAACGCCTTCTGTATTATTAATTACTAAACTTTAAACACAGTCGTAAAAAGTTCAGTTTTACCTAAAATTAAAATCGCAAATTGGATATTGGAACAAAAATATAAAAAATATGAAATAGCCACCCTTACCTTATTCCTTTTAGGCAGCCGATCACGTAGAGCAAAACACCCTGTGTACCAAAAATACAATGAAATAACAACCTTAATTCTTTTAACAATAATTTCAATTCCTTTAACTAAAGTCGCCTCTGTTACACGTTTCTTTTTTAAAAAGTCGGAAGTGCTTGAATTTTTGTATCAACGTACGCTGTTTTGAAAATAAGGTGTTGCTGTTTTCAAATAAAGAGCCGTATTGGTATGAAATTAAGGTTTATTGTACAGTGTTTTTCGGGTTGTAAGGGTGATGCTCTTTTAAAAGGGGGGCTGATAGTTGCGTTCGTAATTAGAATTAATAATTAATGGATTCGTATTGGCGTTGGTGTTTTTTTCCAAATGTTGTATGGACTCGGCAGAGTTTAGCTTCAAATTTTTACAGACATAATTCATTTGGAAAGTACTTACTGTCCATTTGTACTATTTGACATGTAGACCACTAAGCCCTGTGTCCTAAGCACGACTTGTCGAATCCTGCGTCACGTAAAATCGAATAGTAAACTATAACGAGTTTGTATGACGTTTGGAACAGCGCCCGCCCGTGAGCGTATTTGGAACTAAAATTTAGTATGAGATTTCTCGATCACGATACGATAACCGTAACGTAACGCAGGATTCGACAAGTCGTGCTTAGGGCACTGAAATCGTAGTCCGCATCAATTGGTGCTTCTAATACCTACACACAAAATAAATGTTAGTTCACAATCACAATTCGATCTACATTATGAAGCGCGCTAAAAGAATAACTCTTTAGGTCAGCAATTGACCGCCGCCCATTGCTGCCTTGCATTTTATTTGTATCTTTCTTTCTTTTTTGTTTATTATGAGGTGTTCAATATGTTCTTGTATTGTATTGTTTTGTATTGACACCGAATTGTCATTTAAAACTGACATTTGTCATCATCATCATGTCAGCCGAAAGACGTCCACTGCTGGCCGGCGGCCTCCCCCGCGGCTCTCCACTCAGACTGGTCTTGTGCTTTCCGCATCCACCGCGGTCCCGCGATCCCTACTAGGTCGTCGCTCCATCTTGTTGGAGGCCTACCGACAGCTCGTCTCCCGGTCCGCGGACGCCATTCGAGAACATTCTGACCCCATCGGCCGTCAATTCTGTGAGCAATTTTTAACATTTGTAAAGTTGATGAAACAGGGGCCTGAAAATATCAAAGACTGAAAACCAGAAACCCAAACTCCGACAGGGCTTGACAGACAGACAGACGGACGACAAAGTGATCCTATAAGGGTTACGTTTTTCCCTTTTGAGGTACGGAACCCTAAAGACAACTGAATCGAGATCCACTGTAGAAAATGTCATCGCGTTGCATGACAAGGAAAATCATTATGACACTTACTGTGAAAACGTTCTACGGTGGGTCAGGAATCTAATAGCTCGGCTGTACCTACCTATTTGAATACCGACATTGATCTCCGAATCTAACATGACAAAACCCCAAACATTCCCTCAAACTTTGATTTTGACAGATCACCCCAAATATGAGAGTTCACTGACCGCGGGGGAGGGTTCAGTGAACGCTGACGTCAGTTTGGGGTCCGAGGGATGGAGTGTATGGGATGGTGATTGAATTGAATAGATTGCCAATAGCCACCGGCCTGTTAGACTGTCACTTTTGAAATGGCGATAACAGCAGAAGAAGGTTTAATTTATTTTTAACCGACTTGAAAAAAGGAGGAGGCTCTCAATTCGTCGGAATGTTTTTTTTATGTATGTTCCCCCATTACTCGAAGACGGCTGGACCGATTTTAAAAATGATTTTTTAGTTTGAAAGGGTATATTTTCTAGATGGTCCCGTTGTCAGGATCTGATAATGGAATCCCAGGGAAATCGAGGGCAACCATCAAATTTTATAGGCCGCCTTCAAAAACACATAAAATAATCCTCTAAAGCCACTTTTATGGCATACCACAAATATGAAGTCGGTGCTTCATTCAAAGAATAGGTATTCTGCTCTCACAGCACCGACTTCATATTTGTGGTAGACCATAAAACTGATGGCTTTATAGGATTATTTTACGTGTTTTTGAAGGCGTTTTATTACAGAAAGAAGATGTTTGTCAAATTGTCTCCAACGTCATACGTAACGGCCTGTTCATTGGAACGTAACGTCAATATTTCATTGCATGTTTTAATAGTACCTACATTGCTGTTATTAAAATATTACTACTATTAGTATTATAGTGAAAAAACGGATCACTCACGTATGTCAGTCGAGTATTATAGCCTGACATGTTTCGGACTAATCCGTAGTCCTTCCTCTGACTGACTCAGGGCCGCGGCGCGCAGTTTACGTCTCGCCACCGGCGTGGCGTGTGCTCCCAGAGGAAAGACTATGGATTAGTCCGAAACATGTCGGGCTATACTCGACTGTCATACGTGAGTGATCCGTTTATTTCACTATGATTGAGTCTCACGGTAGTTTCGTGTTTAAAAAAAACTATTAGTATTGTTAGGTAAGCAATTACAAAGTATGCATGGCATGATCTAATTAGCATATGCGTCACATGGCACCGCATATGCGAGTACTACTTACCCCATGTTGGATGTGTGTCTGTCTGCTTTGAAGGGGACGTAAATTATTGATTTGTGTTTGAAATGTATAATTACATTAAAATTCTGCTGTGGGGGGATTTTAGTTTGATTAAAAACGAAAGTGCCTCGAACTGTGTTAGCGAAATATACATTTCCTCTATAAACATACATGTGAATGAAAAAATAACTAACTAATTAGATTGGCTCAGTGACCCAAAAAGAATCTTGGCCTCCGAAACGAGAGCTCGCCACCTAACCCGATCCTGCGCAGGCGCCACGCCAGTCACCGGCTTGAAGCTGACGCAAACCTGCCTTCACAGCGTCAGCCCAGTGATACTTCGGCCGACAGACGCCTCCCTGCCCCCTCGATCCTCATCCATTCTCAGCAAATGGCCGAGCCAACAAAGCCTGTGGGATTTTTTTTTTTTTTGTGGGATGAAAAATGAAGCTAAGTTTTATTCAAGAGGCTTTCCATTTTCATCATCAGCCTATTTACGTACGTCCCACTGCTGGGCACCGGCCTCCTCTCAGAATGAGAGGGCTTGGGCTACAGCTCCCACGAGAGCCCAGTGCGGATTGGGAACTTCATACACACCATTGAATTGCTTCGCAGGAGTGTGCAGGTAATTTCGCACATAAATCCATCTCCATCTTAGTCATCTGCAACTACCTTATTAGATTAATGCACTGTCACCGGATTTACATATAAGTCTTAGGTAGGTATGTTAAATTTAAACTTTCGAGGTTGGTTTCTTCGTTTAATATAAATCAGTCAGTCCAGTGATAAAAATGCTGATTTTTTAGACGTTAATATCTCATGAACTAAAAACAATTACGAAGCACAGCAACAAATGCTCAACATGCCACTTCCACTACACGTAGTGGCATGTTGAGCGGTTGTTGTTGTGCTTCGTAAATGGCCTCGTGGAGAGTGCCGAAACGCGTCAGCGTTTAGTCTAGTGATGGTGGTGATAGTTGGCTCTGTGTGGCATGTGTTGAATTCGTGTAGCAGTGGAGGCGGAGGTGTTGCATGGAAACATACGTTTGCCGCACAGATATAACTATTTGTCATTAGTGGTCGCGGGTGAGCAAAGTAATTGTTTTTAGTTCATAAATATGGACCTCCGCAAAGTAACGCCTGATTCAATAAATTCGATAAATTGTTAATATCTCAATAACCGATTGAGCTATATTTATGAAATTCGGGGTATTTGCTTAGTTTTAGGGGTCTTAATAAATGAACCAAATTTCATGTGTTTATGCTTAACAGATTTTGATTTATTAAGGGGTCAAAAGTGTCCCCGAACGGTTCGTGTCATAACACACGGCTGCTGCGTTGCCTGTTCATTTTTTAACCCACGACGAAAAAGGAGTGTTATAAGTTTGACCTGTGTATCTGTCTGTGGTATCATAGGTCTCAAACGTATAGACCGATTTCGATGCGGTTTTTTTTTAATCGAAAGCTAGTTTAATCGAGATGGTTCTTAGCTAAAGGTTCATTAAAATCGGTTCACCCGTTTTAGTAAATACTGAATCTTGAAATGACAATGTTGGGGGGTTTTCAACTTTTCTAAGTTGGTCATTTGTCCAGCCGTTTGCGTTGTCATTGTATGTTGATATTTATTTTCTCTTACTTATTGCCCGGGCTTCCACTAATAATAAAACAGTTAAATGAGTTGAATAATCTCAACAACAACCCCTGGATTTTAAAAACTTCCAATTCAAGTATGAGCAAAAAATTTGCTATTATCGCTATCTAGTGTTGAGTAGACAAGAATACACAATCAACGCCATCTAGCGCTCAGTAGAAAAACTACCGTATATCTGTTTTTAGCGACATCTAGGCTAAAACGAAATATCAGTGCCATCTAGTGCTCAGTAGAAGAACTAGAGAAAATGTACGTAGATGTATGTATTTAAGTAGATGTCGGGTCAGTCAGAGCGTCGAAAACGGCTCGGCAAATAACGGCTCACTTGCAGAGTGGTCTTTTATTTATTGCACGCAAAATCGCACCTTATTGTAACAGCTTAAGGATTATATTAGATCAAAATAATCAATAGCAAACTGGCACGAGACGGTGCCTTATTAATTTTTAGTTGGTTTTAGTTCGTGACGGTTATTTATCTACGTTGACGACCGAATAGCCTAGTGGTTAGAAGCCCTGACTATGAAGCTTGAGGTCCCGGGTTCAAATCCCGGTCGGGGCAGATGTTTGTATGATGAATACGAATGTTTGTTCTCGGGTCTTGGATGTTTAATATGTATATAAGTATGTATTTATCTATATAAGTATGTTTATCCGTTGACTAGTACCCATAGTACAGGCTTTGCCTAGTTTGGGACTAGGTCGATTGGTGTCAATTGTCCCATGATATTTATTTATTTATTTTATTTTATCATTGATCGAAGAGTGCAGGCCCCTATCTCACCATCTTACGAATACGAATGTTTGTTCTTGGGTCTTGGATGTTTAATATGTATTTATCTATATAAGTATGTTTATCCGTTGACTAGTACCCATAGTACAGGCTTTGCCTAGTTTGGGACTAGGTCGATTGGTGTCACTTGTCCCATGATATTTATTTATTAAATCACTTGACCGTTATTCGAAGCTTATTTAATTGAGATAGGCATCTGTCATTTCCCGCTTTTTATGTCCCTTTCTACCCTATTATAACCCTCTCTGTCGCACACCCCCCCCTCCTGTTTCCGTCACACCACCACCATGCAGAAGCCTGGCTTCGAGAAATCCAGGCGCACTCTGGCTCATTGGCGTTCTATTTCCCGCCGTGAACGGATGGTAGCCGGAACCCCTGCCCATCCAACCACAAGTTGGTACATGTTCGTATTTAGTCCCTATAATACTGGTAAGAACTAAACGGCTTAATACAGCCAGGTGAGTGTTTTGCCTTTTATTTTTTAATCTTAACGGGTTTACCGTTCGAAATTTGAACATTGCTAAATTTATAAATTATGAACATTCAGTTTTTCCGTCGGAATTCTAATTACGAACGTTTGTCAGTAATATTTTTATACGTGCAGGTTATGTCTACCCTATTTTTAATAATATTTTCTCCGACCTATGTTTAGCGAAGAAACGGTTTCAAATCCTTGCGGTTGGAATGTAGCGGTTCCTTTTATAATTAAAAAGAGTGTTTTAAATATCCAGTTCTAATACGTGTTTCATATAGGATGGCAGACAATCAGATAGCAAGCGGTTGTAAAGTGCCGTCCTCCGCGGCGCCGGCCCCGCCAGCGAGGCCGCGGCGCAGGTCGAGCAGTTCCTCCAGCAGCAGCAGCAGCAGCTCGTCGTCCGACTCGTCCTCCTCGTCGTCGTCAGACTCGGCGCCGCGCAGGCGCGGCCGCTCGCGACAACGCCGCCACAAAAAGCGAGCAAGGCGAGTTCGACATAAAAATCGTAAGCATAAATCACGTACGTGTAATCGTGTCCATAAAGATGAGTCTCGAAATGAAAATTTTATTGACCCCAACGTTAGCGGCGAATTATATGAAGAAAATTTGGGGGAAGTCGATGCTAACCCTGAATTTATATTGGATCTGGAAACCAAACTAAAGGAACCCGCAGTTCCGAAAACACCCGATTATTTTGTAAATGTGCTTAAATCTATGCAACATTTTGGTAACAAGGAATGGACTGAGGTGAGGTATGCGGAGGTTCAAAAATTGTATAATCATTCCCCAGGATTCGTAGATCTCGAAGCTAATGAGGAGATCAGGGCGTATGATTCCTTGCGACACCTCGCCTACGCCGATAAGGCGTATGCAGCATTAACCTTCACAGCTATTAAACAGAAAACCATTTTAGAGAGCACTCTTAAAAATCTCCTGGTCTGGGCTAAAAGCGACACTAATTCTAACTATGAAGCACTACAGGCAAAATTAAATGAATTAGTTAACGCTGATTATGCTAAGGTGTCGTCTGACCTTTTGCAAATGATTTGTGGTCATCGAGCAGAAACAATTCAGATGCGACGGGATGGCATCATTAAATTTGCACGCGATCCGCTTTTTAAATCTACCCTCCGTCGAATCCCGCCGTCGCTTAGCCATTTATTTGACCAAGACATGTTACGAGCCGCCTTAGAAAAGGAAGGGGGTGTTAAGAAAGCTTTTCTGCCTCTATTTAACAAGCAAAATAACTACGTTTCTGCTCCGCAAGCAGGAACCAGTATCAGTAAAAAGTCTGTCCGCCACCCCTCGCAGGGGTGGGCTGTGCAACATCAGCCATCGCAGGGCACTAGTAAAGGTTACGGCTCTACCTGGCGAGCCCCTTGTGCTACACAGTATACAAACCCACCCGCTCACGGAGCTTGTAGTCATTTTCCCCCCTCGCAGGGTTTTGGGAATAATAATAATTACCGGTCTTCGCAGGGCTGTCACAATGCGTACTATAAGGCCGCATCTAATCAAGGTTCCTTTCGAAATCGAATGGCAAAGCAAAACCAGAAGAATGCAGATTATAACACAAAGTCTCGCAAGCGGGCTGGATCGCCTACAATGTACGGGTCCGGAAAAAAACGTAGATATTGACTACCCTACTTTCAGAGCCGGTCAACTAACAGATTTCTATCACCAATGGCGGGAAATGAGAGCACCAAAATACATTTTAAAAATAATAAAAGGCTATCGCATACCCTTCTTCGAGAGACCGCCTCTAATAACGCCCAATTTATACAGCGATGCTCTCAGCACCCCCATGTCAGAACCAATGACCGAGGTTTTAGATCAACTCAAGAAAGACAGAGTTCTAGTAAGAGCAGACATGACGCCGAGTTTTGTTTCAAATTTTTTCTTGGTACCGAAGGGCGACGGGTCTCTTCGCCCGATATTCAACTTAAGAGCTCTAAACGAATATGTGTTGACAGATCGCTTCTCACTCATAAATATAAACAAAATTCCGCATTTCATTCAATCGCAAGACTGGCTCTGCAAACTGGACCTGTCACAGGCATATTTTCATCTGAAAATAATGAAATCTCACAGACGCTTCCTCCGGCTCATATACCAAAGGGAGCTATTAGAAATGACGTGCCTTCCTTTCGGACTCAGTACAGCTCCGAAAGTTTTCGCTTCAATTTCGAACTGGATAGCTCAGACAATGAGAAAACAAGGAGTACGTATCGTGGTTTATCTGGACGATTATCTCCTGGCTCACCAGAATCCGACCATCCTACGATCCCATGTACAGCTGTTAATATTTACTCTGCAAAAATTGGGATGGAAAATCAATTTAAAGAAATCACAACTCGTGCCACAAAAGAGTCTGAATTATCTTGGTGTTCATTGGGACCCATGGTTGAATCAAAAGCGTTTGCCCCAAGAGAAAATAGACTCTCTAAATGCCAAGCTCATAGTCATGCTGAACGACAGTCAGACGAACCTAAAAGATCTTCAAAGTTTAGTCGGATCGTTGAACTTCGCGAGCTTCGTTGTTCCCATGGGGAGACTCAACCATCGAGCTCTTCAACAAATGTTGATAAAAATTCAGCACAAGCCATCGTTTATTGTGTACCCTCTACCAGAGGATGTCAAAGCCAACTTGCGGTGGTGGTTAACGAACAGCCATCGATCTTCACAAATACACTTACCACCTGCGACGCATTTTCTTACAACCGACGCGTCTTACGAAGCGTGGGGAGCACATCTGGACAATGCCCCGCTATCGGGCACATGGCTGGAGTCAGAAAAGTTAGCGCACTCCAATGTAAAGGAAATGATGGCAGTCCTAAAAGTATTATTAGTGCATTATCAATACCTACAGAAGAGCACGACCTTGCTGCAGTGCGACAACCGATCGGTAGTGGCATATCTTCGGCACCAAGGGGGTACCCGGTCACCCGGTCTGATGGACATTACGTACAAAATATTCCAAATTCTAGATCAGAGTCAGATCACATTGATGCCATTCTATATACCGGGCAAGTACAATCGCCATGCCGACCACTTGTCTCGCCACAAATCACCACCGGAGTGGCACCTGCTGTCCCCGTCGACGGACAAAATCTTCCAGAAGTTTGGAGTCCCAGTCATAGACCTTTTGGCATCAAACAGAGCTCATGTGGTGATCAATTATGTGTCGTTAGATCTCCGGGACGGTCAAGCCCTCTTTCACGATGCCTTCTCAGTGACGTGGAACTATCCACTAGCATGGGTTTTTCCACCCCCTTACCTCATACCGCGGGTGCTGGCCCACATGAACAACTCCAAAGGAGTGTATCTCTTAGTAGTACCTCGTTGGGAGAGAGTCTTCTGGCGAGCCGATCTGAAATCGCGAGCCCTGTCAGCACCGTTCACAATACACAACCTTCCACACTGCCTCATCGACACGTCAACCGGGCTCCCTCCCCCGGAGGTTCACATGATGACGTTAGAAGTGTGGAAATGTGGGGGTGGCGTGGTAGCCTGACCAACTGGAACGAAGACCAGAAAAGATTGCTAGAGTCTTCCTGGCGTCCTTCAACTCGTAAAACTTATAAAAGTGCCTGGGATTGCTGGTTAAAATGGACAAACAAGAATAAATTTGATCCCTTTAGTCCTAATGGGTCCATATTGGCCAGATATTTAGCAGATTTATTTTTAATTGAAAAAATGTCATATAACACTATTTTACTACATAAATCTGTTGTATCCACTTTAAGTAACGCTGATAACTCTGGGCATTTAAGCTCTCACTCTATGGTTAAACATGTTTTAAAATCAATTGCTCTAAAGCGACCGGTCAGGCCTAAACCCCTAGTCTGGGACATGGATATCTTAACCTCTTTCTTAGAAACATATGATTTTGATGAGAACAGTATATTTGCCACATGCAGGCATACAGCCACTCTGCTTCTGCTATGTTCTGGCAGGCGTATTCATGATTTAACACTTCTTTGCGTTGATTCAGATCACTTAATCATATCAGGCGATCACATCATTTTTTGGCCTATATTTGGTTCAAAAACCGACTCTACTGATTATAGACAGGCAGGATGGAAATTAATGGTTAATCACAATAATAGTAAATTAGATCCTGTTTTTTGGGTTAATCATACCATTACGCTTCTCCAACAGAGAAGAACCTTATCAAAATGTGATAATTTATTTGTAACCTTTCGAGGCAAGGCCAAGGCCGCCTCGCGTACTTTAATTGCTGGTTGGATTAAAACTTTACTGTCCGAAGCAGGCATAATAGCAACGCCCGGTAGCGTACGGTCTGCAGTCGCCTCAAAACATTGGGCTAACAATATACCTGTCGACGATATATTAGCTAGAGGTAATTGGAGGTCGGGAAACACTTTTAGACGACATTATAGGCGTGAAATTATGTCTAAATCGGCCAGTTTGAATAATGATTTGTCTACATTATTTATGCCTACTGATCAATAAATGTACTTAATCATATTCTATTTCATCTTCAATTCTGATGTGAATTAAGTATATCCTCTGCCCTCTGTACCTATTGTTTTTGGAGAATAAGCTGATTCATTATGAATAAATGATTATGGTTCTCGCACACCTTGTTACTTTATTTCTTTTTACTCCATCCGAAGAGTGAGAGAGAATACTTCTATAAATTCTTATAGTAGGTACATATATGTATCACATTGGCGTACCATCACACACCACCAGGCGATAACAAACACTTCTCAATTAAATAAGCTTCGAATAACGGTCAAGTGATTTAATAGCTGCGTTTTACCTACCAATAAAACGCATATTAAATACTTACCTTATTCGAAGCTTATGGTGATCTCTGCCTGGTGTATCAATGAGCCAGAGTGCGCCTGGATTTCTCGAAGCCAGGCTTCTGCATGGTGGTGGTGTGACGGAAACAGGAGGGGGGGGTGTGCGACAGAGAGGGTTATAATAGGGTAGAAAGGGACATAAAAAGCGGGAAATGACAGATGCCTATCTCAATTAAATAAGCTTCGAATAAGGTAAGTATTTAATATGCGTTTTATTGGTAGGTAAAACGCAGCTATTTATTTATCTTTACAATTGTCAGTTTTATATGACAATTCGAACTACATTTCTTTGACAATATGAAGCGCGCTAAAACGTGCTCTTCAAGTCAGCAGTTGACACAGAACTGTCATTGAAAACTGACATTTGTATAGTTGGTGAACTAGGGGCCTGGTTAAAAAACAAAAGCTTGTAATAGTTAAACGACCTTTTTCAACAGTAATTCTATTTATTTTATAAAAATACAATTACAAACTAATGCATACATTTCTCTCATACAACGGTGGACTCCAATAAGATCATTATATCTTCCGAGCCTCGCTCACAGCAGCTTTCCTATTAATGGATTTTTTCCACCGCAGCTCTGATGGATACGCGGCCTTATGCTTGGCACAGCCAAGATGCTCAAAATAACGGTGTCCTATCAATTTTCGTTTCACAACCAACGATTGACAAATTCATCATTCCTAAAATTATCTTTTAGTCACACTTGCTCGTAAAGCGTCGTATTGTACGCAGGCATACTGTAGGACAACGGCCTAAATTATTCCTACGGGAGTAGTAGGTAATTTGTAATTTTCCCAAGGGAGTAATGAGTTTAGTTTTAAAAAATATGGCGTTCACTCGCTAAGTAGTAGGTAAGTAGCTCACTAGGTAAGTAGGTACAATATGTCATTCCACACTAAGGAGGTTTTAAATCAAACATGGTTTTTAACGTTTTCTACAAATAAGTATTACTTAATTTAAACGTTATTATTGTGTTTTAAAACTATTTGAGTTTACTTTGCAATTATTTCAGTGAATTTTATTTTGAAAACGATAAAAACTGGCTGTATGAATGGGTTTTCGACTTTCCAGTTTCTAAACGCGTTTTTTATCATTATCTGTGGAAGTACTGGAAGTCTGAAGTCTCCATTGAATAAAGTTGACAATCTCAAAACTATTATTTGTTGCCGACTGCTGAGTTTATATTTATAATAGTCTAATATTTACGGAGGTACTGCCTGTACTTGTCTTTCCATATGTTTATCAAGTGTCAAAGTTTCTAAATGTATAGTTGTCGAGTAATTATTTATAAAATGAGCATTTTTTGCAACAACGTGTTTGTGAAATGAATAGTATATGAAAAATTGGTTGTGAAATGGACTTTTACAATACAATACAATACAAATATTCTTTATTGAAAACCACAAAATAGTACAAAGAGATTACAGAAAACAGGTATGGTAGACAATAGGCGGTCTTATCGCTTAAAAGCGATCTCTTACAGACAACCAAAATACAGAAACCAAGATGAAGAAGCTAAATTAGGTGGCAGAAATGAACAGAAAGGAGAAACTTAAAATTAACAACAACTTAAATTAAATTAATAACTACAGATAAATATACTACATAAATAAACATATACCTACATATACAATACATAAACTACTTATAAAAAACATGAGTGAAAATGTCAAAAAGGCCACAGGTGAAAACAGGTGGACTTTTGTTAAACAAGTTTCGACAAAACATTAGTGAACCCAAAATAACGTGTTCGGAATGATCTGATATTTTATCCGCTCCGACCATTGACTTAGCAACACCATGGACTTGGGGTCTAGCACAAAATTCACGACAAATGTGTCCCAGCACAACGCGGCGTTGTTCGATGACAGCCGTGCGTCACAGCGCTGTCGTTCGCCCAAACTAAGACTGACTGACGCTCGATAAGTGCTCTTTTGGTTCGGACGTTTTCAAGCGCTAACCCGAAGTCCATGGTGTTGGTATGTGGAATGGCTGCGATATTATTATCTGGAGGTATTTATTCGATATTTTATTCATACAATTATAATATCAGTAGACATTTTACGAAAGCTACACGCTGCCAGCGATCTTATTCACACGATTACAGACTTCGCATTGAAACTGTTCGCTACCTGTAAAAAAAGTCACAATCACAGTCACATTCATATAAAACTTTTATGTTCAAAATTAAATTTTAACCTACTTGGCTTAGATACATATACAGTACATAGCACAAACGTCATGTATTAATTTTTCTGCTGTTCAAAATTATTTCTAAAACCAAAGTAACTGGATATAAAATATCATTAGCAATAGAAGTTTACTCAAAACAATTTTGTTTTACATTCAGTTACTTACTTTGATTTATGATTATGACATAATTTTGAACGGCAGACAAATTCACAGAGATGACGTTTGTGCTATGAACAGGGGATCGATTTTTGAATCTCACTTGATGACTGAATTCTCACCCATGACATTGATATCACTGTTTGCCAAAAGCCGTATTTTTGAATGTCACACCCGTCTACTAACATGCAGCTAATTTGCGTTTCTGTCGTAAACAAGCAAGTCATCATAGTGGATTGAGGTTAGCTGTCACTGCCAGTGGTCAAGAAGTCCTCAGTCATCTCGTTTACGAGTTGCTGGGGCCATTCGAATTTGATATCATGGGCATGAGAATTTTAGTCACCGGGTGATATTCAAAAATCGATCCCCTGCCTATGTATCTTATTAGGTACGCTGTCAATTATAGGGGTAGGTAGAAAAAAAAACCTACTCTGGTGCGTCAGTACGTGTTTCCTCAGGTCTTTGATGCTGAGGCACTTCTCTTGACAGACGCGGCATCTGTAGTGGTAGTCAACCACCTGCAAGGGATAATAAATAAATAAACATCACGGGACAATCGACACCAATCGATCTAGTCCCAAACTAGGCAAAGCCTGTACTATGGGTGTAACGTTGCGTCTAATCCAGCTATAATAATTAATACTACTATAAAAAAAAACATTAAAGAAAATGTATCTTAATTAATTCGATTATAAAACTGTAAATTTAATTAAAATTATTGTACGGAACCACTAATAAAATTGTTCTGCGCGCGGGTAAATTAGCCTCGGCAGTTTGTACGCGCTCCCGCTCGAACACATAATAACAATAACTATATATAGTTATGCACTTCTATATAAGCGGCGGTAGCCAGTCGGTCTGCGAACGCCATCGTGTGTACTCGATACTAATACCTCACGTCAAACTTTTAAGCACACGTAATTAAGCTCCAGAATATATATTTAAATCAATAAATTAAGTACTAGTGCGTGTAGCATCAAGTTCCCGCTGGGGTGAGTTTCCATTGCTTCAGACCCGCTTAGGTGTGCCGTATTTTGTTGTAAATGTAACAGCTGTTCCGAGCCACCTAACTCTTTCCGTTAACCGCCGCTAGTTTTCAAATTTAAACTATCTTGGATGGCCGTTGGCTTTGAACAGTAACCGACCCCTACGAGTGGCCAGGCGCAGCCGCGGTCAAGCAGTGCCCTAATGCCTGTTGTCCTTCCAGGAACCCCCCTACCGCTATCAACCTGGGCCCCGTCTAGCCACCGCTTCAACCCCGAGCCGGCTCTGAGGGAGCTGGGCCCGAAGACCACGACGAAGACAGGCCATCTTCGTCGCTTCTCCTACAGCTGACTCCGCGCGCTGCCGCCTACCCCTGAAGAACGGCCTCCTTCCGTCGGTCGCGCTGTTCAGGCCGGTGCCATCCTACAATAGCTCATAGGAGATTCGGGGCGTAGTCTGTGCTATTGTTGGCTTGGAAATAAAGTGTCTTGCTGAAGTGCTTGTTTTCTTCCCACTCCCTGCTCTACCTGCTGATTGTGGTCAAGGACCTCAAGGACCTACGTCACATGGGCACTACACAACGGACAAACTTTCTTCTTCTTTAGAAATAAAAGACCAAAACCAATCAGAACCTATATTTCATTATAATTAATTTCATGATTGTCGGTATTGGCGACAATGGTTCTGACAGTAATCGAGGCGTATCCCACTTTCACTTGTTTTTTTTATATTCCGTGGATAAATACATACTTACATACAAACACTACAATCAGTGGCTCTGAGCTATAGAAATCGCAAGTTCACTTTTTTTACCACTTTTTGCAGTGACTAGTGCCATCTATGCGATTACTTGACGGCCGAATAGCCTAGTGGTTAGAGACCTTGACTATGAAGCTTGAGGTCCCGGGTTCAAATCCCGGTCGGGGCAGATGTTTGTATGATGAATATGAATGTTTGTTCTCGGGTCTTGGATGTTTAATATGTATATAAGTATGTTTATCCGTTGTCTAGTACCCATAGTACAGGCTTTGCCTAGTTTGGGACTAGGTCAATTGGTGTCAAATTGTCCCATGATTATTATTTATTACTTCTTCGATTATTCTAATTTGTACTAACATAAATTGTAAGCCTTTGTAATAATTATTGACATTGTCTGAAATAAATGAATATTATTATTATGTCGCACCCATTCACGGGACAACATTGTCCCGAATCTTTGTGAGGCGTGCGCGGAGCCGAAGCCAACGCGTAGAGGTCCTTTTGATAATTTAATGAAGAGTGAGGGATACATCGAGCGGACGCTGTCCCTGACCGCACCATAGGGACACACTCAGACAGCACCCGCCAGGTGTAGGGACTATTGTAAATCGATGGGACCTAAAGTGTAATGGACTGTGCGAAAATCATGGGCTAACTACTGGGCTATTGATTGAGACCGCTGGACGTCTACCAAATTAAAATGTTTCAATCGAAGATGATATCGGTAGACGGTGACTCGCCTTCCGTTAGACGGGCCCCCGTATGAGCGACATATAGAATGGCCTAGGAGCAACGCCGGTGCGGAGGGCTAAGGGCAGAGAGGTGTCACTGGACTTTAAACGTATAGCCAACTCGCCACTTACGTTTCCACATCTACCCTCGAGCGTATAGCTCTCGCGACTCCTCTGGCCGGCCGATCAAGGCAAGGGGGAGGTGAGGGACACTCGGGTACGTGGGGTCGCTACCCCCAACAGCTCGCCACGAGCTGCCTTGCGTTATTATTATTATTAATCCTAACTAATATTAATAAGCCGTGATAGCCTAGTGGTTTGACCTATGGCCTCTCAAGTAGAGTGTCGTGGGTTCAAACCCCGGCTTGCACCTCTGAGTTTCTCGGAATTTATGTGCGGAATTACACTTGTAATTTATCATGAGCTTTTCGGTGAAGGAAAACATCGTGAGGAAACCTGCACAGACCTGCGAAGCAATTCAATGATGTGTGTGAAGTTCCCGATCCGCACTGGGCCCGCGTGGGAACTATAGCCCAAGCCCTCTCACTCTGAGAGGAGGCCTGTGCCCAGCAGTGGGACGTAAAATAGGCTGGTGATGATGATGATGAATATTATAAATGTGAAAGTAGCTCTCTCTCTGTTTGTTACCTCTTCACGGGAAAACCGCTGCACCAATCTAGATAAAATTTGGTAAGAAGATAGTTTGAATATTGAGGAATAACATAGGCTACTTTTTATTCGGGAAAATTATACAGTTCCCGCGGGATAGCGATAACAGAAATCTACGCGGAAGAAGTCGCGGGCAACAGCTAGTAATAAATAAATGTCAGTATACTCACGGTGGCCAGCGCCTTGCCGAGCAGGCGGCGGCGCGCGCGCACGTCGGCGGCGCTGTGCGTGCGCGCGTGCGCCAGCAGGTTGTACACGCTCACGAACGTGCGCACGCACAGCGGGCACACCACGCTCTCTGCGGCACACGATCACATTGCATGTTGAGAGGGAGACGGTTATTAACACAAATGCGACACACACAAAACGCTGTACATTCGAAGTAATAAAAAACCGGCCAACTGCGAGTCGGACTCGCGCACGAAGGGTTCCGTGCCACTATAATAAAGCAAAGTGATTGACAGCGCCATCTACCGGCGAGTAGCGGTGGTACTATAAAAAACAAAGCTGTGATTGACAGCGCCATCTAGTGACGAGTAGCTGTGGTAATGAGATAGCTGCCCACACTACTCGTCCACAGATGTCATTGTCTAAAAAATCATGTCTCTTGTATAGGAACCTTATTTAAATATTTATTGTTTTTAGTACATGTTGTTATAACAGCAACAGAAATACATCATCTGAGAAAACTTCAACTGTCTAACTATCACAGTTCATGAGATACAGCCTGGTGACAGACGAAAAGACAGACAGACAGACAGATGGACGGACGGACAGCGGTTCTTAGTAATAGGGTCCCGTTTTTTACCCTTCGGGTACGGAACTTAAGAAAGGTACAGAAACTTAATTACTATTTACAATTTAGAGAAATGCCGAATAGCGTGAAATAGGTTTTTCAGCAAGACCCATATACACAAGGACCTATCGCCTCCATTGACTTACCAACACCTTGCACTTCGGGTTAGCGGGGTTAGACAAATCCGGGGGAAACAATCGAAGCTACAGTAAACATTTGATGTAGTAGCGACTCACTCTTCTTGGCGGCCTTCCGGAAGCCGCGCCAGGAGCCCTGGTAGCAGGGCGCGCACATCTTGCACACCGTCAGCTCCTGGAGATACTGTTTCTTGTCCTCCTCCTTCTTAGTGGGATCCTCTAGCTCCGGACTGGAAAATGAAAGTTTGACTCTCGGCATACAAGCTTTTTGTTAAGAAAAACTTATTTTTTTTAAGGTTCCGTACCTTAAAAGGACAAACGGAACCCTTACAGGATCACTTTGTTGTCCGTCTAGCAGTCTGTCTGTCAAGACCCTTTTTGCTGAAGCTGAAATTAATATCAAATACTCAACCCCGCAGTCCCTTGAAGCTGTGAAAGATCGAGCTTCTAAGTCAACACAATCGAAAGATAGTATCAAAGGGTACTTCTAGTTATCCTAGAAACTTGAAATTTGGTACGAAGGTAGCTCTTATAGCATAACCATTGAAATAAGTCTGGAAATCTTAATTTCTTTTGTCTGTCTGTATATGTCAATCACCAATAAAAAGTAACCCTACACTGCATACATTTTGCTTAGGAGCAGAGCTCTGCTAACACTGGACAATTTGAAAAATTCGGGAGTCTGAAGAAGACTGGTTTCTCGTGATAGAGGTGATTGTGGGACTCTCATCCTCATCAAGTACATAAAATTTTACTGGAATGTGATCAGATCTCACACAAAACGCTAACACAAGATTCCTTGAAATGCCAACACGGTCAAACCAAGGAACTTTGGAGTTTTTTTTTTGCCTATTGTACTCTGAAAAAAAAGCCTGGTAGTCTAGTGGTTTGACCTATGGCCTCTCAAGCAGAGGGTTGTGGGTTCGAGCCCAGGTTTGCACCTCTGAGTTTTTCAGAATTCATGTGCGAAATTAAAAATTTGTAAGTCATGAGCTTTTAGGTAAAGGACATTGTGAGGGGACCTGCACACCCCTGTGTGAAGCAATTCAATGGTGTGTGAAGTTCTCAATCCGTACTGGGCCCATGTGGGAACTATAGCCCGCTCTCATGGTGAAAGGATGACTTTGTGACTGCAGTTTGTATGTGTGTATACCTCTTGTCTTCAACAAGTTTGTAAACAGCGCTGATGGCTTGATGCGGCTTGTAGACCACCATAACTTCCGCCTTGTCTTCTTCTTTGCTGATTACAACCGTATCCACGGTCCGATAGGGTTTTATCTTCTTTAACTGACTCATGGGAAAATCCAGGACTTTCGCCTCCCTGTGGACATGATGTTAAATAAATTATTACAGCATTGTAAGCATCCTGCAATAAATCGGTTAATAATGGACATGGATGTGACATAGCAATGGACTTGGCAATCCTCGAAAAAGTAAACTTTAGGTTTTCAGGGTTTTATACCCCAACTCTTGGGTCGGGTTGCTGCTTATTATAGCTTACCATCAGGTGACCCCCTTGCTTGTTTGCCTGGGTCTTTCAATAAAAAAAATATGTTGAAAAAAAACTGGACTAAATCAAAACATCCAGGGTGCTTTACTTCTCATTGACCCAGAATCATGAGATTCAGCTGAAGGTAAATTTTATTTGTGACATAGTCTTTTCGTGGTAAAATTTTTGTGATAAAGATAATACGAATATACCAAATAGTTACCTAAATTTAGGCAAAACACTCTGGAACACTTCAGCCTTTTTGTCTGATGCGCTGTGGACAGACAGCTTACTCCATATTGTTGTGTCATACTTGCCTAAAACATCATATATTTATCAGCTTATTATTATAACAACAGGATGTTCCTATCATAATAATATTGAAAATGGGAAAGTTTGTTACTCAATCTCACGAAAACAGCTGGAGGAATTTGGATCAAATTTGGAGCAAAAGCTCTATTTTATGCCAGGAAATTGTGTAATTCCTGTGGGATGACAGCAAGCAATGCAGGTATTTAAACAATGTTGGTTAACAGGCCAAAACAATACTTTACCCGTAAGTTTATTTTTAACATTCCTTAGTACCACATTTCTATGCGAGCTCACAGTCTGTCCAACATCAGGCTTCAGCACAGTGTCATGATTCTTAAAATTATTCAAACAAAGATTATTCCAATTCTTCACCTTCTTCATGTCACTCTCCTCATTAATAATAGCTTTGACTGGCAGGCAAAGGGGATCTTCGAAATTTGGTATTCGCACACCCAAATGTCTTCTGAATTTTATTTCATCTCTCTTAGACATTGTTGTGTGTCTGTATTTTTTGAGGTCAGCAATTTGCGCGGGCCGCGGAGTGGCAGTTTGTTTCTTTTTATATGGCCGTTTAGGCCCAGGCTCGTAGTCCTCGTCGGATTGGTTCGGATTATAATCGGAGTCTTCCTCATCCCTTTTCTTCTTCCTTTTTACGGCTGGCCGACTTACAGGAGTCCGCTCTACTAGTAGAGAAGACGTGTCAGTCTCTGGGGCTGTTAATTTATCAACGAACTTGGATGCAACCGGAAAGTTGGTAAGAGCGACTGGAGCTGATGCGTCGACAGTTTGTACGCATTGCTGGACCACGTCTTCGTCTTCGTCCAAGTATTCTATCTCGAAATCTTCATCTGCCATATTTATATTGCTTTGTAACTGGAAAATCACAAAATAAATACCGTTTCTACATTCATTTATAGGTTGTTTCGTGTTTTTTTTAAGTTACCAATTTAGTTACAGATAATAGCAAAGCGTAGCAAAAGCAAATGTCACTTTTCACTCGTAGTTCGTAAGAGCTACTACATAAACCGCCCAAGTCATAAATATGAAATGAAAACTTTCATCTAGTGATTCTAGTTTAGTTTGTGTAGTGTATTTATTGTTACTGTAGATATCACAGACCTGAACACAAACAAACTTTAATTTGGTTGGTAAACTTTAATTTAAAAAAAAAAGAAAAATTGGAGCGCACTTTTTTTTCATTTCATTTATTGAATTTCAGCCAAAAACTAAATTGGTGTTTAAAACTGTACCTTAAATAGTGTGAAATCGTCACCATAGACAAATATCCATAAACACTTTTTTTTTAAGAGCGTCAAAAATATTTTGTCAACATGTCGGACAAGTTAGTTTTTCACTACATTATTTACAATTATAGCTTTTATTGTTCAAGGAATTGAATAAAACTTATTCTAAAAGCATGTCCAAGTTCTATCCGACCTTCTGATCAAAAGTTTCGCTTAAAACTTTGTTATTTAACACAAAATCTGTGTTAGTGTGACCACGCGTGCTCAACGATGTTATTTGTTCCCAGTGAAGATTTGCTCGCCGATGATTTAGGAGACCACAGCCTCGCAGATTACAACCTCGGCAACGACGAGGAAGAAGAACTGCTAGCTGGCGACTTTGAAAGCGGTCCCCAGAATGTTCCTATCTCGATTGATACCAGCTACAACGATGGAAGCGACATCAGCTCGTCTGATTACTCTAGTCATGTTATGCCTTACAGCCAGGTAAGTTGACCAAAACAAGTATCTCTGAACTAAATTAGAAGTTAGCAATGTTTTGAGATCATTTCACAACTTTGTCAATTGATGAACTTGTAGTACTTACCTATACTATACATTTCTTTAAAGTAACCTACTTGTCGAAACTCGTCACTCTCGTCAGATATACTGCTATGCAGTTCTAGTTTATGACTATTTGAGATAGTAGCTAACTACTTGGCATGCTGTTTGTATAAATAATAAATTATAACATCAATAAAGATGAGGAAGTCGGAATATTATTCTGCCTAATACTTGGTATGTCTAAACACAAAACAACAACTCAGTACTGGTTCACTGCTCCCCCATTCCTTTTAAAACTCTGATTATGAAACTTATTATGTTTGAAATTCTTTATACCTGTTATTTAATTTCAGGATCCTCTACCATACCAGCCTCCAGTGGAAGAGTGTGTAGTACCCAACATAACGGTTGAGGTGCCAAATACTCAGGTTCATCCACCAGAACATTCCACATATGCTCCGTATGAGCCTCCCGTGTACGAGCCGGAGCTGGCCGTTGTGCCGCCTGCTATTGTAAGTTGAATTTGAAGCATTTTGTTTGAAGTAATTTCAACAAATCACTCGGGCCAGTGACCATTACTGCCTATGTTTCTAAAATACTGTATATTGTTTTCTTTTTATTTTGTCTAATGATACAGTGAAGTTTCTCTGTGTAATTCATCTTTGGTTACGTATTGTAAGAGCTAATGAAACTTGTTTTTAGAAAAAAATACTTTGAATTTTGAATTTGAATATGACTGCTGAAAATAGGTACAGTAGATACAGCAATAATGTAATTGACTAAATATAAACGGTCACTTTTTTTCAGCCTGCAGCACCCATTGAATCTCCACAAATAGTGCCTTCGGAGCTCAGTGCTGCCGTTCCAAGTAAGGAAAGATTAATATTTTATACAAGCTTTTTTTTGTCAACTACATTTTGTTAACTGTACTTGTATCCAACTTACATTTCCATACCAAATTTCAAGCCTATCCAACTACTGAAAGTGGGTCAAATTGAACTTGCAAGATTTGACCCGAATATACAAGCACTGTAAGTAAACCGACTTGTAAAATACAAAAATGTTTTTGTATGTTCACAAAACATACTATTTTTCTTGGTAATTGAACATGTGATTGACAATTCAATTTATGCAGAAAATTTGAACAAATTTGTCACAATGAATTAATTTTGATGAAACTAATTTTTGCTGTAATATGAAATAAGTAATAAATATTTTAAATATATGTATGTACATGTAAATAAGGTAAATTGGTTTGTTTAATTTATTTTGCACAGCTATTGAACTCCACTATAAATTAAAATTTTATAACTGGTTGATAAAGAAATGTATCTATAGTGTATCTGAATTTGTATCTCTGAAATGATGTATTATGTATAAAACCTATACTAAATGGACATATTGAAAGTATGTGTAATATTAATATGTAATAATTGTTCTTTCTTTTTATCTTAATACTGACTATGAATTTTAATATTAGTTGATAGATGGTTTTATACTTTGAATTAAAATTGGACATTGTACACCTCTCCGGGGTAGGACATGACGAAAGTAAATATATTTGAATTTATACCTATACTGATTAAATTAAGTACAAATTAATTGTGTCCCTGTGCAGACGGCGAGGGCCGCGAGCGTTTCCTGTCGGAGCGGCCGGCCGGCGCGCCGCAGCGCACGCCCCGACTGCGGGACATACCCGACACTTTAGGTAACACCGAGAGCTAAACAATGACTACAACTTAAAACTAGTGGCTCTGTGAGGTGTATGTAGACCTTGTGACGAAATTTTTGAACATTTTACTTTTTTTTTGTTTATATAATTTCATAACGCCGGGATAGGGTTTGACCTATGGCCTCTCAAGCAGTGGGTTCAAACCCGTTATTATCTGTAATTTATCATGAGCTTTTCGGTGCAGGTAAACATCGTGAGGAAACCTGGACACTCCTGCGAAGCAATTCAATTATGTGTGCGAAGTTCCCAATCCAGCCAGGGTCCGCGTGGGAACTATAGCCCAAGCTCTCTCATTCTGAGTGGAGGCCTGTGCCCAGCAGTGGGATTGATAACTTGATGATGATGATGATTGGTGATAATTTTATTAAAAACAATCGACGAAACAATTCTATATAATTTTGAAACCTGCTCACAAAATTTTACGAGAATCGTTTGAGGAAGGCAACCGGTAGAGGGAGTATGTTCGGAAACTTGATTATGTGAATCAAAAAGTTTAGTGTTTGTACCTGAATAATATTTCTATACTTCTTAATTCTTTATTGTGTTACAGACAAAGTGTTCGTCCCGCGCGGGGGCTTCTCCGGGGGCCGCGGGCGCACCACGTGGCGCAACCCGCAGTACCAGGCGCGCTTCCCGCCGCACAACCACCCCTACCGGCGGCACAACGTCCAACGGGTACGTACGATACGACACGACACGACAGGCGTTACAGAACATGCCACGACACACAAGACGACTCACGACATACTAGACGTCGCAGAACATGCCATGATATAATACGACATACAACCATGACACTACACGACAGATCAGACGTCACAGTACAGTCGAGTTCTCCAATATCTGAACAGGCAAACATTCATGAATCTTATGTTACTGGCAATGAAGTCAGTGTTGGCTGTACAGATATTGAAGAACTCCACTGTACATGCCACTATACGCGTTAAGATTGGCTGATAAAGATCCCTTAAAGGGATAAGTCCGCCTTTGTACTCTAATTTGACTGTTTATAAATTGTGTTTTTGCCGTTTTTTTTTGTACAATAAAAACTAATAAAAAGTGTTCATGTTAGCTTACTTACATAACACGACATACGAGAAGACACGACACACGACTCGCGACACGATTTACGACACGACTCACGACACGAAACGAATCATGACATGTAAACAACGGACTAAGTATAGAATAGACCCAGTGTGACCTAGAAGCACCGCTGTCCATGAGCAAAAGGTGTTTAGTTTTTGGTGTAATATGGCATACTACCCAATTAAGCTAGGAAAGACCACAGACTTGCAATGCTGAGGGGTCTATTGAGGGCTTGACATACTTCTCGCCGCACAACCACGTACGACACGACACTATGCAACATGACACAACACAACAAAATTTGGACAAAACAAAATTATGATGATAAATTTTATTTCCCCATGTGTAAAACTTTAAAACCCCATTGAACAGACGCAACGTTTATTTCAGGGCAATTTTCTCCAGCAGCGCGCGTCGTTTCCGCCCCCGCGCCCCGCGCCGCCCCGCCCCGCCGACCGCCCCGCGCCGCCCCGCCCCGCCGCCCGCCCGGCGCCGCGCCCGGAGCGCCCAGAGCTCATGGAACCCATGGACCGCATGCCCATGGGCCCTGAGATGTCCCCCGAACGGCCCATGCCGGAACCCTTCCGACCCATAGAGAACCGGCCACCTTTCAACTTCCAACCAATCAACCAGCGCTTCCCTTACATCCAAGATCCCAGACCAGAGTTCCGACCCAATTTTGAACCTAGATTCTTCCGGCCTTTCCACCCCCGCCCGTTCCCTCCTAGAGAAATCATTCCTAATAGTAACCATATGCCTCAAATTACTATCAGGCAAGCGCTGCCAAGGTTGCCTTTGCCCCCCAATGTGCCGAAGATTGAGGAGTTTGGCCCCAAACGAGAGCCTGAAGTGATAATGTTGCCGGTGCAACTGCCTGCGAATCTACCTGGGGGCTTGACGGGGAAGAAAGTGCTCATCAACCCCCATTTTAAAGGGAACTTCCAGCCGCCTGCCGAAGGTGAGTTTATTTTTTTTATTTATTGTATTGGTTGTAGACTTTTCATGAGTAGTAGTTAACAACAGGGATGTTAAGGAGCTCCATAACTGTAACAGAAACTATTGGATATCCGAAAAAAATCTACCCGTAACTGAAACCAAACTAATTATTTTGGATAAGTTTGGATAGGGGCGGAGTTTTAACAAGTTTTTTTGTAAACTAATAATTACTTCAAAGTGACAAAATTTTGTACCATATGATAACTTAAAAATATAATTAAATGATTGCACCTATTTGTTTTACTTTAGTATTTCTTAAAAATTTAATATCCATATCCGAAACTAATGGATAATTTCATATCCATAATATCCCTGTCACAGTCTCAAACTGAATGGGCAAGGAAGATCAGATAGGACTGCTTGCGACGCATTGTGCGAGTTATGAATGGACAGAAGACTAGATCATAATGACATGTCAACTGCCACAAAAAAAAAACTATATTCCATCATCTGCCATCGTACTTATCATGTACCCATTTCAAAATGTATAATGTACCCATTTCATTATGTGTTATTAGTTATTATAACAGAGTTGTAAACTTGAAATCTTCATGATATCGCTATTGGCATAGACTCCTTTATTGTGTTGTTGGTTTACCCTTAGTTTATCAAAGCTAAAGCGAGTACATAGATTGGACATTTTATAAAAAGTTGTACACACATTTTTTTCCTGGAATTTTGAAAAATCAGTCATTACTATCGCTTTTTAAAGGTGAAACGTGACATTCTATAGTCTAGAGTCATAGGCGGTCCTGTTGGTTTTATCGTCCTTGTTAGGACTAGGTAGATTCCGATTTCAAAATCACAGAAAAAAAGTATATTCGAAAAGTGATCGATACATTCTAATTTCAAAACGCCAGGAAAAGGTGTGTTTGAAAAGTGATCGGTTGATTCTAATTTCGAAATCCCAGAACAGAAGTGTGCATACAACTTTTTAGAATGTCCCATATAAAGTATCGCGTTACGTATACGCAGGGTTGCCACCCGTGCCGACGTACATTCCGACACGCATCCAAAAGACGCCGCCTCTCAGCCCCACGCTGGAAAGCAAATTCGGTAATGCACTCTTGGTGTTGGCACTAGTAATGGACATGGACCCAGTAATTTACAATGCTTATTAGTGAGGGCTGTCGATTTTGTGGTCATCAGGTGGCGCAATTGTCGAGTGAGGTCCTGAAGTATGGCTGCCAAAGTTATTACGGGCGTGAAAACAGTTTACATTTAAATCATATTTAACACTAGTTTTTCTCCCACGAGCAATGTTGACCACTGTGCCTTGAGCCATGGCCCTTTTGCTGTTGCAACGCACACAGACATGAAGACATGAAAGAATTGTTTATTTTTAAGTTAAGTAAAGTAAAATTACCTGTTGTTTAAACCTTGATTGTGTGTATTGCAGTGCCAAATAAACGTTCTATCTAACCGTACCGTAAAAATATCGAGCATGCCACAGTGTCGCGCAGTCCCGCTTTGAAGTCGGTTAAAAAGGAAGGCATAGTTTCCGAAAGTTAAAATTAAAAGTTAAATAAATATCACGGGACAATTTCAAAATCCAGTTCCAGAATTTCGAAATCCAGAAAATTGTCTCAAAGCAGTGGCGTTTATTGACCCATAACTCATATTTATCATACTTAACAAATTTTTGGTATTGCAAAATATTTACAACAATTAAAAACAGCGAAAAAACCCCGGCAATTACAAGTTTTTGTACTATTTGTCATTTCTTTAGACCTCACTCTACACTTACGCCTTATGTTTGCAACAGTTATTTCACAACCGCATGCTCTTTAAATGAAGAATGAGAATGATTTGTCCATCACTGGTGATTCTCATCTTAAGTGTCCAACACTAGTGCCGTCACTTAGTTTTTGGCGTCAGAAACGCCCGTCGGTGTCGTTCACGAAATATGGGAGGGGGGGGGATACGCATTAAATGCCTAATGGGGATGATTAGTTAGTCAAACCAAAAAAGGACTCCTGAGTTTAGGCATTAAGTCCTCCTGTATGTTTAATTGTAATGATTCCTAAAATTGTCAACCCTGCCAATTTTTGGGACGACATTGACGTCGGGCGTTTTTAACGTTTTGCCGTAATATCGTTATGTAGAGGCCCGAACACTAAGTTTTCGAATCCTGCGTAACGTTACGTTATCGTATCGAAATCGGGAAACCTCATACTAAGTTTTTTTTACGAAATACGCTCACGGGCGGGCGCTGTTCCTAACGTCACACAAATTTCTCGATAACGTTACGCAGGATTCGAAAACTTCATGCTCGGCCTATGTATAGACAATATTTTTACGCTTTTTATGTAGTTAATTTGTATGAGGACACTTGTTTTTTTACACAATTGTATACACTATGATAGGCGCCAGCTATAGTCTATGGGAGTGAACTTTGGTGCAAAGATAGCTGGGCCGTGTTTTATAAAATAGAAGTTACAATTTACAAGCGGAAGTCTCATTCTATCACCTTTTGTTAGAAAGAGACTTCCGCTTGTGAATTGTGACTTGTAGCTTTATAAAACACGGACCTGGAATAGGGTACAATTAATGGATTTTGAGTTTAAGTGTTGTGTATCACTTTTCACTATTGATTTAGTAAAACTAGCACACTTATTTATGTAACCATTACAAGTTTACAAGCATGTCTGTGTGTGTGTGTTAATTGAAATAATAATGGAAGTCAGTCCATTAATTATGTGAGGTGATTTTGGCGACCCCCCCTCCCCCCTTGGTGATATGTCGTGATATTTTGTCCCGACCCCCACAGCCCTCCGTAATCTCACGTGAGATTGTTGGCAATGCGTATTAGTGCTTGATTTTGTTGAACATGTATTCCTTAATTTAACAAAGTTACGTGAAACGTATGAAAATAATTACGTGATATTTGCCGAGACCCGGAGAATTCCCGCTCCCCTCTCCTCCACCGTGAGATTGAGTGATTGCCTCACGTAATTTATAGACGGCCGCTAACCCAGTCAGGCCTCGAATGCTGTGGTGACAGTGTTGAGTTGTGTTGCATGACGCTTTATGTGTTGTAGTTGCCCAATGTACCTACATGGTTTGTAACAATTTCAGTTACAAATTCAATCTTTCACTACTTACGAGTTGTAAGTATGATTTCCACCTAACGGCCCGCATCGTACCTATCGAATCGGAACGGATTTTGCAATCTTTAAACGTTAAATGATGTACGCAGTATTTAAAGTCTATCCCTATTATTCATAAACCTATTTTAACTAAAATGCCTTTAAAGTTCGTTTGTCTTTTTTTGTCACATTGACTTTCCGTTACTAAGAAGAAGACAAAACTTATTTTAACTAAGCCACGCATAGCAGCTTGCATCTTCCGCGACACGCGATTGTAGTCGAAAGTATGCTGCGACGCGCGATCGGTTCCTTTCGGGTGTCGTCGTATCCGAACGGATCCTTTCTTCTGTCGTCGCGTGCTTGAGAAAGTTTAATAATTATTTGATTAAAATTATTAACTTACACAATACTAAGAAGAGACCATAGCATGATTTTACTAGGCGCAGAAACGGACGCTCGCAAGCGACGGTACGGAGCCGGTCGCATGCGTCCGTGCGTCGGCGTCCACATCCTGCCGGGTACGGTCGTATCCTTTCCGATCTGATACGATGCGTGCCGTTTGGTGGAAATCACACTTTACTCGAGATAATTAAGCATTAGGGATGTAATGTTTGTAACGTGGCGTCGGCAGGCCCCATCAAGGACATCGAGGACGCGGCGGAGCGCTTCATCGCCGAGCAGCGCGACGCGCTCGCCCGCGCCGCCGGCCGCAAGCTGCCGCGCCGCTCGCCGCAGAGGTAACTTACACTTGTACGAGGCGGCGGAGCGCTTCATGCCGAGCAGCGCGACGCGCTCGCCCGCGCCGCCGGCCGCAAGCTGCCGCGCCGCTCGCCGCAGAGGTAACTTACACTTGTACGAGGCGGCGGAGCGCTTCATGCCGAGCAGCGCGACGCGCTCGCCCGCGCCGCCGGCCGCAAGCTGCCGCGCCGCTCGCCGCAGAGGTAACTTACACTTGTACGAGGCGGCGGAGCGCTTCATGCCGAGCAGCGCGACGCGCTCGCCCGCGCCGCCGGCCGCAAGCTGCCGCGCCGCTCGCCGCAGAGGTAACTTACACTTGTACGAGGCGGCGGAGCGCTTCATGCCGAGCAGCGCGACGCGCTCGCCCGCGCCGCCGGCCGCAAGCTGCCGCGCCGCTCGCCGCAGAGGTAACTTACACTTGTACGAGGCGGCGGAGCGCTTCATGCCGAGCAGCGCGACGCGCTCGCCCGCGCCGCCGGCCGCAAGCTGCCGCGCCGCTCGCCGCAGAGGTAACTTACACTTGTACGAGGCGGCGGAGCGCTTCATGCCGAGCAGCGCGACGCGCTCGCCCGCGCCGCCGGCCGCAAGCTGCCGCGCCGCTCGCCGCAGAGGTAACTTACACTTGTACGAGGCGGCGGAGCGCTTCATGCCGAGCAGCGCGACGCGCTCGCCCGCGCCGCCGGCCGCAAGCTGCCGCGCCGCTCGCCGCAGAGGTAACTTACACTTGTACGAGGCGGCGGAGCGCTTCATGCCGAGCAGCGCGACGCGCTCGCCCGCGCCGCCGGCCGCAAGCTGCCGCGCCGCTCGCCGCAGAGGTAACTTACACTTGTACGAGGCGGCGGAGCGCTTCATGCCGAGCAGCGCGACGCGCTCGCCCGCGCCGCCGGCCGCAAGCTGCCGCGCCGCTCGCCGCAGAGGTAACTTACACTTGTACGAGGCGGCGGAGCGCTTCATGCCGAGCAGCGCGACGCGCTCGCCCGCGCCGCCGGCCGCAAGCTGCCGCGCCGCTCGCCGCAGAGGTAACTTACACTTGTACGAGGCGGCGGAGCGCTTCATGCCGAGCAGCGCGACGCGCTCGCCCGCGCCGCCGGCCGCAAGCTGCCGCGCCGCTCGCCGCAGAGGTAACTTACACTTGTACGAGGCGGCGGAGCGCTTCATGCCGAGCAGCGCGACGCGCTCGCCCGCGCCGCCGGCCGCAAGCTGCCGCGCCGCTCGCCGCAGAGGTAACTTACACTTGTACGAGGCGGCGGAGCGCTTCATGCCGAGCAGCGCGACGCGCTCGCCCGCGCCGCCGGCCGCAAGCTGCCGCGCCGCTCGCCGCAGAGGTAACTTACACTTGTACGAGGCGGCGGAGCGCTTCATGCCGAGCAGCGCGACGCGCTCGCCCGCGCCGCCGGCCGCAAGCTGCCGCGCCGCTCGCCGCAGAGGTAACTTACACTTGTACGAGGCGGCGGAGCGCTTCATGCCGAGCAGCGCGACGCGCTCGCCCGCGCCGCCGGCCGCAAGCTGCCGCGCCGCTCGCCGCAGAGGTAACTTACACTTGTACGAGGCGGCGGAGCGCTTCATGCCGAGCAGCGCGACGCGCTCGCCCGCGCCGCCGGCCGCAAGCTGCCGCGCCGCTCGCCGCAGAGGTAACTTACACTTGTACGAGGCGGCGGAGCGCTTCATGCCGAGCAGCGCGACGCGCTCGCCCGCGCCGCCGGCCGCAAGCTGCCGCGCCGCTCGCCGCAGAGGTAACTTACACTTGTACGAGGCGGCGGAGCGCTTCATGCCGAGCAGCGCGACGCGCTCGCCCGCGCCGCCGGCCGCAAGCTGCCGCGCCGCTCGCCGCAGAGGTAACTTACACTTGTACGAGGCGGCGGAGCGCTTCATGCCGAGCAGCGCGACGCGCTCGCCCGCGCCGCCGGCCGCAAGCTGCCGCGCCGCTCGCCGCAGAGGTAACTTACACTTGTACGAGGCGGCGGAGCGCTTCATGCCGAGCAGCGCGACGCGCTCGCCCGCGCCGCCGGCCGCAAGCTGCCGCGCCGCTCGCCGCAGAGGTAACTTACACTTGTACGAGGCGGCGGAGCGCTTCATGCCGAGCAGCGCGACGCGCTCGCCCGCGCCGCCGGCCGCAAGCTGCCGCGCCGCTCGCCGCAGAGGTAACTTACACTTGTACGAGGCGGCGGAGCGCTTCATGCCGAGCAGCGCGACGCGCTCGCCCGCGCCGCCGGCCGCAAGCTGCCGCGCCGCTCGCCGCAGAGGTAACTTACACTTGTACGAGGCGGCGGAGCGCTTCATGCCGAGCAGCGCGACGCGCTCGCCCGCGCCGCCGGCCGCAAGCTGCCGCGCCGCTCGCCGCAGAGGTAACTTACACTTGTACGAGGCGGCGGAGCGCTTCATGCCGAGCAGCGCGACGCGCTCGCCCGCGCCGCCGGCCGCAAGCTGCCGCGCCGCTCGCCGCAGAGGTAACTTACACTTGTACGAGGCGGCGGAGCGCTTCATGCCGAGCAGCGCGACGCGCTCGCCCGCGCCGCCGGCCGCAAGCTGCCGCGCCGCTCGCCGCAGAGGTAACTTACACTTGTACGAGGCGGCGGAGCGCTTCATGCCGAGCAGCGCGACGCGCTCGCCCGCGCCGCCGGCCGCAAGCTGCCGCGCCGCTCGCCGCAGAGGTAACTTACACTTGTACGAGGCGGCGGAGCGCTTCATGCCGAGCAGCGCGACGCGCTCGCCCGCGCCGCCGGCCGCAAGCTGCCGCGCCGCTCGCCGCAGAGGTAACTTACACTTGTACGAGGCGGCGGAGCGCTTCATGCCGAGCAGCGCGACGCGCTCGCCCGCGCCGCCGGCCGCAAGCTGCCGCGCCGCTCGCCGCAGAGGTAACTTACACTTGTACGAGGCGGCGGAGCGCTTCATGCCGAGCAGCGCGACGCGCTCGCCCGCGCCGCCGGCCGCAAGCTGCCGCGCCGCTCGCCGCAGAGGTAACTTACACTTGTACGAGGCGGCGGAGCGCTTCATGCCGAGCAGCGCGACGCGCTCGCCCGCGCCGCCGGCCGCAAGCTGCCGCGCCGCTCGCCGCAGAGGTAACTTACACTTGTACGAGGCGGCGGAGCGCTTCATGCCGAGCAGCGCGACGCGCTCGCCCGCGCCGCCGGCCGCAAGCTGCCGCGCCGCTCGCCGCAGAGGTAACTTACACTTGTACGAGGCGGCGGAGCGCTTCATGCCGAGCAGCGCGACGCGCTCGCCCGCGCCGCCGGCCGCAAGCTGCCGCGCCGCTCGCCGCAGAGGTAACTTACACTTGTACGAGGCGGCGGAGCGCTTCATGCCGAGCAGCGCGACGCGCTCGCCCGCGCCGCCGGCCGCAAGCTGCCGCGCCGCTCGCCGCAGAGGTAACTTACACTTGTACGAGGCGGCGGAGCGCTTCATGCCGAGCAGCGCGACGCGCTCGCCCGCGCCGCCGGCCGCAAGCTGCCGCGCCGCTCGCCGCAGAGGTAACTTACACTTGTACGAGGCGGCGGAGCGCTTCATGCCGAGCAGCGCGACGCGCTCGCCCGCGCCGCCGGCCGCAAGCTGCCGCGCCGCTCGCCGCAGAGGTAACTTACACTTGTACGAGGCGGCGGAGCGCTTCATGCCGAGCAGCGCGACGCGCTCGCCCGCGCCGCCGGCCGCAAGCTGCCGCGCCGCTCGCCGCAGAGGTAACTTACACTTGTACGAGGCGGCGGAGCGCTTCATGCCGAGCAGCGCGACGCGCTCGCCCGCGCCGCCGGCCGCAAGCTGCCGCGCCGCTCGCCGCAGAGGTAACTTACACTTGTACGAGGCGGCGGAGCGCTTCATGCCGAGCAGCGCGACGCGCTCGCCCGCGCCGCCGGCCGCAAGCTGCCGCGCCGCTCGCCGCAGAGGTAACTTACACTTGTACGAGGCGGCGGAGCGCTTCATCGCCAAGTTCATAAGAGTATTTTGTTTGAAACATTCTCTTATTTCGAAATTCGCATTTTTTGTACCTTAGTCACCGAACATATAATAACACTCGGTGTTGCTTGCGACTTATCTTGCTAGTATATTCAGAATCTTGGTAGTATTCTTTACCTGCTTTAAATTATCCACGGTTTAATATGTTTCCTTTTTAACATAACAATTCACGTCGTAAACCGTTTTTCTGGCTTGCCGTGTTAAACCTTTATATTTTGGCTTTTTTTCACTACGACGTAACGTACTACTTATTTATTTATCGTATGGCAATTTTTTCATGCCACTGAATTACATAATTATTAGAAATAAGATTAAAGGTTGAGTTTAGCCCTCTTCAAATACTCGGCGGCATCGCTGGTAAGGTTCTTGAGGTCCTCCTTCCGTCCTGCAAATATCGTGATCGGGCTCTTAAAAACCATGTGGTCAACCGTCTGATCGCGGCCTCTGCACTCACACTGGGGGGAGTGGCACCAACCTCATATATAGCAATGATGAGCGCAATTCCCTACTCCTGTTCTAATACGTAACATACTACTAATACAGTACACTTATTCGTACGCAACAGTACCCAAAAGACACGAGACGCGTCCAGCAGTGGACTTCTTTCGGCTGACATGATGATGATACCATACATAATGTTGTTCAACAGAAACCTTATCTGATTTAGTTATCCGTTCTGTTCGCAGGTTCATAGACAACACCACGATCGAGATCGAGAACGAGCTGGCGGCGCGGTCGCCGGACGCGGACCTGCTGCGGCGGCAGGAGGAGTTCATACACGCCAACCGCGCGGGGCTGAGGCGCCGGTGAGAGCGACCAGCTGGCTATTATAAAATACTAGCGAATAAAATATATAGCCTATGTGATTAAAATCGATTCAGTAGTTTTGATTTATTCATTACTGCCCGTGGCCCGCACGCGTTAAATTTGGAGTAATTGGTTAAGGATTAATGCTGTATTGGTTAAAATCGCTTCGAAAATTAGCCATTATTTGTCGTAAAAAGTAAATGACAAAAAAAAGTTATTGTGGGTTATCCATAAGAGATAGACATATACCATCACGGACTTTTCTGTAGACCTTTTCAATGTGTACAATACTTAGTACATTCTTTTAATTTTATTATTATTTTGATTTTGACATTATTTAAAAAAAAAAAAAAAAAAAAAAAAAAAAAAAAAACTATTTAATGGATGTTAGTATACATATAAACCTTCCTCTTGAATCACTCTATCTATTAAAAAAACCGCATCAAAATCCGTTGCGTAGTTTCAAAGATTTAAGCATACAAAGGGACATAGGGACAGAGAAAGCTACTTTGTTTTATACTATGTAGTGATATAAAAACGGAAAACCAGAACGGGATTGTTATAACTTGAAGGGCAGTATGATTAATTAACACATGCGTCTTCTTAGTTTTTACGTATTTATTTACTTCATTTAATTTATAAATGCACCACACACACTCAGTTCCAGTCCGAACCCCAACCGGGGAAGTAGAGTAGAGGGGAATAGTGTTGCCACTAAAAACAGGCTCTAACAGGGATAGAAAAAACTAGACAGAGCAGGATGGCGCTCTACAACACTATTTTGACACGTTTCTCCCAAACAACGCAATATTTCTCTGGAATTTTAAAGCAATTTGATTCTTGGACCTTGGGAATCGCGAAAAACTTGAGAAAATATGATATTGGGTGCGTGAATTTTGTATATTAGGCAAAATAAAATCGCAACTTCTAATTTCGAGCCAAAAGCGAGCGATCTATTATCTATGCCAGAGTTGCCGTTCAGGGATAAAGAAATCTATTCATTATCCTGCATTGCAGTCTACGGATTTTTTTAATTTCACCTACGTCAATTTTTATTGATATCATAAAAAACAAAAAATACGTGTGCAACATTTTTTTTTCGATTATCTATATGATGGACTAATTAGAAATAATACTTTTTTACCCAGAGGACACATTCCTATTGCTATAGAGATTCCATACGTTAATATAATATTCCACGCAGACGGAGCCGCAGGCGTTCTCTAGTTATAAAGAATAATAATAAATTAAGGGAAGCAAAGGTTGTATGTCAGGATCATAGCAAGTAGAAGTCCGTGGTCTCTGCCTACCCCTCCGGGAAACAGGCGTGACTGTATGTATGTATGTAATAATAATAAATATCATGGGACTAGGTCAACTACCATAGGGGTGCTAGACCTAAATTATCCTCCAACTCCTAACCGTTAAGGAGTTATACCTTCCATCATCATCCCATCAAAACTAGATGGTGACTACCTGACACAAGTACTTGAATAGTTTCCGAAAATATATGAAACACATGATACATGCCATTAAATTTGAGGGTTGCCCTGGGATCCCATCATCAGAACCTGACTTGGTGACAATGGGACCAAGTAGAAAGTATACCCTTTCAAACGAATAAGTAATTTAAACAAGTAATTAGCCTCTTCATCTTGGTTTCTGTAGTTTGGTTGTCTGTTTTTCTGTAATCTCCTTGTACTGTTTTGTGGTTTTCAATAAAGAATATTTGTATTGTATTGTAATTATTGAAATCGGTCCAGCCGTTTTCGAGTAATCGGGGAACATACATATACCGATGAATTGAGAACCTCCTTTTTTAAGTGTGTTGTGTGTGTGTGTGTGTGTGTGTGTGTGTGTGTGTGTGATAACGATCTGGGCGATATTTGTACATATGGATTTTTAGGTTTAGAATAAGTTAGTTTAAGTTTTAATTAAATATGATCGTCATATTAACACTAAGTGTGTTAAAAGTGTATTTGTATCGCAGCATGCGGTCGCCGTCCCCGGCGCGCCGCTCGCCGTCGCCGCGCCGCTCGCCGGAGCGCCGCCGCCCCGAGCCGCGCCGCCCCGCTGATGAGGTCCGTGACACTACAACACGAGCCTTAACCACCGTGACCTTGGGCGGTTCCCAACCGTTTGTATAAACAACCTTGCAGCGCCCTTGGTTCACGGGCGTGCGTCGGCAACCGCACGAGCGTGTTGCAAGCCGCGTTATCAACCGCGCGAGCGCAGCGCAGTGCAGTTCAATCAGTCAGTTAGTTATGTTTATGTCTCTGCACAAGTGCATCGTCATACGCAGTATCTCTTCTTTAGCAGTCTGTGTGCATCGTATCTATAAAAAAGTCGTAGCAAGCAGTGTTTATGACGGTGTTTGCAACGGTGTCTGCGACCGTCATCGCGACCGAGCAACAAACCACAGACCAAGGTCACGGTGCTGGAAGCTCTGTTGGCAACCGTGTAGCAGGGCCCTTATCACACTGGCGATTCGCGAGCGAGTTTTGTATTGAGGCGATCACGCAACGTGTTCGCTTCGAGCGATATTAGTATACCTAAAGCACTCGCTCGCAAATTGCTAGTGTGATAGGGCTGTTGTTGCAGCATGCGGTCTCCAATTCGATATCGATATGAGTTTAAAACTTGGAACATCTTCAAAAACCATAATATTTATGGCCACGTGCCCATCCCATCCTCGAACCCACTGTAGGATTTGACACTCGCGGATATCGGCTCACTGTATAGAGAGTGATGTGAAATAAAAGCACTCGGAAATTCATTAATTCAAGAGTTTTATTCCGGACGATATGTGCACTAGTACATTGCTTAAGTACAAGAAAGCGGAAGAGGGAAAAGCAGTGCGTTTGGTTACTGAAACGTCAGCTTGGTATGTTTGTCTATTATTTAAAAAAAAACCGGCCAAGTGCGAGTCGGGAGTCGCGCACGAGGGTTCCGTAGAAAGATTTTTACGCTTTTCTCCAGTGTTTTAAGAAGTCCAGTGTTAGCAGAGCCCTGCTCCTAAGCAAAATGTACGCAGTGTGGCGTCAATTTATATCGGTCTGCGAAATCTACAGACAGACATTAAAAAATTAAGATTTTGAAACTTTTCGGAGTGGTTGTGCTTATAAGAGCTACCTTCATGCCAAATTTCAAGTTTCTAGGACAACTGGAAGTACCCTTTAGGTTTTTGGATTTCGGCAATTTGTATGGAAATAGCCTTTTTAATGACTGTATCTTTTAATTTCGTTGACTTAGAAGGTTAATTTTTTCACAGCTTCAAGGGACCGCAGGCTTGAGTATTTGATATTAATTTCAGCATGCTACCTCCACGCGTTCCAGAGAAAAAGGGTCTTGACAGACAGACAGACAGACGGACAACAAAGTGATCCTATAAGGGTTCCGTTTTTTCCTTTTGAGGTACGGAACCCTAAAAACAATTTTTTGACAGGTTTGTTATGCCTTCAGATTCTAAACCCATCTTGAAGTACTCATAATGTGTGTAGATAAACATTTGTGTGATCTTACCATACTCGTCGAGGTAAATGTTTACGTAACGGTTGTGTTTGAGCAGGACAGCGAATACCGTCGGCGCGTGCGCGAGCAGGAGAGCCTGCGCGCGCGCGTGCTGCGCGCCAAGGAGGTGCGCCGGCGCAAGAACGCCGTCGCGCTGCACAGAGAGCTGCAGGACAGGTCGGTGCCGACACCAGTGCTTGTTGGTGACCCCCGACACTAAAAGACGGGTGTTATAAGTTGTAGCGGTGTATCTGTCTGTGGCATCACAGTACCCAAACGGACCGATTTCGATTGGGGTTCTTAATCTTTCCTAAGCCATCCGTTTTTCGGAATATTTTTTAATAATTAAATATTTAATTCTGTGTTATGTGTATATATTTTTTAAGATCGGAATAAAATAGAAATCCATACATAGCTCAAAGTAATTTCTGTTTTTTTTTTTATGAATGAAAAAAAACATTAAAAAATAAACAAAAGAAAATTCGACCCGTTTAATCGGGATGGTTCTTGGCTAAGCTTCATAATAAATATCATAGGACAATTGACACCAATTGACCTAGTCCCAAACTGGGAAAAGCCTGTATTATGGGTACTAGACAACGGATACACATAATTATATAGTTAAATACATAGTTATGTACATCTTAAAACATCCAGAACCCGAAAACAAACATTTGTATTCATTATACAAACATTTTCTCCGACCGGTGATCGAATATAGGACCTCAAGCTTCATATTCAAGGTCTCTAACCACTAGGCTATTCGGTCGTCAAATTAAAATCGGTTTAACCGTTTTAGAGATATTGAACTTTGAAATCGCTCAACTTTTCTAAGTTGGTTAGGTTATTAGAGTAAACATTATTTGGATTTTCCTTGTCCAGGTATGCGATGTCACTCAACAACGTGGTACAAGGTGCTAAGCCTAAGTGAATAAAATTTTTGCAGAGAGCGGGAGCGCACCGAGACTAAGGACAAGCCCCCGCTCCCCGGCTCGCCCCAGCCGCCGTCCCCGCAGCGCGCCAACCCCGACACGACGCGCGCCTCGCCCGAGCGGGCCGGCGGGGCGGCCGCGGGTCGGGGCGGCGGCGGCAAGCCTGAGACCGCCGAGGCCAACTCTACATGCGGTAAGCTGACCCCTATTTCACCAACTTTACAATTGTCACTTTTCAATGACAATTCGGTGTTAACTGCTGACTTGAAGAGCTTTTATTTTAGCGCGCTTCATATTGTCAAAGAAATTTAGTTCGAATTGTCATATAAAACTGACAATTGTAAAGATGGTGAAATAGGGCCCTGCTAATGCGAAAAATACAAGTTCCATGGAACTTAGCTACAAAAAGTACCATATTTTGAGCAACTGTATTATGGTTATTTTATTTGTGATACGAGGTTGGTAAGGAAGGTTTTACAAGTGAATTGACGAGTGATAAGCCCGAGCTGCGGCGAGGGTTTACGTCGTCATGAGTTTGTAAAACCTTGCCAACCGTATAATCATATGACATTTTTCAATACATTTATAAGAAAACATCTAATAATATAACACAAGTTAACTGACAAAGTCCCTATAGCCGCGCATGCGTGAGCTTATTTTTAATTAGGTAAAATAAATCAGGCAGAGGTATTTGAACGTTCAGCCACTGCGAGTATTTCGAATAAATAAAGGTGATAAAATCTGAGGTAAATAAATCAGTTTATATTATTTATTACAATCAATTTTGCAAGTTTACTGCTTAGTTTTCTATATTTATATAATTTTTTAATGTACCTCTTTTTTTTATAATTTAGGAATCTGAACTTCTTGCTTATAGACTTTTAAATTGGACTTCTAACCATTAAAAAAACTGTAAAGAAAGTTACGCTAGTGCGGTGAATTAAACTTACGAGCCATGAGCCATCATTTGAAAGTGAGTTTTTCGAGAAAATTTATTGACAAGTAGCAACTCTACATAACTAGGCCTTTAAACACTCTTGTTCTTACTATGAAACTCGGCTTAGGCTCGTATTATGCAACCACAGTCGTGTTAGGACCCTCATGTAACAGTGGCATGAACTAGTGTGTCGTCCCGCAGAGAACATGACGCCGCCCCTGGCCAGCCCCGCGCCGCCCAGCCCCGCGCCGCGCAGCCCCGCGCCCAGCGACGACGAGCTAGAGTACATCCTGGGGGACATTGATGACATGCTCAGCGATGACACCGACAGCGGACGGTTTAAGGACAAGCCCCAGAAGTGAGCACCTGAACTCCAAACCTGTAGAGACCCACCCTCTAACTCCAAACTTGTACAAACTTGTTAAAGCAAATTGCTAGTTAATTTAGAGGGTGTTTTTTAGGGTTCCGTACCTCAAAACGAAAAAATGCGAACCCTTATAGGATCACTTTGTTGTCCACCCGTCCGTCTGTCTGTCAAGACCCTTTTTGTCTGGAACGCAAACCTACCTGCTACCTCCACAGGTAGCATGCTGAAATTAATATCAAATACTCAAGCCTGTAGTCCCTTGAAAATGTGAAAAAATCAAACTTCTGAGTCGACGCAATCAAAAGATACAGTCATTAAAAAGGTTGTTTCCATAGAAATTGCCGTACTGCGAAAGGATGATTGAAGTCATCAGTTAATCAAATAAATCTTCAGTTCAGTGAAATCTGCAGCGTATCACTTCTATCAGTATCAATTATCACCGGATCACACGATCCCGTACAGTCGCTTTCGGATAAGGTTCAAATTTGCGCGCAAATGTCGACATGTTTGGAACATGTTGTCAATTGTATTGTGAGCATTTACGACATCTCTTTACTTATAATATCATTGGCTGCTGAAGCACTTTGTTGTCTCCGTTCCCCGAGTAAGTGTTGTGTGTGCGCAGGCCGGAGCCGCCGGCGCCTGCACCTGCGCCCGCGCCGGCCGCGGACCTGCGCTGCAAGCTGCCGCCGCGCGCGCCCAAACAGAAGATCGTGTTCGGTGACGACGCGCCGCACAAGCGCAAGAGAGGTACTAACAAGCTGCAGCATACACCGCATACACAACCTACAACACAACCACAACATACATTTACAATACACGACATACTTGCATTACAACCTACAACCATGTTACACAACCGCATACATACATAAAAACAACATACAACCATGACATACTTACATTACAACCTAAAATCACATTACGCAACCACGTACTTAAATACAAACAACATACAACCACAACATACGTTTACAATACACGACATACTTGCATTACAACCTACAATCATGTTACACCACCACATACATACTTACATACAAACAACATACAACCATAACATACATGCATTACAGTCGACAACCACATTACACAACCACATACATACTTACATACAAACAAAATACAACCACAACATGCATACATTACAACTGACAACCACAATACATAACCACATACATACATATAAATTCAGAACTTATTTCAAGACCATCGTGTAGAACACTATAGGTTAGGTTTCTTTTAGGTTGTGAAATGATCATTTTGCGAAACGAATGTTAGTGAAACGTGAGTGAACCACTAAGACACAACCATAACACAACACAGTCAGCTAAAATGTTGTATAAAAAATTAAGACGTTTTTATTCAAAGTACTTAGTACTTACACATAGTTTAGAAATTTATATTTCTTTCAATATTGTCTACAGAAAAATCTCCCCCGGCAAAAAAACCAGCTGTGACCAGCTCCACCAAAACCGATGCTGAGGCTTCGGAGAAAAAAACGCCCAAGGTAATGCTATATTAAAAACTAACATACAAATAAACTAATTGCCCCGGTAGAATTCACTAATTTTGCTACCTTTAATCTTTGGGGTCGGCCGTTAATCATGTGATGATTTTTAGCAATTTTGAACCCCCCTCCTCACCCCCTGGTAATACGTGGTGAGGTTTTAAGCTAACACCCCCCCCCCCCCTCCACAAAATTACGTGTATTGGTTGGTACAAAGTAGGTATCTTTGAAAAAAATCTAAACATTTTCTTAAAATCAGGTATCATGTTCATATCCCACGAGGTACTCCCCCTCCCCCCTTGTGATGTTTCGTGATTTTTTCCGAACCCCCTCCTCCCCTCACGTGATTATTGGAAGTACCCTTTAATATCTACAATCAAATCTTGCAAGTTTAGTTATTGAGACATACTTCCAGTAGCCATTGGCTTAAAATTTTGATGTAGATTAGATGACAATGCCAGTATAATCAACGAAAAGTACAGTCGGTAGACAAGGTTGTGTATCAACATACAATGACAATGCATAGAAAAACTCGTTAAGCAGCTGGACTTGAACCAGCAACCTCGGTAATCCGTACCACGCTCCACCAATTAAGCTATACTTAACGTTGGTGTACCTAACGAATTTTTTTTTTTTTTTTTTTTTTTATTTTTTTTTTTTTTTTTTAATTTTTTTTTTTTTTAGGTTGTGTATGATTATTATTTATTTTAATTAGTAATTTGGAAATAGTCAAGTTATTCAGCTAGTCATGTTTGATCAAAATCTGTTCTGGTGTTACAAAGATACGGTTTAACATTAACACAGTACTTTTTTTTAAAGACGTATTGATTGTTTCAGTCAAAGCAAACCAGCGAATTGATTTCGAGCAAATCTCGACAGAGGATAATATTTGATAGCAAAGACAAAGAGGTGAGATAACTGTTCTCATACAAATTGTTATTTTGCTGTAATTACGCGCAAGTTGTTGTGAAAGGCGCTCAAGCATAAATTGCCGAAATTTTGTGTTGTTCATTTCATTAAGTTTACTCCTGAAATTGGTTATTCAGGATTAGGTTAGGTGTATTTTATAATAATTGTTTGAGATTTAGGGGTCTTTAGTACAGAGAAAAATTAAATTAAACTGTTCTCAGGACAACTACTTATAATTATGGTTCCACAATTCGAACTTGTATGATAAAGAAAACACACGAGTGTTATTATTAAGCGAAGAGTCGCGTGCGGCGAGTAGATGGCAAGTAGCTGGAGCGGCGGCGGCGGAGCGGGGCGTAGCGGCGGCTAGGCCGGTTTGGACGAGCCCGTCCCCGCTTCCCCTCAAGAGGTCGAAGCCGCAACAATAATCTTGAACAAAATACTTTCAGTAAAAAACGTTAATTCTATGCCAAAAAAAATTACTCATTTGCTAACATTAGACATAAAGACATTGACCGCGGGTACCTTATAGATTTGATGAGCTCTCGATATTTCGACTCTGTTACATGCGTCATGATCACGGGCCAACGCGGTCAATATCCCGTTCTCATTACGTCTAATGTAAATAAATGATATATAAGATAATAAATGATTTGGTTTAAGATTTAAGTAGGATTAGTTAAATATGGTTAGGTTAAATATTATTATAGTCGGGGTCGCCGTCGTCGAAAACGATGAAGGGGACTATATAATGTAAATAACCGCGAATCATTTAAACTGTCATTTATCCAATCAGGATCCAGAGGCCGGTTTTATGTTGCATGTTTTTCGAACAATAGATTTTTTTCAATTTAATTTACATTTGCTATCGTCTCACAGCAGCCCGCGAAACCAAAAGAGGACGACAAAAAGTCGGCCCCCAGCCGGCGCGTCGTGCTCCAACGCCAGGTCACGCAGGCCCGGGACAAGTCGGTGTTCGCGCGCGTGGACAAGCCGGACCCGCGGCAGCCCAACCCTGGCATCTTCAGTCGCGCCGTGCGCACCGCCATCGGCGCCGACAAGCCCCGAATCATCCTCAAGACACAGAAGGAAGAGCCGGAAATTGAGTACGAGAGCGGCTCCGATGTTGACGAGGACAAGCTGCTCAACGAGGAGTCGGGGCTCGTGGCCAGCGTCGCCAACCTGCCGCACGGCATCACCGACACCAGGCTGAAGACCCTGGCTGGCAGCGAAGTGCAGGTAATCTTTTGCGGGGTTTTTGGTGTTTTAGGAACGGGTTTGAGGTTTTTTGTAGGGTGTTATACAATTTAGATAGATGTTGAACTCAGTGGAAAGACAAGATGTAGACTGGTAGGTCTGTGAGCTTTAGACTTCGCGAGCTCTTTTGAACATGTTCCTGAATCGACAAAAAATAGTACCATGACTGACTGACAGACAACGCACAGCCTAAACCACTAGACCTAGAGAGTTGAAATTTGGCAAATATATACCTTCATTATCCTAGAGGTGCATTAAGAAGGGATTTTTCCAAATTCCCACGGGATAGGGAACTAGCCAATTTTGAAATATTTCACGGGGGGCAAAGCCGCGGGGCATAAGCTAGTCTATATATAATTATCTAACCTGCAGGGGTAGCACGAGTGGCCGCGACTTTGTTTGTCGCGCGAGATTATATTACCCGTCCCGTTGCATTCTGAGTGACAGAAAAGGACGGGCAGTTGTTCTCGCCCGAGATAGAAGTCGCACTGTGAGTTGTGTTAGACCTACTGCCCACACAATTTCACGAAAATCGGCTGAAAAATGCTACCTGTAGAGGACAACAGCCGGACAGACACCGGACGGACATACGAAATAATTCTTGCCCGAGCTGAAACGGACACGCTTCGCTCGCGCTTTGCACTCAATCGGTCAATAATTTTATAATATCTTCAACAATCTGTCTTATGCTAAGCAGCAGTATATTCTACACAACCTGTCATTACACATTACTTTACGTTCAAGACATTAATTACCTAGGAATATTTCTTGCAATGTCTTTCTCTGTCGTGTCTATGAAAAGGTGAAATTTTATTATAAAAACTACAGCTACATTTGAGTATGTTCAAATAGAATTCCTAATATTGGTAAAAATGCTATCCTCGCAAAATTTCATTCAAGTATGTTCAGAACTTTAGATAAATAAAGACACTAGTAGTCTTCGCCTTTGCAAGATATTAGTTGAGATTCGTATGGGTACAGGAATAAAGCAAGTAAGCTCTCACATCGTTGTGATTGTGTTGAAAACTGGCGTCAAAATTAAATTTATTAACATTTTCGCATATTCAATCTTCCTTTCCTTATTTTTAACTGACTGAATTCATCGGATTTTTTTTGTACTCTGTAAAAACTGATACCTGACTATATTATCATTAATGCAATATTTAATTTAACAAAAACTAATAACACTACACTCTTTTTCTTCGGGCAGTCGTGTAAAAGTCAGTTTTATCACTGAAAACAAAATTATGACGTCATAGTTGAGTAATTCAATACAAACTTCATACTGATCGATCGTGACATAAAAAAATTGGGCTTCATCCCGGTAAAGTTATTTCTATGTACGTATGTATGTAATGTTTGTTTGTGTCAATTTACAAGTCTACTTTCTTCCATCTACTTTACATGCCTGCAATCACTTTTAATTTGGTATCTGATGACAGTACAATAAGCATAAAAAAGGTTTTAATTGGATAAAATTTTGACAAAAAAAACTTGGGGCTAGTTTTTTGTAGTTAGTAAAGACATATGTATCCTAAAACACCAAATCCTAATAACATCGTTTGAAATATAGTTTAGTGTAGGAAACAATTATAATTTATTGCTTTTGCAATATTTTAAATGCTTTAAGTATTGTAAATTCTGTGATATAAACTGTGATATTTATTTATTCATGTGATATTTTACAAAATTACATTGTTATCAATGCATTAGTATAAGATGTTATTTTTATATTTCATGAAGAATGTGCAAAGATTTGTGAACTCATCTCTATAGCGTACATCATAAGAGCGTGTTCAGGGGCGTTATTCTGTCAAATTAGCTGTCACATTGTATGAAAAATTTGACACTTAATTACAGAATAAGGCTCCAGGTTCGTGTTTTATAAAGCTACGAGTTACAATTTACAAGCGGAAGTCTCATTCTACCATCTTTTGTTAGAAAGAGAGTTCCGCTTGTGAATTGTAACTTGTAGCTTTATAATGAAAAACACGGCCCAGGTGTTTTTAGTCTGGCCAACAGAACGTAACAAAGTGTTTTTCTTGAATGCAACTCTGCGACAGTTTTAAACGATTCGCGGTTAATTGCATTAGACATAATGAAAGCGGGGTATTGACCGCGATTACCTTATAGGGTTATCGGGAGCTCATCAAACCTATAAGGTAATCGCGGGCAATATCCCGTTTGCATTATGTCTAATGCAACTCTGTGTTTTATTAGTTTAGTCTTGTTACCAGAGATCGGATTCTTGGTGTCATTACTCGCTATAATGTGGACATGCCTCAATAGATTAAATAAGCTGATGTCATGCCTGAAATTAGATTTCGATTCCTAGAAAGACAGTAACAAATGTAGCTAAAGTAGATTCATGTTTCATGGATATGCTTTCAAAGCAATGAGATGAAATTAGCAGTTTTCTTGATGATAAATAATGATGTATACATTAATGTACACAATAAGAAATCTTTATGTTTATATTTAGGTTGAAATAAATAAAACACAGCGAACATAAATAAAGGAATAGAGTTTATTATATCACTGCATAAAACTGAAGCTTAGAAGACGGCAAGGCAAGACGTAGGAATGTGTCATTAACACATTGTAGAAGAACACTATACTTAATCTGACTAAGAATGTTTCCACGTTATCATGCCTAGAATGCGATCTCTGACGAATTTAGAGCGTACTGAATTCAAAAAAGGTAATTACGAATGAGTTAATTGAGAAACGCAGATATTTATTTTCTCAACGATTTTGGCTACTGTAGAGTATTTTATAAAAAAATGCTACCAAAGTATTTGGATCGGATAATTTTGTTATATGAAAACTGAACAAGACATCAAAAGACTGACACATCAGTGAATCTTAAAAAATACGAAAATGAATCGTCATGTTTATTTTTATTTTATTATTATTGTTTGAAGCTGTCATTACATAACATGGCGCATCCATTCACAACAACTAAAAGTACTCGTCCTTATACCATTCACATGAAGTTTCATACGGGTAATTTGAGTTTGGTATTTGTTTAAATTTTCAAATTTACCCCCCACAAAAAGGGCAAATTAATTTATTTACGTTGCGCGTCCGTCTTTGGGTTACCGACTTTCATAATGTGTACCAAATTAATTTATTTACGTCGCGCGTCCGTCTTTGGGTTACCGACTTTCATAATGTGTACCAAATTAATTTATTTACGTTGCGCGTCCGTCTTTGGGTTACCGACTTTCATAATGTGTACCAAATTAATTTATTTACGTTGCGCGTCCGTCTTTGGGTTACCGACTTTCATAATGTGTACCAAATTAATTTATTTACGTTGCGCGTCCGTCTTTGGGTTACCGACTTTCATAATGTGTACCAAATTAATTTATTTACGTTGCGCGTCCGTCTTTGGGTTACCGACTTTCATAATGTGTACCAAATTAATTTATTTACGTTGCGCGTCCGTCTTTGGGTTACCGACTTTCATAATGTGTACCAAATTAATTTATTTACGTCGCGCGTCCGTCTTTGGGTTACCGACTTTCATAATGTGTACCAAATTAATTTATTTACGTCGCGCGTCCGTCTTTGGGTTACCGACTTTCATAATGTGTACCAAATTAATTTATTTACGTCGCGCGTCCGTCTTTGGGTTACCGACTTTCATAATGTGTACCAAATTAATTTATTTACGTCGCGCGTCCGTCTTTGGGTTACCGACTTTCATAATGTGTACCAAATTAATTTATTTACGTCGCGCGTCCGTCTTTGGGTTACCGACTTTCATAATGTGTACCAAATTAATTTATTTACGTCGCGCGTCCGTCTTTGGGTTACCGACTTTCATAATGTGTACCAAATTAATTTATTTACGTCGCGCGTCCGTCTTTGGGTTACCGACTTTCATAATGTGTACCAAATTAATTTATTTACGTCGCGCGTCCGTCTTTGGGTTACCGACTTTCATAATGTGTACCAAATTAATTTATTTACGTCGCGCGTCCGTCTTTGGGTTACCGACTTTCATAATGTGTACCAAATTAATTTATTTACGTCGCGCGTCCGTCTTTGGGTTACCGACTTTCATAATGTGTACCAAATTAATTTATTTACGTCGCGCGTCCGTCTTTGGGTTACCGACTTTCATAATGTGTACCAAATTAATTTATTTACGTCGCGCGTCCGTCTTTGGGTTACCGACTTTCATAATGTGTACCAAATTAATTTATTTACGTTGCGCGTCCGTCTTTGGGTTACCGACTTTCATAATGTGTACCAAATTAATTTATTTACGTCGCGCGTCCGTCTTTGGGTTACCGACTTTCATAATGTGTACCAAATTAATTTATTTACGTCGCGCGTCCGTCTTTGGGTTACCGACTTTCATAATGTGTACCAAATTAATTTATTTACGTTGCGCGTCCGTCTTTGGGTTACCGACTTTCATAATGTGTACCAAATTAATTTATTTACGTTGCGCGTCCGTCTTTGGGTTACCGACTTTCATAATGTGTACCAAATTAATTTATTTACGTTGCGCGTCCGTCTTTGGGTTACCGACTTTCATAATGTGTACCAAATTAATTTATTTACGTTGCGCGTCCGTCTTTGGGTTACCGACTTTCATAATGTGTACCAAATTAATTTATTTACGTCGCGCGTCCGTCTTTGGGTTACCGACTTTCATAATGTGTACCAAATTAATTTATTTACGTCGCGCGTCCGTCTTTGGGTTACCGACTTTCATAATGTGTACCAAATTAATTTATTTACGTCGCGCGTCCGTCTTTGGGTTACCGACTTTCATAATGTGTACCAAATTAATTTATTTACGTCGCGCGTCCGTCTTTGGGTTACCGACTTTCATAATGTGTACCAAATTAATTTATTTACGTCGCGCGTCCGTCTTTGGGTTACCGACTTTCATAATGTGTACCAAATTAATTTATTTACGTCGCGCGTCCGTCTTTGGGTTACCGACTTCCATAATGTGTACCAAATTAATTTATTTACGTCGCGCGTCCGTCTTTGGGTTACCGACTTTCATAATGTGTACCAAATTAATTTATTTACGTCGCGCGTCCGTCTTTGGGTTACCGACTTTCATAATGTGTACCAAATTAATTTATTTACGTCGCGCGTCCGTCTTTGGGTTACCGACTTTCATAATGTGTACCAAATTAATTTATTTACGTCGCGCGTCCGTCTTTGGGTTACCGACTTTCATAATGTGTACCAAATTAATTTATTTACGTTGCGCGTCCGTCTTTGGGTTACCGACTTTCATAATGTGTACCAAATTAATTTATTTACGTTGCGCGTCCGTCTTTGGGTTACCGACTTTCATAATGTGTACCAAATTAATTTATTTACGTTGCGCGTCCGTCTTTGGGTTACCGACTTTCATAATGTGTACCAAATTAATTTATTTACGTTGCGCGTCCGTCTTTGGGTTACCGACTTTCATAATGTGTACCAAATTAATTTATTTACGTTGCGCGTCCGTCTTTGGGTTACCGACTTTCATAATGTGTACCAAATTAATTTATTTACGTTGCGCGTCCGTCTTTGGGTTACCGACTTTCATAATGTGTACCAAATTAATTTATTTACGTTGCGCGTCCGTCTTTGGGTTACCGACTTTCATAATGTGTACCAAATTAATTTATTTACGTTGCGCGTCCGTCTTTGGGTTACCGACTTTCATAATGTGTACCAAATTAATTTATTTACGTCGCGCGTCCGTCTTTGGGTTACCGACTTTCATAATGTGTACCAAATTAATTTATTTACGTTGCGCGTCCGTCTTTGGGTTACCGACTTTCATAATGTGTACCAAATTAATTTATTTACGTTGTGCGTCCGTCTTTGGGTTACCGACTTTCATAATGTGTACCAAATTAATTTATTTACGTCGCGCGTCCGTCTTTGGGTTACCGACTTTCATAATGTGTACCAAATTAATTTATTTACGTCGCGCGTCCGTCTTTGGGTTACGGACTTTCATAATGTGTACCAAATTAATTTATTTACGTCGCGCGTCCGTCTTTGGGTTACCGACTTTCATAATGTGTACCAAATTAATTTATTTACGTTGCGCGTCCGTCTTTGGGTTACCGACTTTCATAATGTGTACCAATAATAATAATAGTAATGTGTGTGTGTGTGTGTGTGTGTGTGTGTGTAATGTGTGTGTGTGTGTGTGTGTGTGTGTGTGTGTGTGTGTGTGTAATTTCAACTCAATCGACCCAGTAGTATCGGAGGCTGCGACTCGCGAACTAAGGGAAAAACACATTAATTATAACTTTGATTTTTATTATTTGTTGTTTTCGCCGTCACAGTAAGACATTCTTAATTTCTATTACGGTTTCAAAAGATACAGCTCGCTGAGAGGCGGATGCACAGTCTAACAGCGTAGAATCAGTAATGGAATCTTTTTGGATAGGTACGGAACTTCAAAATTCTATACACGCATAAACAGTCATTTACATTTTTCAAACCAGTTTATGCCTTTACTAACTTGACTTAACGAAAAAATAATAGTCCACATTGCTCCTCGATAGATTTTGAGCTCTCCCATATTTTAGTTTATCCACTGCTTCTGTTGCGTTTTGATGGCCAGACTATCATTAGCATCACATCACACGAATTTATTTGCATGTGTATAAAGTAACAAAGACTAAACATGTTATAAGTGAACCAAAAAACGATGGTCCTTTTATTCTGTGAACAACATATGGAGGAAATAATCCCACACTGGATATCTCGGAAAACAAATGAAGTATTTGTGGAAATACAAAATATGGAGGAAATAATCCCACACTGGATATCTCAGAAAACAAATGAAGTATTTGTAGAAATACAAAATTTAACATTTGACAGAATCAGCCAAGTCAAAGATGTGTTAAAAGGTTTTACGGTCATGGCATGTTTCTGACACTTCTGTTAAAGCAACGAGCTCATAGAAGTGTCAAAACTGTAAAAATATTTTTACTTAAGCAAACACTTGACACAGGTAGACGAGATAACTAGTTGAATACAGATATACTTGTATATTTACATTACTGCTAAATGGTATCAAAACATTATACGTTACCGGTTTTGTGTTAAACGTAATCGGTTTTGTATTACGCTTGACTATTTGATAAGCGTTGCATGTATTTATTTATTTTTATCATTAATTTTGATGCAATTTCAATGTAATGTGATAACGAATTTTATGTAAACATTAACTCAGACAATTATTGCCAAAAGTTCACAGTGATCCCAGAAATAAATGCAGCATTTTCATATTGGGATTGTATTTTTGGAAATAGGAAAAGCGTTAAGTGCTTAACACCTACAAATTATAAGTATTAATATTGTCATGTAAATAATTAAAATTTGTTTTAAAATATATTTTTTAATAATTTAGCTATAATTTTTTTACAATATTTTGTTTTGACTCACATTATTACTCACAATATTGTAGTAATTGAAGCTACTTGGGGTTTTTCTTAATCCTCACTTTTGAAAAATGTGTATCAGAATTTTACTTCGCCGAAAATTAATTATAAAATAGGCGAAAAGTTCTCAAAACGACCTATATTGTCAAATAAGTAGGTTAAGTTGACTTTGTGTTGCAAAGTTATTTATTCGATGAATTTAATTAATGAAACGTATATTCTATGAAACTGAACTGTGATTATTATATTTCTAGTCGATTGAGCTGTACATATATTCGTATTTATAATGTGTGTGACTATTGGCAACAGTACGAGTTGCAGCTTTGCAATCTGCAACTCTGAGGCCGAATGCCGCCGGCCTGGGAGTTAACATACAAACATGTCAAGTTAACACTGAGTTAAGGTCTAACCCACGTCGGTGCGAGACGGTATAAAGTTACAAACACACAGAAAAATTCGTCAAGCGTCTGCGAGTGAGATTCAACGTATTTTCCTTAGCGTTCTCATTGTATGATTAATTTTAAGTCAGCTGTAAGTTATAGCCTGTGAACTACGAAATGTCGGATTACATGTTCCAGAGTTTAAGCTTGGACAAGGAAGATCGCAGCGCGAAGATAACTTTCAAGACCACCGTCGCGGCTGACGCCTTCCGGAAGAAATTTAACAACAAAATGGTCGCCGCCAGCAGACTCACCGTCACTTTGAAATAAACTATAAGACATTGTAATGTTCTAATATTTTGCGCGCTGCAAAGCTGTGAAATATGTCTGATTCAAGAATACATAGAAAAATTTCGACGTGTGCACCAATTGCTTGGTTTAGTGCTTTAGTGTATGGGTAAAGCACGTGACGCGGAGAGTCAAGGACTTGGGTCCGATTCCCAATGTAAGCTTTGTTTTCTGTTTTTTTTTTGTGTATTCTTAATTCAGTGAGCGTTTAGAAATACAATACAGTAAATATGTTTCAGATTATGTGTATTTTGGTCTTGCCTCGATAATTCATTTATTTTGTGTCGGAGCGACCGCGGAAAAAAATCACGGCTATAGTCGCAGGTCAAAATTGCTTAAAATAATAATAATTCGATTACGAAATTTAGTTTTCTGGCCCCAAAACAGTTTTTTTTTTTCGTAAATTAAGTTGATTTTAGAGATCTGTATAGGTAAACGCGAATTATAATTAAAATAGTGATTGGATAACAGTGCTATAGATTTTTTTATTTTGTACAAAAGCATTGTTTGGATGTCTCTCTCGTGTAAAAATGTAAAAATTATTTTGAAAAAGGTGAAAACTAAAAAAAATATCCCATTTAACCACTTATTATTATTAAAGTTGCTGTTGGTCGCTCCAATAGAAATCATGAGGCTTATAATAAGAGTATAATCAGTGTTAATTTGTAGGATTTGAAGTACAGTCAGCAAACGATATCTTCGTTAAAACGAAGAGGTAAAAAAACAGCTTTTGGGGTATTTGTTGGTGTAGATATTTCTGTAACTGACTGTACGAACTATTTAGAGTACTCAACATTTAGTTTTTGAAATAGCTTAAATAACTTGCTTTAGCTTAGCATTTTTTTAAAAGTAAGATTGTTTTATTTGCGTTTGGGATGTACAGTCGAGGTCATAAATATCTATACAGCCATCGCGTCAAATATTATGTGAACATCGAAGGTCTTGTTAATGGCATAGAGGTGTATAGATATTTTGACCACTTAGTAACGCACATATGTATATTAGACCTTGACTGTACAAGATATTTACGTCGAGGCGCGAAGTTTAAAGTTAAAAAATAGATTCGGAATAAACATTATGCTTAAGACTGTATTGCTTATGATGATTCGTTTTATCTTTAAAATAAATTCGTCTTCTATTCGCAATGGTGCACTGCCCAGGCAGTTTGATCCTTATTACAATTCTGCTAGGGTTTCGTTATATATACCCTTATAATTAGACGTACGACCTCTGTAACTAGTGTCTTAGTCTTAGTAAAACTACTCTGTTATTGTTATGTAATAAAATGTTCAATCAACTGTAAGATGAACACTGATTTATTACCGAAACTGTACTTTGGACATAACTATCTGTTAATGAGAATTGTAACTTGCGTTTTTACAATAGAATAGTCGATAAAATACTATTGTTCAAGGTAGTACTCGTAATGTGCAAAAATATGGTTTTTATCATCTGTTTGAGCTAATTACTGATGTATTTCTGTTTCTACTCCGATACAGATTGAAATTTAAGAAACTATAAAATGTCTAATCATATTGTAATTCATATTTTAACGCACTTTGTTAAAAAAAAAAAGTTACAACATCTCCTCTATTTTCCTTCAGTAAAGACTTTTAGTCACGTCGACATGACACTTTCTTGTACAGCATTATTTACTTACCTCTTAACTCAGTCTCATTAGCAAACCTGTAAAAATATTGTGTTCCTCTATATAAAAAAAATACGCATTTACGTTAACAAAATTACTGTATAATTTTTCAGAAGTATTTTATTCTAAATCAATAGTGCGAATGTACACTAGTATCAAACTTTTTAAACAACTTCGTTGTCTCGAAATCTTGGTTACATTTAAACGTGTAATGTGTTTTTACAAAAAATGTTTGTAAACGTAATATTATTGTTCCAGTGAAAATGTTTGTTTCTTTGACGTGACCTAGCATAAATTATAGTTTACTTTGTATTAATTATATTTTTAATAAACTCACCGAAACATGAATACACAGAAAAAAACCAGAAAAATACCAACCCCGGGAATCGAATCATGATCTCAATTGGAAAATCTTTTTGTATTTTTTATTATTTTTACCAATTATCTTTTATTTTTACGGTCTTCCCGTGAGTATCAATTATATTTTTAATAAACTCACCGAAACATGAATACACAGAAAAAAACCAGAAAAATACCAACCCCGGGAATCGAACCCTTAACCTCGACACTCCGGGTCGCGTGCCCACCCTTACACCAGAATTGGTATTTTATTGGTATTCGCATTGGTACTTTGTATTACTTTAAGTGGTTGAAAATTACTTTTCAATTTGCTTCATATCTTTCAAATAGCAAATATTATACGTAAGGTGTATTTTTTGATTTATTGTGTGCAATTAAGTGTATCATACATTTTACAGTCTCCTAGACTGGCTTATAATCGAAAAAGTTTGTTTAGTTTGAAATACCGCCAGTAGCTAACCATCTAGAACTAGCTCAAAACACATGGATACTGTTGATAATTTGTTTTTGAGCAAGTACTAAATAGTTCCGCGCTACACGCGGGTTTTCAAACACCTTAGATTATTTAAACTTGGAAAAGATACTGGAATAACCAGGGAATGTTATTTTAACCCAACCAAATAGTTTTCTCTTTTACTAGTATTGTAATTTTTTTTTTTTAAATAGCAGCTTAGGGTATAGCGCTGTTCAACTTGTTTACGCATATTATAATAAAACATGTTTACCCAATCGTATTGTTGTCATTTTCAAATAACCTGAAATGTCGATCTCAATAAAAAGAAGGGAGCAGTTTAAAAAACGTGTTTTTATTGTTATTTATTTATATTTAAACCCTGTAAATATGTACAAAATAGAACTAAGCTTATGTTATTTTCGCATTTTCTGTGTGCGCACGGCATGAGTTTAAAATAAGAAGGGGGTTTTTAAAGCGTTTCTTAATGTTTTTCAGATCCCTTTCTTTATTTTAAGTTTATGGGTTTGAGTTTAAGACTGGAAAATAAAACTAATAAACGTTTTAAAAATATTTTTGGATTTTATTCATCAATACTTTTTCTTAATCTAATTATAATTTATTACACACACTGCCACTGGCTAAAGTCTGGCCCACAAAATACGGATAAATACAATATAAACTGAAAAAAAAAATTACATTAATATATATTGTCTCAGTTTTCAAATAGATTTGTCTGCATAGTATACTTTTAGGACATTTTAATTAAACTGCTTAAGTCTTAAACACTTAAACACACATAACACAACCCCAGAATTGAGCAAACAAAATAGACGACCGCAGGAGGTCGGTCTAGAGAAAAAGTTTTACACAGGTCAGGCAAAAATCAATCTTATGTCAATGTCATAAGCACTTCTCAATTTACACGCACGTAAACCATTTCTCAATTCAAGTATACTATCCAACCAACTGAATCGTGACCCACTGTGGAGTGGAACCTTTTCGTAGAAAATGTCATGGTGACATTGCTTTGCCTGTATTTAGCTCAAAGGCTTAGCATTGCCATTCAACGTGGCAAATGTGGCAATGCCGACAGCATTCTGGGAACGTTGCCCACTGGAAGTGGTTTATTTTTAGATCTATAATTTTTAAGTTAGTTTTAGATATTTACATTTTAGTTTATAGCATAACGTGTACTTGATTCATCTTTTTAAGGAAAATCATTATGACACTTACTGTGAGAACGTTCTACGGTGGGTCAGGAGTCAAATGATTCGACTGACATGTCTTTTCTCAAACTACTTACACTTAGATACAGTCAGCGTCATATATATGGTGACGTTGCTCACTGGAAGTGGTTTATTTTTAGATCTATAATTTTTAAGTTAGTTTTAGATATTTACATTTTAGTTTATAGCATAACGTGTACTTGATTCATCTTTTTAAGGAAAATCATTATGACACTTACTGTGAGAACGTTCTACGGTGGGTCAGGAGTCAAATGATTCGACTGACATGTCTTTTCTCAAACTACTTACACTTAGATACAGTCAGCGTCATATATATGGTGACATCCAAAGTGCTCAAATAGTTCGGTACACCATACGATTTGTATGTCACTTTGGATGTCACCATATATACAATACAATACAAATATTCATATATATGACGCTGACTGTACAGAAAAAAGTGACTTCCTTAAGAATATAGAAATCAAATTTAAATACATATATCATATATCTCATTTGGAGTTTTGAAAGGAGAAAAACAAAATGGCGGTCATCGTAATGGGTGCTCAAGATTTTTCCTGTGCAAACGCAGTGCCTTATTATTGGCTAAAATGGTTTCGCGCCTCCCAAATAAATGTCCACCAATACCTGTGCCCCGAGCACGAATATTCGAATACTACGTAACGTAATCGAGAAATAACGTTATCGTATCGGCATTTAGAAAGTTGATACAAAATTTTAGTATCATGTATCACGGGGGACGCTGTACCAAACGTCATACAATTTTTCTCGATAACGTTACTACTCGATACGTAGGATGCGAATATTCGTGCTCGGGGCATTGCTCAACATTTTACCCGCGTAAACGCACTATAGACAGTAGAAAAACCTTTAGGCAAAAATCAATCTTATGACAATGTCAAACATTTTTACAATGGTTTTTGTTAAATCGGTTTCGAACCAAAAAAAACTGCTCACCGCGCAAGTACATCGTTGTACAGTCAGCAGCAGAAGTAGCTAATCAACCGAAGCGCTCACAATGATCCGCACAAGCTCTTGTGTCTATAACAATAGAGCCGTGCTTAGATCATTGTGAGCGCTTCGGTTGCTTAGCAACTATTGCTACTGACTAACTTATATTTATGACAACTGTAACGAGGTTAAGCTATGGCTTAACCTAGTAGTTCTAGTTGACTAGAACGCGTAGTTGCTCCTAATAGTAATAGAGCTGTCAAGCTTAAAATAGTCCGGCATGGCGGCCAGCAGCTGCCGGTACTCTGCGGTGAACTCCTCGGGGTGTTGTTTCTTGTGCGCGTGGTGCGAGATGTCCACTATTGGGTCCGCCTGCTGCGGCGGGGGCACCTGGACCACAACACTTACTGTGAGCGTGTGAAGTCAAACAATTAAAGAGTCCACGGACGCAGCTAGAGCTATCTAATGATTTTTAGGGTTCCGTACACAAAGGGTAAAACGGAACCCTATTACTAAGACTCCACTGTCCGTTCGTCTGTCATAAGCCGTAAGTATCTCATAAGCCGTGATAGACAGTTGAAATTTTCACAGATGACGTATTTCTGATGTCAAAACAGAAGTTAAAAACCCATGACATCTTACTCGCTAGTGCATGCACTGTTGTGTTCTGGTGTGGAGAGTAAGACAGCCGGTGTAATTACGGTACAAGAGGCATTTCATCTTAGCTCTCTAAGTTGGCAACGCATCTGCAAATTCCCCGGGGTCGCGGGTGTCTTTGCGCAGTGGTGATCACTTACCATCAGGTGACCCACTTGCTCTTATTCTTATGGCCCTAGGCATTTGCCTTCTCTGCCTAAAGGTTAACTCGGTCCTGGTGCCAACACGTCATACGAAAATAGAGACCTAAATTCTAGTTGACTGAGAAAGGTCGTAAGGCAACCTGGCAGCTTGGCCTAGGTGTGTACTCACATGGAAGGTGAGCCAGAAGGGTATGGTCCCGAACACGCCCCGGTAGGTGGCGCTAGCCTCCAGCACGGGCGCCGCCAGCGACCACGCCAGCAGCAGCGACGGCACGACGGGCGCCGCCAGCGACCACGCCAGCAGCAGCGACGGCACGACGGGCGCCGCCAGCGACCACGCCAGCAGCAGCGACGGCACGACGGGCGCCGCCAGCGACCACGCCAGCAGCAGCGACGGCACGACGGGCGCCGCCAGCGACCACGCCAGCAGCAGCGACGGCACGACGGGCGCCGCCAGCGACCACGCCAGCAGCAGCGACGGCACGACGGGCGCCGCCAGCGACCACGCCAGCAGCAGCGACGGCACGACGGGCGCCGCCAGCGACCACGCCAGCAGCAGCGACGGCACGACGGGCGCCGCCAGCGACCACGCCAGCAGCAGCGACGGCACGACGGGCGCCGCCAGCGACCACGCCAGCAGCAGCGACGGCACGACGGGCGCCGCCAGCGACCACGCCAGCAGCAGCGACGGCACGACGGGCGCCGCCAGCGACCACGCCAGCAGCAGCGACGGCACGACGGGCGCCGCCAGCGACCACGCCAGCAGCAGCGACGGCACGACGGGCGCCGCCAGCGACCACGCCAGCAGCAGCGACGGCACGACGGGCGCCGCCAGCGACCACGCCAGCAGCAGCGACGGCACGACGGGCGCCGCCAGCGACCACGCCAGCAGCAGCGACGGCACGACGGGCGCCGCCAGCGACCACGCCAGCAGCAGCGACGGCACGACGGGCGCCGCCAGCGACCACGCCAGCAGCAGCGACGGCACGACGGGCGCCGCCAGCGACCACGCCAGCAGCAGCGACGGCACGACGGGCGCCGCCAGCGACCACGCCAGCAGCAGCGACGGCACGACGGGCGCCGCCAGCGACCACGCCAGCAGCAGCGACGGCACGACGGGCGCCGCCAGCGACCACGCCAGCAGCAGCGACGGCACGACGGGCGCCGCCAGCGACCACGCCAGCAGCAGCGACGGCACGACGGGCGCCGCCAGCGACCACGCCAGCAGCAGCGACGGCACGACGGGCGCCGCCAGCGACCACGCCAGCAGCCCGGCGCCCGCGCGCGGCCAGATGGTCAGCGTGTTGTGCGCCGGCCCTGCACACCAAATATACGAACCATCTCGATTAAACTAGCTTTCAATTAAAAAAAACCGCATCGAAATCGGTCTATCCGTTTGGGAGCCACAGACTGATACAGATACACAGGTCAAACTTATAACATCCCTCTTCACCCGGTAAAATCCACTGCTTCGACTGCTCTTTCATTTCCGGGGTGTAGTGGTGGACCCACGTTTCGTCCACGGTCACGAAACGACGCAGAAACTCCTTCGGGTTACGTTTGAACACGGCCAAACACTGCTCCGAAGTAGTCAGTCGGTTCCGTTTTTGCTCCTCCGTGAGTAAGCGCGGCACGCACCTCGCCGATACTTTCTTCATACCCAATTTTTCTTCTAATATGTGTTGTACCCTCTCGATTGAAACGTTTACAGCATCAACGATTTCTCGAAGTTTAATTCGGCGGTCGGCTAAAACGATATTTTCAATTTTCTTAACCATATCGTCTGTAGTCACCTCAACTGGCCGGCCTGGGCGATCCTCATCAAAGACGGTTGTTCTCCCCCGCTTAAACTCGTTATACCAATATCTGACGGTTGTCATAGAAGGAGCACATTCATGGTAAACCGCTTGCATTCTTACTTTTATTTCATTACATGTTTTTCCTTCCAAAAATAAGAATCTAATTACAGACCGATACTGTTCTTTCTCCATTTTAACAATTTTAAGTTCACGCCTTCACTGAATCGTTGTCAAATGAGAAAAAAAAACAAAAGAATGCCATTTTTTCTTTAATTTTCCCGCCTCTGAAAAATGGCTTAAGAAGGTGGTATACTTATTTGCGGCCAGTGATATTAATATATTTAGAAAACGGGTACTTATCAAACAGCCCTCGTATGTTGAAAAATAAAATCAATTTTATGACGCCAACCTAAGTATTTTTATATTAGGCTAGTTACTTATCATCCCGCCCTCGTATACTTGTAAACAGCTTACCATCCATAGCAAAGCTAAGTGTACAGTTGGTCTCGGCGCATGCTTTGCTCGTCAGGCGCAGGCGCGGCGGCGTGGCGAACGGCGCCGGCGGCGGCATGCTTATAAACACGCCTTGCGACCTGGCGATACGGGTCAGAATACAATGACAGGTCTTCCTGACGAATGAGGCACGAATGAACGATTTTTAAATAATGAACTACTTAAATCGTCAAACAATGAACGACCTTACAGTATTATGAATTAATATTTTTCACCTCACCAGCTCGGGAAGGTCTTCTTTACAGTTTGAGTAGGTATTCTGACGTCACGAGTGTAATTTAGTGAGGAAATACCTCAATTAATAACTCCAATTTTTGTGGTGGTGTTTGAACAGTTGAGTGTTTTGTTTTTAAAACCTGACATCAACCTTGAAAGCTGAGATGAAATGCCTCTTGTTGCAAACTATTTTGTAGCGACACAGGATTGCTTAGCTAGCGATATCGCTAACATGCGCCTGCTATGCAGTCCGGAGCGTCAGTAGTCTCTCGCCCGCCTTCATGTAGTTACGTGTTTGCCCTTAATTTGGCAGAACTGAAAAGTGAAAACCTGAATTCTAGTCTCTTCTGATTTTATACCTACTAAAAATGTGTAATAGAATAAAAACACAAAAATACTGCTATAGATATTGATGATGGTTCAAAACAAAAATGTTTTAAGTAAACTTCTACTGCTATAGATGTTGATGATGGTTCAAAACAAAAATGTTTTAAGTAAACTTCTACTGCTATAGATGTTGATGATGGTTCAAAACAAAAACGTTTTAAGTAAACTTCTACTGCTATAGATGTTGATGATGGTTCAAAACAAAAATGTTTTAAGTAAACTTCTACTGCTATAGATGTTGATGATGGTTCAAAACAAAAATGTTTTAAGTAAACTTCTACTGCTATAGATGTTGATGATGGTTCAAAACAAAAATGTTTTAAGTAAACTTCTACTGCTATAGATGTTGATGATGGTTCAAAACAAAAATGTTTTAAGTAAACTTCTACTGCTATAGATGTTGATGATGGTTCAAAACAAAAATGTTTTAAGTAAACTTCTATTGCTAATGATATTTGACATTCAGTGACTTTGGATTATGACATAATTTTGAACAGCAAAAAAAATCATTTATGACGTTTGTGCTATGTACTCTAGTAGTATATTATTGGGCATTCTGGACCACCATTCATTCGATCGGGCGAAAAATTTCGCCCTCACTCATTCGTGGTGATCCAGAAGCCCAATAATACAATGAATTGCACACAACCTACAATCAACCCAAACCCAACGGTAACCAACCTAACAGTAACCTATCAGCATTTGCGTTCAACATAACGCTCAACCTACACCTGAAATCGCATTGGGCATTCTGTTTCACCTCTCGATCAACGCAACGAATACATCAGCCCAACAGCAACTCAAACCCAACGGAACCCAACCTAACAGAATTTGCTCACACTCGAGGTTTAACGTTAACCATCTGCTCTTCTGCTCATTTTGAATAAGCATTCCATGCTTGCAACACGCGCGCATTGGTTGAATTGATCTTGAACAGATATGAAGTTTGTAAAACAAGCTCAGAGCTTGCAGTTGGAGGTTGTTTGTTCAGATCGCAACAATCGTAGTTTTCGTCACGGTGAACTTTTACCCGACACAATTCGCTGTATAATTTGCGGTCCTTCTAATTGCGGTAAAACTAATTTAATTGTCTCTCTTCTACTACATGAACAAGGACTACGCTTTCAAAATATTTACGTATATTCAAAAACACTTTTCCAACCGATGTACCAGTTTTTAGAAAAAATATTGATGTTGGTTCCATCAGTTAAATTTCAAAAATATCGCGAAAATGATGAAATACTAAGCCCGCATGAAGCTGAGAACAATTCAATTATCATATTTGATGATGTTGCATGCGAAAATCAAAATAATATAAGGGATTACTTTGCAATGGGAAGGCATAAAAATATTGACAGCTTCTACTTAAATCAAACTTACAGTAAAATACCTAAACAATTAATAAGGGACAATGCTAACTTAATCATCCTTTTTAAACAAGATGAAGTTAATTTACGTCATGTTTATGACGAGCACGTTGGAACTGATATGTCTTGGTCACAGTTTCGGGAAATGTGTGCAAAAATATGGAGCGTACCTTTTAGCTACTTGGTTGTAAACAAGGACTGTGCTAGAAATTCAGGATGTTATAGAATGGGATTTGATACATTTATCGTTTTGGATTAACCGTGTTACTTAACCAGTTTCATTTTCAAGAAACTTTTATTGCATCATGGGAATCCATCGAGATCAGACATGAATCATAAAATAAACACCGAGAAAACTTTAAAAGAAAAAGTACTTCAGTCTGCCGATGCTGTCAAAAAGAAGGTTAAACTACTTCGTGATATGAAAAATAACAACAATATGATTTTGGAATCAGTCTTTAAACCAATAACAGACCCGCTTAATGAAATGGTTAAAAGTAACGACAATAAATACTATAACACTAATGAAACCGATTTTGATGAAGACATATTTAAGTGGCAAAAGGCGCCAAAAACATTAAAATTTAGTCCTAATGAAGGGAAGAGAAGTAGTATTAATAATCAAACAATCGTACGAAATTTTTCCGAAACGACTTCAAATAATGATGATGAGGTATCAAATAGAGACGAAAACAGACAAGATGGTGATGATGACATGTTATGTGAAAGTGACAACAATGATGTCTTGGAATCAACAAATGATACTTCATTTAAGACTACCGGTTCATATGCATCTCCTCGCGAAGACCCTGCATGGCAAAAACAATACAACACCGACTTGGACATTCCTTTTGGCATACGAACAGAACGCGATAAGCTTATGTTAGGATCTTGTTTAGTTTCCGTTAGTGGCGAAAAACTCAAAGTAAATGGACGTACTTACAATTTAACACCAGGTTTATATGATTTGTTATTTAAGAAGTTGCCTGATTTAGGTATCATAACTGAAGACGATAAACGTTATTATAAAATGTTGCTACTAGAAACGAATGTCCATAGACGAGATTTTGATCCCAATAAACCAATAAAAAGTAACAAAGGTCAGAAATATTTATACATTATAAAACCGCTTTTCAAATTATCGAAACAACGTTCAATAAGCGAAGATTTATGTACTTACGGCAAAGGACTACCAACAATGAAAAAAGTTAAAAGAGATGTTTCATATGTCTATTGGGATAATCCAAACGAATTAGTTGAAAGATTGAAATTACTCATTGCTTCCCGTGATGCCGGTAACACAGGATTAGACAATGAAATAATATCAATTGTAGAAGAACTTCGTGAAGCGGGCTTGGTTAATCAATGATATATAAAACTGGTATTTTACTTTTACCATCAGTCGAAGCCGGAAATTTGATGATACATAAGTGCATAAAAATAAGAAGTGAAAATGAACATAGACAAATTCGGTCATCATGTTCATAAACGTTTGCGTGTATGTGAAGTTTTTGAACTTAACAATAAAACTTTGCTGCGTTCTGATGATGGCGATTTCGATCTACAATCATCGCGATTAAAGGGGGTAGCGGATCCTTTGACACCCAATGATGCAGCTAATAAGCAATATGTCGATCAGCTCGTCCAGGACACTTACGAGAAGAAGCATCTAGATTCTTTATTTAAAACTATAAATTCTCAAATTCATCAGCTTGCAAATCAGTTGAAAATAAACTTTTATACAAAAAGGGACATAGACAATATTTTAAGTAATTTCAAAGATGACAAAAGAACAAGTCGTGAATGAAATCCATAGATCGGCCCGAAAAAATTTCAAGCGTCGCGCAGTTATATTAAAAGGAATTGATGATTTGTGGCAAGCAGATTTAATTGACTTACAGAATTTACATACTGTAAATAAGGGATATAAATACATTTTAGTTGTTATTGATACATTTTCAAAGTACACGTGGTGTATTCCTACGAAATCTAAAACTAAAACAGAAGTAAAAAATGCATTTGAACTAATTATCAAGTCGACCAAACGAATACCTAGAAACTTACAGACAGACTTTGGAAAAGAATTTTACAATGATCAATTCGATTGTTATGTGAAATCCTTAAAAATAAATCATTATTCCACGTATTCAGTTAAAAAGGCGTCTATTGTTGAAAGGGTAATAAAAACGCTCAAGAACAAACTTTACAAATATTTCAGTTTCATCGGGAACTACAAATGGCTTGGAAAACCTTTAGATGAGATAGTTCAATCTTATAATCAAACTGTGCATAGCACAACAAAATTTAGCCCAAATGAGGTGAATTTTAATAATGAAGCCGAAGTAAAGAAAAACATAGATAAATCACAATCCAATCGGCGTTTTAAATTAAATATTTTTAATGTAGGAGATCATGTGCGTATAAGCAAGTACAAAAGCGTCTTTCATAAAGGTTATACGCCTAATTGGTCAACTGAGCTATTTACTATTAAAAAGGTGAATCACACTCGTCCTGTTACTTACCATATTGAAGACCAACGAAAAAACTCAATACTCGGTACATTTTATGAACAAGAACTGCAAAAAACTAAGTATCCAGACGTTTACCTCATCGAAAAGGTAATCAAAAAAAGAGGGAAAAAATTGTATGTTAAGTGGTTAGGACTTAACGATAGCGAAAACAGCTGGATCGACAGAAATGCCATTGTATAAATATATTTAAAAACTTTCTCGCGCTAAGTCATTAACTTTTGGGATATGAAAGGAAGAGGACTTCTAAACAGTATTATTAATCACTTACCGTTTGAACTGCACTTACCTGGCTACAATTATTGCGGACCAGGCACAAAATTGCATAAGCGATTGCAAAGAGGTGATAAAGGAGTTAATGAATTGGACAACGCGTGTATGCAACACGATATAGCATACGATAAATATTCTGACCTAACAGACCGACATCGTGCAGATTTTGAACTCTATAAAATGGCTAAACAAAGATTGAAGTCAAAAGGTGTTGGAAAAGGAGAAAAACTTGCGTCTTGGATAGTTAGCAAAGTGATGAAATCTAAAATGAAAGCTGGTGCAGGGATAAAATCATTTAAGCATTTTGTTTCTAAGATACGTACCGAATTGAAAAAAAACAAATCTAAAAAAGAAGGCACTGCAGTCAGTCGAGCTTTTGCTGCAGCGAGTAAAGTATTTCTTAATAACAATACGAGTAAAATGAGAGTTCCTCGATTAATACCGATTCCTAAAACTGGAGGTATATTGCCACTAATACCTATTTTCGCGGGACTTTCTGCGTTAGGGTCATTGGCAGGAGGAGCTGCTGGGATCGCTAAAGCTGTTGGTGACTACAAAGCTGCAAAAAAGAGCTTATCCGAATCAGAACGTCATAATAAAATAATGGAATCTATTGCATTAGGTAAAGGGTTGTACATTAAACAGTATAGAAATGGAAAGGGTTTGTGTTTAAAACGATTAAAAAACTAAATAAAAGGCTACCCAGACGTGCTCTTACAAATGTTGATATTTTAAAACATTCAACAGATATTCCTTATTTTCGTGGTGTTTACATGAGAGACAAATTGCCAAACCGTCCAAAAAGAGTAGAATGTGCAATCGTAAATTTAGATAGTTCTAAAAACCAAGGGACTCACTGGGTAGCCTATGTCAAAGATAATAATCATTGTGAATATTTTAATAGTTATGGTGATCTTCAACCGCCGCTAGAATTAATAAAATATTTGAAAAATTATAATATTTCATACAATTATAATATTTATCAAAAATTCGATACTGTTAATTGCGGACATTTATGTTTAAAATATTTAAAAAAATATTGGAATAACCGTTTAAATATCTCTGAACAATAAATAGCTTCTCATTCTCACGATGTCTTTCACTTTGTCCATAACGGGATCCTCCTCTACCCTGATTACGAATCACTAGCCAGCTCTTCAACTAGATGGTGAATATGAATGCGGGTTGCTATACTTGTCGACATTTAACTCGATACCTAATATTGACAACCGAAATAATAAGTTTTATTATGGTGATAACGAAGTAGTAGAAATTCCTGAAGGGTCATATGAACTTCAAGATCTTGATGATTATCTTAAAAGACATCTCCAAGGTTGCACCTTTACACTGACATGCAATAATAATACGCTAAAAACATCTATATTGTGTTCCAAAAACGTCTATTTTAAAAAACCAAATTCGATTGGTAAGTTACTTGGTTTTGGAGAAGAAACAGTTCAGGCGAATATATTAACTGAGTCCCCTTTTCCCGTGTCCATTCTGTCTACAACTATAGTACGAGTTGAATGTGACATCGTGAGCGGGTCATTTATAAACGGAAAACCTAGTCATATAATTCATGAATTTGTGCCAAATGTACCGCCTGGTTACCGGATTATAGAAACACCTAAAAATGTTATATATTTTCCTGTTACTCAAAACAGCTTAAACGCTCTTATAATAAGAATACTGGATATAAACGATAATTTAGTGAATTTACGTGGCGAAGAGATTCAGATATATTTACATCTCAGAAAAAAATGATAGACTTTAATAAATGTACGGTCTCAAACAGCAAAGCCGTTAGTGCTCATTGTGCTATCAAGAAAAGAAGACCTAAAGGACAACTAACGAAGGAAAACAAACAGTTTTTAAAAAACATAGGATTATTAAAATGAGTATACTAAACTTATCAGACTCCTTTAGCTTTGATAGCACGATTGAAAGTTTCGAATATCATTCGTATAAACCGTACGTAACAAGTTTCAATTTAAATGATGAAATCCGTATACCTATCAACCAGCAAGATCTATACGTATTACCATCAGCGAGTACTTTATACATAGAGGGTACTATAGAAGTATTCAACAGAGAAACAAAAGCGAAGGTGTCCAGTGTTCATTTTACAAATAACCCTATACTTCATTTATTTCAAGATATTCGATATGAGCTGAATGGGATTGAAATAGATAAAATTAAAAACGCTGGGGTCACAACAACAATAAAATCTCTTGTGTCGATGAATGAACTTGAATCATCGATGTCAAAGTTATGGGGCTGGGATGTTGATGGCACAAAAATTACGCATGGATCATTTTCTGTGTCAATTCCTTTAAATAAGATTCTTGGCTTCGCAGAGGATTATAACAAAATTATTATTAACTGTAAGCATGAACTTATTCTTTTACGATCCAATACTAATTTAAATAGCGTAAAACTGAACACAAATGAGTATATAGGTAACATAACTATATCTAAAATAGTATGGCGCATGCCGCACATTAAGGTTTCTGATCGTGAAAGATTAAGTTTGCTTAAATATTTGGAAAGAGATCGAGCTATTCAGGTAGCATTTAGGAACTGGGATCTGTACGAATACCCGCTTTTACCTAAAACATCAAAACATTCTTGGGCCGTCAAAACTTCGTCTCAAGTTGAAAAACCTCGATATGTTATAATTGGATTAAAAACAAACAGGAAAAATGTTGCTGATAAAGATATATCGCGTTTTGATCATTGTAATTTGCGTGACGTTAAAGTTTTTTTAAATTCAAATTATTTTCCTTATGAAAACTTGAATGTCAGTTTCTCGGCTCAAAAATTTGCTATATTATATGAACAGTACGCTAAATTCCAACAGTCTTATTATAACCGCAGCCAAGCACCGTTGTTGAATCCACAAGACTTTATAAATAAAGCACCTCTGTTTGTTATCGACTGTTCTCGTCAAAATGAAACCTTAAAAACGGGTTCAGTCGATGTGCGGATTGAATTAGAGTGTGACACAGATATCCCTGACAATACCGCGGCTTATTGTCTTATTTTGAATGATAGTATTATAGAATATAAGCCGTTGACCAATATAACAAAGAAGATATCATGAAACTAGACCATCTATTCGTAGATGTTCAGGGGTTTAAATCATCTAAAAATGAATTTATTATTAAAGAATTTGCATACAGTACCTATGAACACACGCAGGCGTATTTAATAAAACCTCCATATTCATTTTCTACGTTATCAGAAAACGAAAAAAGGCATGTGAAATGGATAGAGAGAAACCTTGGCATTATGTGGCGTGAGGGGTATATCGACCACAGAGAATTTAAGAGAATGATTCATAATTTCTTGGAAGGCAAAAAAATATATGTAAAAGGTTTTGAAAAAATTAAGTGGATTAATGATTTATGTGCTGATTGTACTGTAATAGACTTGGGAGAGAAAGGTTGTTCTAATTTTATGTTTAATAATGTTGTTCTAATATTAATGTATAAAAAGTATTGTATCGACAACAGCTCTTATAATTGTCTACATCATAAAAAAGCTTGTGCCTTAAAAAACGTTATATGTCTTAAAAAATATTATTTCGATATTATGCATATTTAACATTGTAATAAATTATACCTAATTTTCAAAAATAAATATTTACGTTTAATCATTTTTTTATTTTTTAACCCAGTCAAAATTAGTTATCATTTATTTTGAACGAAGACTTTTTATATTAACCCATTTTTAAATAATTGAATTTGTTTGTTTAAAAATATGAAATAAATGATAACGATTCATACCTGTGGCTAATAATAGTGTTAATCTATTTAAGCGATATTTACTGAAAAGATTTTTCTTGTGCATTTAATCATGATAATTTTATTTTCGTTTGAATTATTGCTTTATTGACATACTTACAAAAAAAATCTTTCCTGTTGACGTATCGCTTAATCAAAGGAATAAAACAAGAAAATTGTTGACCATATTTATTTTCAAAATTATATACAAAAACAGTAAAAACATTAATAACTAACACTATATCCGCACAACTTCTTGGATATCTTATTTATTACACTTTCTGTACTGTCTATTATCTCATCGTATCCGTCACTTGCCACATACTGCGCACTGAGCATAACGTTTTCACCGGTTTCGTCGTTTTGATCCGGCGCGGAGTCACTTATGTTAATTATTTGGATTTTGACAAGTCTGTTCCCCTTAGTTGCTTCATTGTTTATAACGAACGACGGCGGGTGACCTCGTACACTTCTCTTTACCACTTTGTTTAGCCTTAGTTTTGGTTTACTAGACTTGGTTTTCGTTTTGGCACTTGCAATTTTTTTTACAAATTCACTGACTTCTTCTTCTTCTTCATCTTCTCGGAATCCTAATGGACCCTGTGCATATTGCGAAAACATGATTTGAGTGTCTTGCGTTCCTTCCATATTCTGAAACAAAAGAAATCAAATAAATAAACGCATCTGGCAACACATATGAGCATTTTCATACGCTTACAAAACAATAATAGCAACAAAATAATACGAATAAATATTAAATAATGCCAATTTTACTTACCGAATCGGGAATGGATCAGCTCGTCTTAATTTTCAAAACTTTGGAACGACTTTACTCAGTTATGAATGTAGAGTGCAGAATGATAACTTACTATAACAGCCGCTATTTATAATTACAGTAATTTCATGCGTCAGCAAATTAAATTAACACGCGCTTCGGAGCATGCGGTGCATACCGCCGCGCTGCTTAATGCCGATCAAATTACAACGACACGTAAGGACTTGTTATAATTGGTACCAAATGCAATAAATGTGAATAGGTATATTTCACGTGTCAGCAAATTACCTTAGCACGGGCTGCATGCCGCCGCGCTGCTTAAGACACGTAAGGACATGTTTTAATTGATACCCAATGCAATAAACGAGGATAGGTATTATTTGCCTGTTCAACAGAACATGATTTTACTTACCATTATCAAAATATTACATTTAAAATTAAGCCTGAGCCCTGAGCTTTTTGATGACGGAAAACATCGTCAGGAAACCTCCGAAGCGAGAAAACTCAATTTCAACTCAAGTAAAATGTGTTTTCAGTCGGTATCCTCGCAGTCTATATATACTTAGGTGGGTGAAAGAAAAAAAGAAAACAAATGTTAATAACACTTCATATTTATTTATTAAAAAAAAAGAACAAACCATACAATTTACAAATCAATGTGTAATTATAAAAAATAAAGTACTTAATGATAATCTACTTATTTGGTATAGTCAGCGTCAAAAGTCGCTCATCTGGTCGTAGAGCGAAAAGGTACAAAAGTGATGAGCGGCTTTTGACGCTGACCCTACAACATACATAATTATAATTTTACAATAACGTAAGTACTCAACGTATTTTATTTTATTAAACACATTCTAATTTTTTATTACCCATTGGGTGCCTACGAAATAAAATTACAGCTCGAGGAAAGGTCGCTTAGATAACTACTGTACTAGAAAATAGACTCATGTCCCCAAGATTTGGTTGAAATTTTGTCTGATAATATATGTCGTTTATCGTCTTTGTTAGATAAAGCAACTTTATTGACAGATTGAGTGAAGATCTCGTGCCTAATCGATTTAAATAATATGTGTTTTTTCCGAACTATTTTATCATTGAATAACACATCCCGATAATCATTTAATGTTAACTCTTGAACTGCTGGTTTTTTTATTCCTTTAGCCTTTTTGATAAGAGATTTATCACTTTTGATACAGTATAGTTTAGAACGTAACCCTATAAACTCGGTAATAAGTTCTCCTCCTAACTCATCTTTGAATAACCCAGGAATCTTCTTGTTACGTAAAGGTATTTGCAAATCATTTACAGGGTTATAATTGCTTGTGTCAAAAAAGTTTAAAAAAATATTTTTTAAATCGCTGTAAAAGTCTGCAGTTTCGATTTTGTAAATAAAACTGTCGGTATCAGTGTAGCACAGAGTAACTTGATCTTGGTAGTGTTTTTTTATTACCGTGTAGTGAAATTGGTACATATGACTTTTAGAAAGTTCTAATACAGAGAATCCTACGTAGATTGGTTTATCTAAAATTACTTTTTCAGGCTTCATTTGTACGACAACCAAATTTTCAGACAACACTGTTGCACTATGGAAATTCGGTTTGGCAATTAATTTGTTAGCACAAGTAAACTTTTTTGTTTTGTTTTGACGGTCGTGCCACTTATTTACTAATTTGACGTCAACTCGCCGCTCACTGTCTTCAAGAGTTTTCCCAAAAACTGAGTTATTCATTAATTTAAAAAGGTCTTGTTGGAAAGGAGTAGTAGCTTTTTTTCTCAGTTCTGTATTTAAATGAATATACTGTTTTAAGAATGGACTTTGACGAAACCTTATAACGCGATGGATTTTATCAAGAGTTAAGCCGTTGCGTAAACATGTTTTCAGATGGACGTAATGAATGACGTATTCGTATTTGTTATATAAATTTGGGATCAATTTGGTCGTTTTTCCTCCTGGAGGAATAAATTTTTGTGCGCAAAATGGATAGTCGTTATGGTTATGGTGTAAATTTTCCGGATATAGCAAGTCAACTTCCAGAATAAATCCAAATGGAGCATCATCTTCGACAGACAAAATATCTAGTTGGGCAATTTCATGATGATCTAGAAAACTAAAATTAGACATGGGCAACGATTGACACATACTGTAACCATATAAGTTATTGCAATCGATATATACTAAAAACGAGTCTGGTTTATTCATGTCATAAGTTTCCATGTACTTATTATTAGCCTGAGCATATCTGGTCGAACACATGCAAATACCACCTCTTATTCCTTTTTGTATGAGTCGAATTATTTCTAATTCGGATATCAATTCAAGCTTAACTCCGGTTTTTAATAACATAGCATCAAACGATAAGCTTGGAGCAGTTAAATAGAATGCCGGATCTAAATGATAATTTAACTTGCAAATGAACCGAAAGTTCTCAAAAATATCTGATAAAAGCAACACATCAGTTTTTAGGTAAAGATCAGTATATTCTCCCATATCTTTGATTTTAAATTCGGACCATACAGATTGCGCATGTGCGTAATCTGAATCGCTTATTTGTTCGTTGGAAAGAGAATCAAAAAACAAGTTCTGTGATGGAAGCTCGGTCTCTGTAAACTTATCCCAGCTCGACATATAATCGTAAGGATAAATACCTTTGCGAGTTAATAATTTATTTTTTTTAGTTTCAGGATAAAACTTGTTCAAGTGAATAAAATCATCTTTATGTAAACCATTCGCTAATTTTTCCAAGCTTGTTCCTAAAAATTTAAAAGAGTCTACAAATCGAATTTGTGCATACTTTTGATCTGAAATCCACAAAAACTTAGTGAACGAAATATAATTTTCTTTATTTTTTGGGATTACTTTCACAGGCCCTGAACATTTACTAAGTTCCTGTATAAACAAATGACAATCGTAACCTGCTAAGTTATGAAAGAAAACAGGGACCAATTTAGGAACGCGAAAGCGCAGATTGCAGTACTGGTGCGCGGCACCGCGATAACGGCCCGTTAGATGACAGTGATCTCTTACTTTGTCTGCAAACAATAAACCTTTACACATATGACAATTTTTGGCACGTTCATGAGCTAAAGAATCTTCTACAGTAAATATCATGGGAATTTCTTTTTCTAAAACGTTATGGATGTCTTTAATATGTCTATATAAATAATCTACGAATTTCTGAGCACAATCTGGCCCTCGGTATTGAACAAAACGATTAAGTTGCTCATCATAAGAGCAAATTATATGGTACGCGAAAGCGGCTGGTAAATGTATTTGTTTATTTGTAGTAAAACTACTGTCAGTGTTAGGTTCACAGTTCTGATAGGGTTTAAGGATTGTCTCAAAGTCAGCATACACGACAAATGGAACGTCTTGTTTTCGTTCAAAATGCTTAAATTCGAGATAGGTGCCTTTCTCCGGAAGTACCGTAGCAACCCCACTACAAACGTGACTATTGAAACCGTGTTCAGTTTGAAAAAATATCAGACAGTCTTCGCAGAAATAAAGCTTAGCATGATGTTTGGTAATCTGACCGCGAGCAAGACGCGGTAAATTAGTAATCAAAACATAATGCGACTTATTACCGCGTTCGATTAAAAGTAAATTGATTCGATGTTTCCTTTTATATTGCGATCTGTATAGAGGTCCTACAAGAGTTCGGTTGTTTTTTAAAGAATATACGTTAATACTGATATCAATATTGTGATGCTCAAACGTAATGATATCGGCTAAAGTGACAGGGAAACACATATTATCAAGTTTTAATACGTCTTTAAAATGAGGATAAGATGATAGACGCTCGCGATGGTTTTGACATGGGTAAAGAGCAGCAACAACACACCAGAGAAAACAATAATTATCATGATTTTGAATATTAATGCAAGCTTTTTTATTTTTTATTATCTTAGGTAAGTCTATGTAAGATGACGCTTTCAATGGTTCATACTTATTTATGTTAACTTCTAAATACAAATTAGATAAGAAAGTCCAACCAGAATCGCGCTCCTGAAATTCTTCGATTTTTTTCTGTATACTAATAATTATTGTGTTTAAAAGCTCTTCGAATTGATAATTTTGATGTATAGGAAAATTTTTCGTTGCAAAAGATTTCATTTCCTGCTTGTCATCTTTAAACAAAAGAAAATCGCCAAAATATTCGAAATTTACTTTGAGGGACACATGTTTTTTAAGCGAATTTTCCAAAATTTTTTGCATTTTAGGTTTTACTGTAATCAAAAATGATTCAGGTAAACAAGACTTCAGCTCATCAGTTGCCATTATTCTATAAGATGCTATGCGACCTTTAAAAGCAGACGAAATTTCAACAACCTCATCGTTTAAATTTACACCCGAATTTTTTCTATGCTTATTACTTCTAAGGTGCCCTACCCACTTCCTGCTTTCTACTGTAATTGAACACTGAGTGCAAAAGGGCATGTTTTATGTAGCGACTTTGCTTAAGCTGTAATCCTGGTTTTATATGTTAAATACACAATTTGATAGTTTCAATTTTAATCAAATAATAAAAAGAGACAACCTGCAGTATCCGTTAAAAGCAAAAATAAAAAGTACTAAATTAGTACTTACTTAGTATCGTTACAATAAATTTGACGTTAGCGTCCTTGAAAAGTACATTTATCTTTTTAACAAATTTTTGCTATGCCCTCCATTCAACAGTTTTATCATCGATTTGCGCCCTTAAAGTAATATCGTTAAAAGCGTTTAAATTATGGTTTCATAATAAATCGTTAACATTTATTAAAAACATTTATTAAAAATTACTTGATACACAATTTGATGTAGTTTAAATTTTATTCAAATAAGTAATAAAAAGAGACAACCTGCAGTATCTGTTAAAATCAAAAAAGTACCTACTAAATTAGTACTTAGTATCGTTAGAATAAAATTTGACGTTAGCGTCCTTGAAAAGTACATTTATCTTTTTAATAAATTTTTGCAATGCCTCCCATTCAACAGTTTCATCATCGATTTGCGCCTTTAGAGTAACGAGAGCCTTTTTCCAACGCTCCTGACGTAACTCACCGCGAATATCAGCAGTGTTGTACACCCGCAGCTCCAAGAAAAAGTCTCCGTTGAGGGTGCAAGCTCGTTTTGTTGACCCGTTCGGTACCCGGCTTATAATGGATGAATCAAGCGGATCAGTCTCAGCAGGCTTATGGTTAACAGCAACGTCTTCAGGAAATATTCCGAACACGTCAAACGGGTTTTTAGTTTCTTTTTTCTTGGGTGCAGCAGATCTGAAACATAACAGACATTAAACAATGAATAAGACAGTTGTACTTAGTTCGTCGAAATTCATTAAACAAATTACAAGAAAAATACCTTGGGGTTGACGGCTTTCTTTTTTGAGCAGGTTTTTTTATTTTTGGGATACTGACATCTGCAGCGGCAACGCTCTCCTCTGAATCAGATCTGAAATAAAAAATATGTTTTTATTACTCGACATTTAAAATAACCATATACATCGATAAAAAAAGAAAAAAAAATACCTTTTTTAAATGAAAAAAGTAGACAAACAATATTTAAGTAAATATGTACCCAGCTGACAAAATAAAAAACATGAAATATGAAAATAAATATAAAATGGCTACCTGTTTGGAGCTGAAGCTTTTCGTTTTTCAGCCGACCTTCCCACTTTTGACCGAACGGTTCCGCTGTTTGCAACAGTGATGGGTTCAAACTCGGAATCAGACCTGAAAGGAAATTAAAAATATTAATGCCTGTTGGAACCCTACAAACAATATGAACCAAATGTTTTAATTTCGTTAGGAAAGTAAAGCGTTAGGTACGTTGAAATACATACTTACATTTTAATCGATGTATAAAGCAAATAAACTTTACTAACGTAGAAACTCTGCACAGCTTAACCTCTGAGCTGAAGATGTAGAAGACTTGATGCACTGTGCACGTCACGTTCGAAATTGGAAAGGAACAAATTAGCCCCGCGCAAAATTTTAAACGAAATTATTTGCTGATTTTACTAAATGAACTAGGGCTGTCGCATTCCAAATCACAATTGTGTATTATGCTTATGTGCACATAACAGTTCTTTATTTTACATTATTTAATTCTCGACGCGATGGAAAGAGGAACGTTATGAATTTGTCTATCTGTCTGTTGGTAAATCTGCCTACTTCGTATTCCACATATGCATGTATTCAAGATACCAAAAAACTAATCGAGAGTGAGTTGTAAGCTTTTTTTAATTTACTTTTTTAATTTTTAATTTACTTATTTATTTTTTATTTATTTATTTCTCACCAGCTAAATTAAGGAATTACCTAAATATTAGTATTTCAGTAATTGTAGTAATCATTATTTCTTTTAAGAACATTTATATTCGCATTTAATAGAGGTACCCATTAATTGTAAATTTATCCATTGATCATTGTCAACCCTACACCTTTATAATATGAATATTATTTCGCAACCACGCTTCATACATGCACCGCATTTGTATGTCAGCAAAAAGACGCCGATCGCACTGTGTGTCACATTACAACTTGATAACGTTGCGCAATAAAATTGGCTAATACCTAATTGGTAACATTTTCATGCTCAGTTCTGTACGTTAAAATTATAACGGAAACTGGAAAAAAACCTCCTCAGATCGTTCAAATAGCCTCAGTATTAACCGACTTAATTACTAAGTTAATGGGTAAGGTTAGTAATTGGTTAGCTCACACAACCAAATATCATCTTACCTCACCTACTAAGACGAAGATTTAAACTTAGGTAAAAACGTGTTCTAACTGTAATGTTTGCTACTTTACATCGTAATTATAAATACACATACAATTGTTATTTCCTAATACGAAAACAAACATTGTCTTGTTACAGGTACAAACAGGTATAAACCTTTTTCAATTTGAACACAAAAATAAACAATTCCTATATTATTAACATTTATGATAAGATAACCTAACCAACTTAGAAAAGTCGAAAAACAATAGACATTTTCGCTTCAAAGGTCAATATCTTAAAAACGGTTGAACCGATTTTGATAAAACAAGTCTAAGAACCATTGTTAGAAAACCTGTTAAATGAAAAACCGCATTTAAATCGGCTCATTCATTTAGGAGCTATGGTACCACAGACAGACACACAAAAATCTAGGTACAAATTCTAGCGCACGATGTCAAAGTTTAACATAAGCGCTGTCTGTGGGTTAAGCACTGAACTAAGTAGGTGTAAGTAATGATTTAAGTAAGTACCTTTGATGTACTGGTTTCGTATAGAATACAAATGGTTTCGAATAATTTCGATAGATGTCATCACCGCCTACTCGTATGTCCATTTGCATGTTAAGAACAATAAACCTTAGCGAGCGCGCTCGCTACGTAATTTGATCGAGTACCTAACTTACACTACAATGTCTTCGAGTTGAAATGACTTAAGTACATAATCATGTATATCACTTTACAACTCGTTTCTGATCAAACTTTATATTCTAGTCAGCAAGACAATTTTTACGTCAACATGATAAAGTGATATAAGTTATTTAGAAAGTGTGATAAAGTATCGCGGTCTCACAGATGGAGTTGTTCTACATTAACATCAATTAAATCACACTATTTGACTTAGTTTTAGCGATACCAATTTAAAATCATATTTCGGTTTTCACTAGTGTAGTGAGTTACACATTTTTATGTTTTCGTAATTTAAATAATGTTTACTTAGTGCTTTATTCCAGCGTAAATTAGTTTAAACCTAACTCGCGCTAACGATGGTTTTGAGATTCGTTGATATAAATAAATCCGACATACAATTTGCCGTGTACGTAAAACGCGGTCATAGCGATACATCCGAAAACGGATGCCGGGAACTAACGCGTCCTGGGTGACCCGACCTTGTCTGTGGAGTCTGATCAGCTTTGCGGATGAGTTGTATACAAGCCTCGGTGGTAGGCATCCAAAACCACCACGCACACAAAAAGCGGTCATAGCGATACATCCGTAGGTGGATGCCGGGAACTAGACGCGTCCTGGGTGACCCGATCTTGTCTGTGGAGTCTGATCAGCTTCGCAGACAAGTTGTGCAAACACCTGAGTTAACCTGAGTCAAAGGCTGCGGCTTGAGACCGAGGAGCGCTCAGTGGCTTCGGCCTCGTGCATATCGGACTTGATCAACCCGGTGTGCATGGTGTACTTTTGCTTTTACTTTATCTAAGCTCAAACATTATTAAACATATCTATGTTAGGTTGTCAATTAGTTGAGACTTGAGTTGGACTGAAATTTAAATACATTGAATAAATTCCCGTCGGGTTGGCTTGTCGTTGAACCTCGAGTCAAAACTTCGCTCATTCGAACGAGAGGTGGATGCCCAATGCGATTTCAGGTGTAGGTTGAGCGTTATGATGAACGTGAATTCTGATAGGTTACTGTTAGGTTGGGTTCCGTTAGGTTTGAGTTGCTGTTGGGCTGATGTATTCGTTGCGTTGAACGAGAGGTGAAACAGAATGCCCAATGCGATTTCAGGTGTAGGTTGAGCGTTATGTTGAACGCAAATGCTGATAGGTCACTGTTAGGTTGGGTTCCGTTGGGTTTGAGTTGCTGTTGCGTTGAACGCGAGGTGAAACAGAATGTCCAATGCGATTTCAGGTGTAGGTTGAGCGTTATGTTGAACGCAAATGCTGATAGGTTACTGTTAGGTTGGTTACCGTTGGGTTTGGGTTGATTGTAGGTTGTGTGCAATTCATTGTATTATTGGGCTTCTGGATCACCACGAATGAGTGAGGGCGAAATTTTTCGCCCGATCGAATGAATGGTGGTCCAGAATGCCCAATAATATACTACTTACTCTCTATGTCCATCATGCTGTACACTGCCAAATTAAGGGTTAAAAGTGAATAAATGCAGTTTTACCGTGGTAGCGATATCGCTAGCTAAGCAATCCTGTGTCGCTACAATTTATTTCACTACAAACATGCATAGCCAAACAAAATAAATTACATAACTACTAATTAATTTCCGCAAAATAAAATAAACATGATCCTAAAATGTGAAATTAACAAAATTATTATGATTACTCAATCAAAATTATAAACTAAATGAATGGTAAGTATGTACTAAAAAAGCATGCTTATTAAATTCTTCAGAAACTACATATACTACACGAAATACACTAGCATCAAAACCATAACGGGTACGTGCACAGTTTACATACAAAATTGTGATGTGATGACTTGCAATCAATTTTACAGCTGAAATGAAAATAATGTAGGTATATTGTCATAGAATACTACCATCCCAATGCTACCATCACCGAAGCTGAAAATACGAATAATATACGAATAGTTGATGAAGTGAGCTCTGAATTTGCAGGACATTCACAAAGCAGGCAAATTGTACGACGAATTGTATATATTTCTAGTTATACTTTACTGGATACTTTATTTTATACATATTGTATTATCATGCATCAACTAGTTACGAGAATCATACCTACACGTCATTCTAGTATTAAGTTCTTAGTCATGCTATTCAACATAAAACACGGACAACTATAGTTTATAAACTAGGTGTCTGTGAGTGTGAGTGTGTGTGTGTGTGTGTGTGTGTGTGTGTGTGTGTGTGTGTGTGTATGTGTGTATGTATCAGAATGTGTGTGTGTGTTTTAGTATATGTGTGTGTGTGTATGTGTGTGTATCAAAAACGGTTTTCTACTATTCTTATCAATGTCACATCCACTACCTACTAAATAACGGCACAAAACTAACTGCAAGCCGTACAACCGAAAGCTACCAAACCACTCCCCCCCCCCACACCAGTGTACATACAGGAGCTCAGTGAACCGTGTCCTGTACAGCGGCAGGTTGCAGTACACGTGGCGGCGGCAGTCCTCGGCGAAGTCCGTCCTTGTGGTGTAGGTGAGGCCCCCTATTTCAACAACTTTACAATTGTCAGTTTTCAATGACAATTCATTGTCAATTGCTGATTTGAAGAGCTTTTCTTTTAGCGCGCTTCATATTGGCAAAGAAATGTGCTTCGAGTTGTCAATGTACTTAATCTGACAATTGTAAAGTTGGTGAAATAGGGGCCTGTACGCGTAAGAGTGTGTTATGTCAGTGTGTGTGTGTTTGTGTGTGTGTGTGGTGTGTGTATCACAAACAGGCTCAAAACTAACTGCAAGCCGGACCAACGTAAGTGCTGAACTACTTTACCCCCCACCAGTGTATCTGTGTAGGTACATACAGGAACTCAGTGAACCGTGTCCTGTACAGCGGCAGGTTGCAGTACACGTGGCGGCGGCAGTCCTCCGCGAAGTCCGTCCTCGTGGCGTAGGTGAGGTTGGAGTCCCGCAGCGCGGCGAGCACGGCGCGCGCGCTGTAGCGGTCCTGTCTCGTCACCAGAACGCCAGACGTGCGCGTGGGCGGCTCGGCCGTGTAGTCTATTATCTCAGTGTGCTGAAAAAAAAGATCGGCTATTTCATATCTATACAATGCCATCAGGTTATTTTGTATCTATACAATGATATTATGCTATTTCGTATCTGTACAATGCTATCATGCTATTTGTATCTATACAATGCTATCATGTTATTTTGTATGTATATAATGCTATCATCTGCTTTTGTTCTCGTAACCGCCAACCAGTTATTAACAAAAACGGTTAGAACGGCTTTGCTTGTATATTGAAATTTCAACTTTATTCCATGTTGAGAGTTTAAAGTGGTCTAAGACGAAACTGGCATATTCAATAGTTGTATATTTTACTAGCTTATGCCCCGCGGCTTTGCCCCCGTGAAATATTTCAAAATGGGCTAGTTCCCTATCCCGTGGGAATTTCGAAAAATCTCTTCTTAGTGCACCTCTAGGATACTCAATGTACATGTGTGCCAAATTTCAAGTCTCTAGGTCCAGTGGTTTAGGCTGTGCGTCGTCTGTCAGTCAGTCACGGTAATGTTTTATAGGTATAGATAACCACTCTAGCAACGACAGGGATGTACTGGTATTAAATAAAGAATATAAAACTCGAGTTTAGACCTTTTTAAACCCACTGAAGAAGTTTTGCGGGTGGTAGGACCTTGTGCGAGGTCCGTCCGGATCGCTACCACCATCTTACTCGCTAATCCTGCCGCTAAGCAGCAGTGCTTGAAATGTTGTTCCGGCGTGGAGAGTAAGACAACCGGTGTAATTACGGGCACAAGGGGCATTTCATCTTAGCTCTCTAGGTTGGCAACGCATCTGCGAACCCTCCGGGGTTGCGGGTGTCTATGGGCAGTGGTGATCACGTACCCTCAGATGACCCACTTGCTTGTTTGCCTTCCTCGTTGTATAAAAAAAAACTATGATTACAATGGTATTTCGATCGGATGCTATGGTATTTAATAAAACAGCAAACAGAACTTGCTACGATCGGCGAAAGTGGACCTCTTCGGCGTAAAGTGTTTGTCCAGCTCTTTCACCAGCTCCTCGTACGTGGCCGCTTCAACCTTTTTTGGATGTAATAAATTGCTAACCAGACGGTAGGTATCGTCAGACAAGCTCGTTAGCAAAATGGCGCGTTTCTTCTCTGCCGCGATGTCATTTAATGTTATAAACATCGACAATCTTCCTAAAAAAATCGCCCATTCCTGGTTTTTGTAGTCGAAGGTTCCCAGTGTTCCAACGTAAGCGCTCATTTTGCCTGTGGGTACCTTAAAACCGTTGTCGTCGCCAATTGGTAGGTATGTATAGGGAAAACGCGGCGCGTAATGAAACACAGCAGTCATGTACGAGAGCCCGTTTAATACTGCGCGTGTTGCGCCGCACGCACACATGCATTCACAGCACTTACAAACCAGTAGTGCCGCTGCAGCGCGCTCCCGTGCGCGTACGGCGAGAACGGGAAGAACATCAGCGCGGCCGCGGCCGCCGCCGCCAGCGCCGCCGGCAGCCACGAGCGCCGCCGCGAGAACAAGAGCTCCATGCCGGACTGAAACAAATACAATACTATTTTTTTTTTAAGTCCTAATACTATCGATGATTCCGCTAATGTAGAGGTTGAAGAAGACACTAATGGTAATTATTTAACCGTTGTTCGATAGCTTCGACGCGCGGCGCGGTATTCAGATGAGATACCCAACCATCCCCCCAGTCCGTTGAATCTTACAAACTTCAAAAAAATTGATAATGATACCTATCTAAGTAATACAAATTAACTATTTTCATCTCACTAGCTCGGAAAGGCTTTCTTTATTATTCGAAATCTGCGCGCTTCTTATTAAGGGTTACTATTCCGGCTTAAGAAATTTTTAATTTTTATGCAAAGTCGCGGGCGGCAACTAGTGTATAAATAGAACTTCCCTGAATTAAAAGAAAAAACATACAAAAAGTTTCGCCCAACGTGGGGCTCGAACCCACGACCCTGAGATTAAGAGTCTCATGCTCTACCGACTGAGCTAGCCAGGCTGTTGACTGAAGCCGCGAAAATTGCTATCCTGTTAAATTAAAATAAAAATTGTTTATTTATAGTACCTATTTTTAACCGACTTCAAAAAAAGGAGGAGGTTCTCAATTCGTCGGAATACTTGTTTTTTTTTTACAGCCAAGATTTGACAGCCAATTACAAACTAGTGTCATCATTTATGTCAATAATGACATATATTGTACTGGGTTGACAGCTCTGTCAAATATCGGCTGTTATAAAAAACTAACTATAGTTTTCTCGGTCCGAATTATAATTTTGTTCCTGTCGGGTTTGAAACTTTGGGTCCATGGGGTCCCAGCGCTTACAAGCTTATTTCTGAGTTACAAAAGCGCTTAGTTGATGCAACTTGTGACCAAAGGGCTGGCAGTTTTCTCTCTCAAAGAATCAGCATCGCTATTCAGCGAGGCAACGCTGCCAGCCTTTTGGGCACTATGCCACGGGGGCCTTATTTAGATTTAATTTAGTTTTAAGTTGTAGTTTATTTAGTTTAAGCTTAGATTTAATGTCATACTATAGTTTTTATCCGACCCAACGAGGTTTGTTTTAAGTAAATAAGAATTACTATCTGTGCCAAATTTTTTTAACCACTTTACGTTTTTAGTTAGCCTGCTCGTAATTAAAGTGTCTTTATTCTTATAATTTGGTTGGCTGAAAGAGATCCCTTAAAGCGATAAGCCCGCCTTTGTACACTTTAACGTTGCTACTTTAACGATTGTTTCGTCGTTCGGGTTAGTGTATGGGTTAAGCACGTGGCACGGAATACCAAAAGCCTGGGTTCGATTCCAGCCAATTTTTATGGAGCAATTCAAAAACTTGAACACCCCATTTTATTTTCAGTCTATATCTCAAGAACTGTTGAACCGATTTTAATGAAACTTAGCCAATCTAATCTCAATTAAACTATCTTTCAATTGGAATAGCCCGAATCCAAATCGGACCATCCGTTTAAGAGTTATGATGCCACCAACAGACACACGCCAAATTTATCGGGGGTTAAAAAAAACTATTATGTTAAGGGAGATCTGTAATAGTAAGAATAGTTATGGAAATAAATAGACGACCGAATAGCGGTTCTCTAGTGGTTAGAGACCCTGACTATGAAGCTTGAGGTCCCGGGTTCGAATCCCGGTCGGGGCAGATGTTTGTATGATGAATACGAATGTTTGTTCTCGGGTCTTGGATGTTTGATATCTATAATAAGTATGTATTTATCTGTATAAGTATGTTTATCCGTTGTCTAGTACCCATAGTACAGGCTTTGCCTAGTTTGGGACTAGGTCAATCGGTGTCAATTTGTCCCATGATATTTATTTATTTTATTTAAATAAATAAAAATAAAATAACTTACAGTGACGCTAGTCAGCAGCACAGCCAGCGCTAAGTTGAGGAGGCCGACAGTAAAGTCGGGGCTGTCGCTAGAGCTGCGCCCCATGACGGGCAGCATGAGCGCGTCGATGCGCAGGCACAGCGACAGCACGAACATCGCCGGCGCCACCGACACGCTCAGCTCGGCCAGCAGCTGCAGCCACGCTGGACCCAAGGGGTAATACTACATTATGGCCGAGGCCAGGAAGGTAATTGCAGCCCGACTATTAGATTAACGGACGAGCTGGCGAGCGATATAAACAATATTATTGTTTAATTTAATTTAATGGGTGCATGTAATTACGAACACAGGAATAAGGAGCTTATGTAAGTAACGAAATGTTTTAATAATAAATAAAGCGTTGAAGTAATAAATGGGTCAATCAACCTTGCTCGTTGCCATGGAGATGTCCCCTGGGTCACTCGTCTAAAATAATATTTTCTAAGACCCCACTCCATCAAACGTTTGAAGTTTCGACAGTTACATGCCAATTCTTTGATGCTTCATCTCCTCAGCATGCAAACTCTGACTTGCGGGGGAGTGGAATCTTAGAAAATCATATTTGTGTCGTGTTACCCAGGGGACATCTCCATGGCAACGAGTGGCAACGTAAACTTGATTGACCCAAACATAAAGTAGATATCCTCTTACCTGGCACTCGTAGATACCTCACCAGCAGCAAAGGGACCACGGAAGCCACTGACATCAGCAGCAACGGCACTGACAGCACGTATCTGACGGTGGCCAGGGCTGGGACACACGTCATGGCCAGTAGTATCAGCGCCAGCAGTAGCCGCGTGGCGGCGGAGGCTTGCAGCGCGCGGAACGAGCGGTTCAGGCCCGACTGGAAACGGTGTGATTTTTAATACACTTGCACAAAAAGTAGTACTTTTTGTGGCTATGTATCGTGCGGAAAGTTGGATTTTTCGCACTAATGCTTTTGATTTTTCCAATGCGCCTTTGGTTTCATTGCATTTTTTTCGGAGATGCATTAAAAAACGTCGTTTGGCACACGAGCGGAGGTTTCATTTTCACTCGTCCCGTCTCGACCCTCGCCTCGCAGCTCAGGAATAGACATCTCAGAACTAGCGCAAAATGGCATAATTTCCGCACTCGTATCAAAAAGTACTATTTTAGGGTTTCGTGCCTCAAAAGGAAAAAAAATGGAATGAACAGGCGAAGCGATCCTGATTTACTCGGGATTGACAGACAGACGGACCGACTGTCTGTGGGGTCTATATTATCTCGCATACATATCGATTGTTCCAAAGTAATATTTGGTCAAACGATTGTTTCACGTAATCATAATTGAAGTCATCGCATCAAAATCCGTTCGGTAGTTTATGAGTTGATCGCGTTCAGACAGACACGCGGCGGGGGACTTCGTTATGCAATATATAGTGATGTATTCTTTATTAGAACATTCTTATAATGAATTACCTATTTTAAAAAATTTCTAATATGGCAGATTACATGTAGTGGATTTAAACCCCATTTATAAAGGAATATCCTTTTTTTAGAAATGGCTACATATCGTGTCCGACCGACCTTCTTGCACGTCCACTTGTCGTGCGCCTGCGACGCCAGGAACACGCTGATGACGTACGGCATCCAGAACTGTGGTACCACCAGCCACTGGCGGGAGAGATACCTGCAAATAAGTAAATAACCTAACAGACTTAAAAAAGTCCCAAACCCAGGACGTTTCTATTTCATCATCATCATGTCAGCTGAAAGACGTCCCCTGCTGGCCGGCGGCCTTTCCGCGGCTCTCCACTCAGACCGGTCTTCTGCTTTCCGCATCCACCGCGGTCCCGCGATCTTTACTAGGTCGTCACTATTTAAAAGCTCAATATCTCAATGGCGGAACAGATGCTGATGAAATTTAGTTAAGAACCGTCTCGATTAAATAAAGCCTAGGATAAGCTCGACTATGTACCTTTGTGTCTTCGCCTATTTGTATTTTCCTTGTGCAATAAGGACGCGACATACATACTTAGATCTTTGTTTTCCATTCACTTCTTAATCCCACTTACCCGTCCAACCCATATAGAACCTCTAATGACGGGGCGATGCCTACCTGAGTTGTGTGGTGGTGACCATCATGAGGAGCACCAGCGCCAGCGCGACCGCGAGGCTGACGGCCGTCGCCAGCAGCCGCCCCAGGGCAGACACCAGCAAACCGCGGACAGTCGACCAGCCTGAAAAACAGGAAACACTTCTAAAGTTCCAAAGTGAAACGTAAAATCTGTCATAATCTATCATTACTTATAAGTATTTTTTGGGTTCCGTACCCAAAGGATAAAAAACGGGACCCTATTATTAAGACTCCGCTGTCCGTCCGTTTGTCTGTCCGTCTGTCACCAGGCTGTATCCCATGAACCGTGATAGTTAGACAGTTAAAATTTTCACAGATGACGTATTACTGTTTATAAAAAAAATACTAAAAACAGAATGAAATAAATATTTAAGTGGGGCTCCCATACAACAGACAATCTATCTATTTAAGTATGTGTATCCGTTGTCTAGTACCCATAGTACAGGCTTTGCCTAGTTTGGGACTAGAGGTCAATTGGTGTCAATTGTCCCATAATATTTATTTTATAATACCTACAGTTGCTCAAAAGGTGGTACTCGTACATTTTGTAGCTACGTTCCATGCGGAAAATCGTATTTTTCGTACTAGTGTTTTTACTTTTTCAAGGCGCCGGCAGCACCCCACCCCTTCATTGTATTTTTTTCGCAAATGTATTAAAAAATGTCGTTCGGTACACGTGCGGAAGTGACATTTTCACTCGTCCAGAGACTCGACCCTGGCCTTGCGGTTCGGGCTTAGACACCTCGAGACTCGCGCATAATGACATTCCTTTTTTTTATACGACGAGGAAGGCTAACGATCAGTGGGTTACCTGATGGCAAGTGATCACCACTGCCCATGGTCACCCGCAACCCCGGGGGGGTTTACAGATGCGTTACCAACCCAGAGAGCTAAGATGAAAGAAATGCTTCTTGTGAACGTAATTACACTGGCTATCTTACTCTCCATACCGGAACACAACGTGCAAGCACTTTCCGCACTTATATCAAAATAAATAAATAATAAATATCATGGGGCAAATTGACACCAATTGACCTAGTCCCAAACTAGGCAAAGCCTGTACTATGGGTACTGAACAACGGATAAACATACTTATATAGATAAATACATACTTACATACATATTAAACATCCAAGACCCGAGAACAAACATTCGTATTCATCATACAAACATCTGCCCCGACCGGGATTCGAACCCGGGACCGGGACCTTCATAGTCAGGGTCGCTAACCACTCGGCCATCAGGTCGTCAAAAGTAGTATTATTTGTTAATACATCGGCCGTTAAACTCACGCATCCCGACGAGCCGGACGTAGAGGGCGACGCTGAGCAGCGCGGCGGCGCCCACCAGCGCGCCCGCTGCGGCGGCGGCCCGCGCCGGGTACGACACCAGCACGGCGGTCAGCAGGTCGTAGTACACCGCCGGCGACGGGGTCGCCTTGGGGTGCCAATGTTACGAGTTTCAAATTTGGACCATGTTCAAAACCAGCACAATTTACAAAAACCGGCCAAGTACGAGCCGGACTCGCGCACGAGGGTTCCTTAAAAAGACTTTAACGCTTTTCCCCAGCGTTTTAAGATGTCCAGTGTTAGCAGAGCCCTGCTCCTAAGCAAAATGTACGCAGTGTGGGGTCAACTTATGTTGGTCTGCGAAATCTACAGACAGACATAAAAAAATTAGATTTTGAGACTTTTCGGAGTGGTTGTGCTATAAAAGCTACCTGTCGCCGAGTTATCATTAACATTACGTAAAGGCGTCTGCTTCGCGTTAGTTTGCGACAAAGTATCTTAGAGTAAATGAATATGACATGATATCTACGAGACCATGGAATCTCGGTGCAAGATGACGGTGTCGTTCTGTTTAATATAAGACTTTAATTACTGTGTGATCGGAAATCGGTGCTGGTGAGACATGCCGCTTTGGACTCGCGGTGTAGACGCCCCGTCTGGATCACCTCCGGCTACCAGACACGCCAGGCCCTACGCGTCTCCAGGGTACTCCACTTACAGTGGTGCTTGTCCCGCTTATCAAGCTCGTCAGACACAGCAAGCCCCTATCCAGTCTTTCAATGGGGTGTTATGGGGGACACCCCCCGGATGAACCTCCAACCTCCGCTTATAGTCCTCCCAAGCCTCGCATCTGTGCTTCAACACACTCGAGCTCCCCGAGCAAGTTCCTCGGGGTTCGTAACAAAGAAACATAACGACAGACACATCGTTCAAGCACCAAGACCACACCGTCTTGTTATTGTCGTGAATAACGTCGGGAATCAGGTTATGTTACAATAGGACTCACCCGAATCGCCTTAAATCACGCACTTCTCAGTCTCATCGCATAGGCACACACTCTTCCGTTCTACCTCACATTCCACCCTCTCTTTTCATACTAAAATTCAAAATTGTCAACTGATATTCGGATAAAGAGCTCAGTCGTTCAAACAGGTAATGTTGCCACTCTATAAAATCATAAGGAGCAGTGTACATTAACACACCACATACATTAGAATCGCGGTTCTCCGCGATTCTACCTTAATACCAAATTTAAAGTTTCTAGGACATCTGGAAGTACCCTTTAGGTTTTTGGAAATCGGCAATTTGTATGGAAATAGATTTTTTAATGACTGTATCTTTTGATCTTTTTTTCATGGCTTTAAGGGACGGCAGGCTTGAGTATTTGATATTAATTTCAGCATGCTACCTCCACGCGTTCCAGAGAAAAAGGGTTTTAACAGACAGACGGACAACCAAGTGATCCTGTAAGGGTTCTGTTTTTTCCTTTTGAGATACGGAACCCTAAAAAAAAAGTAGTCGATACGAAACGTCAGCTCGGTATGTTTGTCTACCTACGACAAGAACCATAAAACCAAGAGAACGGCCAGTGTCTATACGATGCCGCGTTCCTTTGAAATAATAAGCCTGCTGTAGAGTTTTACTACGGAGGGGTCTCTGTACCATTCATTTGGTATGACATTTAGACCTCTGGCTAACACAATAGCGCCATCCAAATCCGTTTTTTCTTTCAGTTCATAAATAGTGCTATTGTGTTAGCCAGAGGTCTAAGTGTCATACAAAATTAATGGTACAGAGACCTCTCTATAGTGAAACAAGCTACAGCAGGCTCATTATTTTACAGGAATGCGACATTGTATAGCCATTGGCAGTCCTCTTGGTTTTATCGTCCTTGACATAGGTCAACACTCGCATGTTATCATAGGATAACAAAAAAAAACCGGAAAAGCGCGAGTCGGATTCGCGCACCGAGGGTTCAGTACAAAGATTTTCTCGCTTTTTCCCAGTGTTCTATGTTATCCGATGTTAGCAGAGCTCTGCTCCTAAGTACAAAATATACGCAGTGTCATTTTGATATATACACAGACCTAAAAATATAAGATTTTTAGATTATTTTGAGTGGTTGTGCTATAAGAGCTACCTTCGTACCAAAATTCAACCAAAAGTTTCTAGGACAACTGGAAGTACCCTTTAGGTTTTCACAATACGGCAATTTGTACGGAAACAACCTTTTTAATGACTGTATATTTTCATTGCGTTGACTTAGAAATTTGATTTTTTCACAGCTTCAAGGGACTGCAAGCTTGAGTATTTGATATTAATTTCAGCATGCTACCTCCACGCGTTCCACAGAAAAAGGGTCTTGACATACAAACAGACAGACGGACAACAAAGTGATCCTATAAGGGTTCCGTTCTTTAAAAACAGTATTTTAGAAACAATTCATATTTATTTTAATCCCAGAGACAAAAATGACAACTAAAAGTCGGACCATTTAGGGAAGAAAGACGTAATTCATCATGAGTTACATCTTTCTTCCGCAAACGCTGTGACTTTTAGCTGTCACTTTGTTCTCTGGGACAAGGATCATGGAAAGTAAACGGATTGACAAAGCCCATACTTTGAATCGTTCTTATTTACATTCAGCGCCATCTACCTTGCTTGAGTGACACGTTAGAACCGCTGTTTTGTTATTATTTGACCCGCTGGCTGCGACCTTGGCGCCATCTAGAACTTGCCTGAATTTTAAGATAACTGCGGGGAACGATTCGAAGTATGGGCTTTGACACTCCGTATACTATCCTCCTTGCTCTGGGATAAAAAAATAAACTTTTATCTACACACATATCATAAGTCCTCTATAATGCGTTCAGAAACCGTAGAAAATGACCGGCATTGTAGCACGACGACGCCTCCCCCGCCAACCACCACCACCAGCAGGTCCAGCAGTAAAGTAATAGTCATTACGACATCGAATTTGATATCGTAATGACTTTTCGATATCGAATTCGATGTATCGAATTTGACAACCAACGTAATTTACAATCATAGTGAAATAAAACGGATCACTCACGTACATAAGTCGAGTTCAGTCCGACATGTATAATTAATAATGTGATATTAAAAAAAAAAAAAAAAAACAGTTTTCGAAACGTCAGCTCGGTATGTTTGTCTTTGATTAAAAAAAACAGTCAAATTCGTGTCGTGACAGGTATGGGCTTCTGAACCCATCTTAGAGTACTTATAATATGTGTGTAGATGAAGTAATGTATGCAACTCCACATAATTAGGCCTTAAAACAGTCGTGTGATCCTATTATGAAATTCAGCTTTGCCTCGTTTCATAAAAACACAGTCGCGTTTTAAGGACCCTCATTATGTAGCAGTTGCATGAACTACTATAATGCCGTTATTCACAAACAAAATAGGTTCATGAATAGCAGGATAAGTGAGTGACCCACCTTCTGGGCAAGTTCCGGCATGTCCGCTAGCCGCGAGCCGAGCGCGAGCAGCCCGGCGCCCGCGGCCCGCAGGGCGCCGGGCCGCAGGAGGCCGGGCCGGTCGTCCCGCGTGGTACACGCTGCCCCACTTGACGAACGCTATGTCCAGGCCTGGAACGGGGACGGGGAAGCGGAACCCTCGTAACTAGAACTAAAACGACTTGCTCATCCGCGACCACAAAAACATTACGCGCGAGTGATACTTCTGGTGTTGCAAGCGTTCGCAGGCGGCGGTAATTCTCAGGGACAAACGTTTCACAACTGTATTGTTACGGATTTTTTTTTTCTTTCTGAATCTGTAAACATATTAGGATTTTTTTTTGGGTTTTTTTTTAGCGACTCTCTTGGGGTTATTGGGTCTCATGGGTGGCGGTGATCGCTTAATATCAGGTGACCCGTTTGCTCGTTTGCCTCCCTCTTTCAATAAAAATAAATAAATGTTTTTTTATAAAACAAAACTAACATACAGGGCTTCACTCGATGGTCATGAGATTTTTAGTTTAAAAAAAATGCAGGTTGTGTCACGTTTATCGGTGAAATAATCGGATACCAGTTTTGGTGCTTTGAGAATGGCCTCGTATGGAGTGCCGAAACGCGTCAGCGCATAGTATAGTGGTGATGGTGATAGTTGGCTCTGTGTGGCTGTGTTGATTCGTGTCGCAGTGGAGGTGATGTTGCATGTAAACTCATATTTGCCGCACAGACGTAGCTATTAACCCGACTGCGTTTTCACGTGTGATTGCGGGTGACCTCCGCAAAGTTACGCCTGATTCAATCAATTCTTAATAAATATAATCACTCGTGGTTATCTGTGTCTGTGACAGGTTTCGTCCAAAGGTTGTAGGTTTTTGGGGCAACTGGGGAATATTTCAACTTCTCAACGAATGCGTTAAGGCAACAACAAAAACTACCCAAATGTCTCAAAAGCTAGCCAAAAACCATCGCGACTAAAATAGGTTGCTATCGAAAACAAAACGCGTCCCTATCGGTTTGGGAGCTACGACGTCATATCCAGATAAACAGACACACGTGTATTTAGACCTTGTAATAAACCTCAGTTTAGCGTAGGGAGTTGAAAATAAAGGTTACATTATATTTACCCACCGTAAATCTGCCCAAAGTCCCGCCATATCCTAAAGTCAGTGTCCGAAGGCACGATTCCCGACATGAACAGGAATTCCCCCATCGACTGAGCGCTAGGCCTGTTGGTAGAGCCCGCGTACGCGTTCAGGAGACGCGTGTCCGACACCTGAGAAAAAAGTGACAAGCTGTCCTTTTTATTCTGTCTGTTTCTGGGGTCAGAAGTGTTCTGGTGGCAATGTTTTTCTGGGTTCAGAGGTGTTCTCGGGTCAATGTGTTTCTGTTTCTGGGGTCAGTGGTGTTTTGGTGTCAATATGATTCTGGGGTCAATGTGTTTATGGGGTCAATTAATGTGTTTTGTAATCACAAAGTGTTCTGGTGGCAATGTATTTCTGGGTTCAGATGTGTTACATTTTTTATAAACTCACTGAAACATGAATACACAGAAAAAAACCAGAAAAATGCCAACCCCAAAAAATATAATTGATATTCACGGGAAAACCGTAAAAATAAAAAAGTTGGGAGAAAAACAAAAAACAAAAAGATACTCCTACTGGGTTCAGAGGTGTTCTCGGGTCAATGTGTTTCTGCTTCTGGGGTCAGTGGTGTTCTGGTGTCAATATGTTTCGGGGGTTAATGTGTTTACGGGGTCAATTAATGTGTTTTGTAATCACAAAGTGTTCTGGTGGCAATGTATTTCTGGATTCAGAGGTGTTCTCGGGTCAATGTGTTTCTGTTTCTGGGGTCGTGTTTATGGGGTCAAAGTGTTTCTGGGGTCAGATGTGTTCTGGGGTCAATATATTTCTGGAGTCAGATGTGTTCTGGGGTTAATGTGTTTCTGTGGTCAGAGGTGAATAATGTTTTTCTGATTTATTTATTTATTTATTTATTTATTCATACAATTTACAGGCTTACAGTAAAAACCAAAGCGCCTGTAATGCTAAAAAGAACATACTTACATTACATAAATAAGCAAATAGAAAAGAAGGATTACAAAATTTTAAATTAAGGTTAACAGTAGGAATTGCAATGATGACATATTTTTTGCAATAAAGAATGCCAACTCTCTGCAAACACATCAGCATCCTAGATCCGTGCCATAAAGTGATTGAGTAGCGACACCGCGCGCGCACTCGGCGCGTTGCGGGCACGGCGCGTGCACGCCGCCGCCGGCGCCGCGAGCAGCTGCCGGCGGCGGCGCGCCGCGCGCGTGTGCTGCTCCGGGACGAATAAACGCATGCGCTGTAGAGCCTCCGGATTGTCGACTTCGGTCCGCAGCAGGAGAGAGTAATGTACCAGCAGGTGCATTTTCCGCCGAAACCTTAACGTCTCCAGCCCGACCATTCCCGACACAAACAAAGACGGATACAAGTATGGGTAGTACCCGAATTCCCGCTTATACAAATACCTGGCAAACTTTCTTTGGACGCTTTCTATTGATAGCTGGTAAACTGATTCCGAAAGATCCCAGATGATCGAGTTGAACTCCAGCTTGCTTCGCACAAACGCATTGAACAAAACGATGGCAACAGTAGTACCCTCAAATTGTGACGCCGTCCGCATTATGAGTAGTACCCTCAAATTGTGACGCCGTCCGCATTATGAGTAGTACCCTCAAATTGTGACGCCGTCCGCATTATGAGTAGTACCCTCAAATTGTGACGCCGTCCGCATTATGAGTAGTACCCTCAAATTGTGACGCCGTCCGCATTATGAGTAGTACCCTCAAATTGTGACGCCGTCCGCATTATGAGTAGTACCCTCAAATTGTGACGCCGTCCGCATTATGAGTAGTACCCTCAAATTGTGACGCCGTCCGCATTATGAGTAGTACCCTCAAATTGTGACGCCGTCCGCATTATGAGTAGTACCCTCAAATTGTGACGCCGTCCGCATTATGAACCCAAGCGTCTTGCTCGCGCTTTTGACCACTGCGCCTATGTGGTCATGAAAGTCAAGTCTGGGGTCCAAGTTCAAACCCAGGTCGCGAATGGCCTGGACACGGTCAATCGATTGATCACCCAGATTATAGGCGCCTTCAATAAGAGTTTTGGCCCTGGTGAAAGTGATTATCTTAGTCACACTAATAGAAGTAGCCTCCACCCCTCCGCTAGCAGTCCTTTCGGCAACTTTTGCATCCAGTAAAGGTGCAGTTGCATGGAAGACTGAACTGAAGTGCGCAGCAAACGCGTCGACTGCGTCTTGGTTGGCAACACTTACGTTGCCATGCATAAAATAATTTTTTGCTCGCCGACTGCACCGTCTATCTTGACATGTGCAATAAAGAGATATACATACATACATACATACATACATGTCTCCAAAATTGCTTAGGATCTAGATAAATATTCCGCTCAATAGATTTCATGTGTTCCTTAGCCGCAGAGTCTATTAATTCTTTAACTCGAGTACGGTAATACCTAAATAACTCCTTATTGAATTCCAGCCCGTATCGTTTGAACTTAACCAAGTGAAAATACTTTAGCCTAATGTTTTCAATTACTTCCGTCGTATACCAAGAAGGATAACTATAGCGACTTGACCCATCTGTCTGATGAGAGGACCCATCTGATAAGAGGACTCTGGGCTCAACGTGTTTCTGGGGTTAGAGGTATTCTCGTGTCAATGTGTTTCTTGGGTTAAAGGGGTTCTAGGCTCAGCGTGCAGGGTCCCATGCCTATTGAGCCTGGCAATACTATACCTGGCAAATATTAGCTTTCCCATTCATCCCGGCTGCGTCTAAGTTGACGACTGACGTCACACTTTTGGCCCACGGGTGCTGGAGGAACGCGTGACTGCCCTGAAACATACCGAAATATAAAGGTCACCTTAACCATAGATAATTTCTGAAAACTGATCCAGGCATTCGTTAGTGCATGAATAAAGATACAATACAAGAACTCTTTATTTAACACATAATAAGCAAAACAGAAAAAGGTACACAGAAAATGCAAGGTAGCAAGGCGGCCTTATCGCTACACAGCGATCTCTACCAGGCAACCATAGCGGAATAAAGGTAAGATCAGATTAAAGCAGGTGGTGCCATTACTTATTGCAACGTAAAATGCAATAAAAATTTGAATTTGAATTTAAATTAGCCCTGCCAATTGTAATGAAGTTATTTGAAAAGAAAAGATCGTTTTGAAAACTTTACAAATGCTAACTGAGCCATTTGCAGGGCTCTCGTCCAATGGTATGATACATGGTGAAGTTTATTTATAATCCGACAACTTCTGTTTTCGAAAGTAATGAGTAATTTATTTCAAACACGGTTAAAAATTATTTATATATAAAGACAACCATCGTAAAACTTAACCCAGAGGTAGAAAATTTGGTCTAAATCGTTGTCAACAATATATTAAATATGTAAGTTACCTGCAATGGATTCTCTTCTGCGCCGTTGAACAAGAATATGAGGTTGTGTTTGAACTTCTCAGTTTTCTGGGACATCCTGTGCAGCGTTTCCGCCATTACTGCGCAGAACACCACGTTGTCTGACGCTCCTGCAAAAAAAGCATCATCAATCTAATGTTTTATACCTATACAACAGTACCGTGACTGACTGACTGACGGACAACGCACAGCCTAAAATACTGGATAGGGAACTAATCCATTTTGAAATATTTCACGGGCGCAAAGCCGCGGGGCCTAAGCTAGTTTAATTAATATTTAATTAATTTGAAATCATAGCAGTATTGTATAGTTAAATTGTTATCTCCAGGAATTCAAAACTAATTTCAAGAAATATAATTAATCGATTAATAATATTGATTAATTAAATGATTAAATTTGGAGTCATGTCCACATTATTGTGAGCAATGACGCCACTCCGTCCTATCCCTGATTCATAAGAAGCATTTGGTTTCTTGCAAGAAAACAGTTTGGCGTATGAATGAGTGCTTTGACATTTGTCATAGCGTGGAAAAAGTTGACCGGGTACTGACTGAGCGAGCCGCCTCGCGAGGCAGCCCATTTCATTACGACTTTGAACCTTGTGTCATACAAAATCATGCCTTAAGCGGCTGCCTCGCGAGGCGGCTCGCTCATTGGCCGGGTACTGACTGAGCGAGCCGCCTCGCGAGGCAGGCCATTTCATTACGACTTTGAACCTTGTGTCAAACAAAATCATGCCTTAAGCGGCTGCCTCGCGAGGCGGCTCGCTCATTGGCCGGGTACTGACTGAGCGAGCCGCCTCGCGAGGCAGCCCATTTCATTACGACTTTGAACCTTGTGTCAAACAAAATCATGCCTTAAGCGGCTGCCTCGCGAGGCGGCTCGCTCATTGACCGGGTACTGACTGAGCGAACCGCCTCGCGAGGCAGCCCATTTCATTACGACTTTGAACCTTGTCTACATTAATATTATAAAGAGGAAAGATTTGTACCTATTTTTGTATGTTTGTATGTTTGTAATGAATAGGCTCAAAAAGTACTGGGCCGATTTAAAAAATTCTTTCACCAATAGAATGCTACATTCTTCCAATTTGACATTCCATTTTTACATTTCATTTTGAAAAAAATTAGGGATCCTTGGTAAAATTTGAACAATGTAACCGAAGGTGTGGAAAAATGAGTCTTAAAATGTCTTTCGTCGAATGCGCTGCCGAAACTATTAGCGAAAGAACAAAATAATGTACAACAATATTGAAGAACATCATAATGTCTACAAAAAACTCCGCGGTAGCATATGTCCAACTATTGTAGTTATGTCACTACAACAACTTTTTTCATTTTATAATTGTCTACCCCGTGCGAAGCCGGGACGGGCTGCTAGTGTCAAATAAAATCATACCTCAAGCGGCTGCCTCGCGAGGCGGCTCGCTCAATCAGTACTCGGCCATTTGGCAAAATCATAGCAAAACGTGTTACCAAGCGCAAAAGGTACGGAATCGTAGTGACAGTTGAGGAGTATGGAGGAGCCGAGCTCCCCGCCCGCCAGCACGGCCACGTGGGACACGTTGGTGCAGGAGTTCACCCGCGCGCGCTGTAGGCCAGCCGGTAGGCGCCTGCAATACAACAGGTTACGGGCATAGTGAAAAAAGGTTTACACAGGTCAGGCAGAACTCACTCATAGGTATGTCAAGGTCATAAATAAACACTTTGAAATGTAAAAACATTTCTCAATTCAACTGTACAAAATAACCCTTAAAATATATAGAAAATTATGTCATGTCACGTCATGACGTCATAGTTTAATACAGTGGTAATACCATTGACTTACCAACACCATCCGAGCCAAAAGACCACTAATTTGCAAAAAATACCACTAATCGAGCGTCAGCCAGTCATTTTAGTCGAACGACAGCGCTATGCGTATGGCTGACAGACAGACAGACAGACGAACAACAAAGTGATCCTATAAGGGTTCCGTTTTTTCCTTTTGAGGTACGGAACCCTAAAAATGAGACACATCTTTGACAATAATTCGGCGACACCCACACTAGGCTGTAGGTCTAACACAACTGACAGTGCGACTTCTATCTCGGGCGAGAACAACTGCCCGTCCTTTTCTGTCATTCAGAATGCAACGGGACGACAAATAAAGTCGCGGCCAGTCGTGCTAGCCCTACTGAAGGCGGGAAGACCATGAACTTACCAGAAGCAATTTGCCAGTCCGTCCGCATCGGCAACCGAGACGTCCTCGCTATGTCGTCCAGCAAGTCCTTCAGAACTGCCGTCTGCCGCAGATGGTACTCCGACCCTGACACGCGGGGCTTGGTGCCCATGATCCTGTGGAGGTAGCGCAGAGCTGACTCCTCGCTGAAGACCTTGGTATTCTGGAAAGAATAATGTATAGTTTCACAGGTGAATAATAGGAATGCGGTCTTCACTTATGAAATAGCAGAGCTAATTTAACATACAATGACCAGCAACCTCGGTAATCCGTACCGGTGGTACGGATTACCGAGGTTGCTGGTTCAAGTCCAGCTGCTTAACGAATTTTTCTTTGCATTGTCATTGTATGTTGAATTTCATTCTATGAATGTTTCATAAAAATAAAAACAAAAATAATCAATAAATCGATTATTTTCATTGATTCAGAAAATAGCTCCATCTCTTGCCACTAATGCGTAACTGTAGAAGTTCCGTAGTGGGTGAGCTGCTTGATTAAGCTACTCATAGATGGCGCTAAGGAGAGATCTTCCAAATAAAATATGACACAAGGCATTGAAAAATTCGTTAGGTACACCAACGTTAAGTATAGCTTAATTGGTGGAGGTTGGTACGGATTACCGAGGTTGCTGGTTCAAGTCCAGCTGCTTAACGAATTTTTCTTTGCATTGTCATTGTAGACCTAAAAAACCTTCTGAAAAATTCTGCATTTACCTTTGACACCGAACAAAAGAGGAGCAATGTGATTCCTATGAATCCGCAGGCACCAATTTTATATGGTTTACCTAAAATTCACAAGGATGGTGTTCCTGTTCGCCCTGTTGTTTCATACGTGAGTGCTCCAGCGTATAAAGTAGCGAGGAAGTTAAATAGCATTGTTCGGGAAAAATCTTCTTTTAAGCCAATATATAGTTTAAAGAATAGTTCAGATTTAGTAAATAAAATTAAAGACATTAATATACCGCCAAACTCAACATTACTTTCTTTAGATGTGGATAGTTTGTTTACCAACGTACCATATAGTGAAACCTTAAATATTCTTAGATGTCACTTAGAAAGGAAGCGTTTACATCCGGGGGAGGTTTGTGAGTTAATAGAATTAGTAACTTTATGCATGAAACAAAATTATTTCAGATTTAATGGTCAATATTATTTGCAGAGTGATGGTTTAGCAATGGGGTCACCTCTTAGTCCTTTAATGGCTGACGTTTTTATGGATAACTTTGAAAAACAATATATAGTGGGGAACAGCAATTTAGTATATTATTATAGGTATGTTGATGATTTAATTTTATGTTGGAAGGGGAGTATGAGGCAGCTAGATTTGTTTATTAGTGCTCTCAATAACAAACATCCAAAAATAAAGTTCAAACGAGAATTAGAGGAAAATCGTTCATTAAATTTTCTGGATTTAACTATTACAAGAGTAAATAATAGGCACCAGTTTCAAATTTACCGTAAGCCTACGTACACAGATACTGTCATACCTGCAAATTCTACTCACCCATGGCAGCATAAACTGGCTGCTTTCCATTGTTATGTACATAGACTACTAACTGTACCTCTGTCGAAAGAGCATTATGATTCTGAGTTACATACTATATATCAGATAGCAACAACAAATGGTTATAGTACAGCAATGGTTAATAGTCTGGTTCAAAAGAAGCAGGGACGGATAGTGAATAGCATGCTTTACTCTGCGTTGCCATCTCAGCCTACTAACAAATTTAGATCCAGTATTACTTATGTTGGCCGGTTGTCTGACAAGATTTATAATATTTTAAAATCAAATAACATCAATGTTGCCTTTAAGACTACTAATTCTTTACGTTCTAGACTTTGTAATAACAAAGAAAAGGTGGATAAAGGGAACAGGTCGGGCGTATATAAACTCACTTGTGGCGACTGTAGTCAAGTATACATTGGACAAACCGGTCGAAGCTTTGATACTAGATTTAAAGAGCATGTCTCGTCATATAGGCATGATCATCCAGAGAAATCAAACTTTGCCAAGCATTTATTAGAAACGAATCATTCGTTGTTAGACTCAGATACGTACGAAATTTTACATTATTGTGATAAGGGTTTGCGGCTATCGGTTTTAGAACAATTGGAAATAATTAGGTACAACAACATGGGGTCTATTATTAATGAACAAGTTAATTTGGTTTCTTCGCCTTTGTTACGACTTGGTTCTAATTTTAATAATGTGTCATAGTAATAATGAGAACATGACTTCTCTTTTTACCGTACTCGGTTAAAAATAACGGGGTACCTGGCGTAGATTAAAAATAAAAATAAAAAGGGTAGTTTGGAATTCATTTCTTAAAAAAGGGTAGTTTAGGACTTACATAAAAGGGTAGTTTGGAATTTATAAAATATTAGTGGGTACGTTGGTTTTGTCATTAACTAAGTTGAGTACATGGTTTACATATGTCAGTAGTGGAAGTGGTGGCATGTTGAGCGGTTGTTGTTGTGCTTCGTAAATGGCCTCGTGGAGAGTGCCGAAACGCGTCAGCGTTTAGTATAGTGGTGGTGGTGATAGTTGGGTCTGTGTGGCATGTGTTGATTCGTGTAGCAGTGGAGGTGGAGGTGTTGCATGGAAACATACATTTGCCGCACAGATATAACTATTTGTCATTAGTGGTCGCGGGTGAGCAAAGTAATTGTTTTTTAGTTCATTGTCATTGTATGTTGAATTTCATTCTATGAATGTTTCATAAAAATAAAAACAAAAATAATCAATAAATCGATTATTTTCATTTATTTTTAGAGCTAATTTAATTTGAAAAACCAAGTACTTGCAACAAAAATTACATCTTTCTAGGACAGACAAAGACAGACGCGGACATGACGAAACTATAAGCGTTCCGTTTTTGCCATTTTGGCTACGGAACCCTAAAAAGAGTAAGTTAACTTAAACTAGCTTAATCTAAACCAAAAAATGTACATTTATAAATTTCGCCCAGATCGTGGCCACTGGGCATCCCCGTAAGGCTAGCTGCGTTTCCTCGTTGCATAGCGCTGCCGATACGATGTCCGAGGAAAGAGCCGGCCCTATCGAGCTAGCTTGAATTCCCCTCGGGACTAGTCTCCACAGAAAACGGCGCCAATGCATCTGTCAGCCACGTTAGCATATTTGCGGCGTTTTGCTGTTTCGACCGTTTCAGCCGCCGCGTCCGCCCTTAATGCTGTCGTGGCGAGGTGGGAAGGTGCCAGCGTGTCCGCACGTGGCATCCCAAATGAGCGACCATTCCATATGCCATTGCATAAGCGTCATGCCATCGGGTCTCCTAAATTGCCATCATAATATGAAATTGTTGATATAATTCGACGTACACGTGTGATCTTGGAGTGGTCGGGTATTTTTTTATTATTGAACGAGAGAGCCAAACGAGCAAGCGGGTCACCTGATGGTGCTTACCACCGCTTGATCACCGCGACCCATGGGAACCAGCAACCCCAAGAGAGTCACTAGTCCGTTGCCGGCCTTTAAGGAGGAAAATAAATAGAGGAAAGGGGGGAGAGGGATCGGCCCTCCGGCACTCTCACTGGCCGAACGGAACGCAACAGGGGTGCTGTTGCTTCACGCCGATATTCTGAGACAGGGTGGTACTTCCCCTACGAGACGGCCCATTCGTACGGCAGCAAATTGCTACAGTATGACTCTCCCACTACAGAAATTATTACAATTTAAATTTTAGTACTGCAATTTAGTTATTCCATTGCCTAGTACGTACTTACATTTCTAGCAATATCTGCATCCTGAATCACGGAAGGCATGTCATCTTCGACCAGCTGCGTCAGGTAAGCCAGGAGCAGGTAGAAGCCCAGGACCAGCAGTGCGTACGGGCTGGGAACCTAGAAGATACAGCATGATCGTTAGGTTACAGAGCTGGATTGTACAGGGTGTTAGGTGCACTGCGTTGCATGAGGTGATGATATGAGCATGTGCTGTTCAAATGTGTGATACGCACAGAACTCATAAAAACAGGATAGAAGGGGCATGGTTGCGTGAACAGAGCATCTAGTGTAATCAACGTCCAAAAATACGTCTCGATCGCGTTACGGGTGTCAAATAGTATGAGAATTGTTTGTTGTCGATACGTGCCACTAGTGGCGCTGCTAATGCGCCCATAATATTTCAGACATAAACGCGAACGCAATCGAGACGTTTCTTTTGGCTCTTGATTACACTAGACGCTCAGGTCGCGGCGCTATTGTGATGCGTAAGGCACAAGTGCGTTTTGTTTTTTATAAGACAAGGAAGGCAAACGAGCAAATGGGTCACCACTGCCCATAGACACCCGCAACCCTAAGGGGTTTGCAGATGCGTTGCCAACCTAGAGGGCTAAGATGAAATGCCTCTTGTGCCCGAAATTACACCGGCTGTCTTACTCTCCACACCGAAACACGAAAGTGCAAGCACTGCTGCTTAGAGGCAGGATGAATTATGCGACCGATTACACAAACGCGATTTTTCCTATTCGTGATTCTACACAAAATGGATTCAACGCAACTGCAATTTGCTACATTCGTAATTCCACAAAGCCTTTATTTTAACACAGTCGGGATTCTTCCTATTCGTAATTCTACACAATGTGGATTCAACGCAACTGCAGTTGGCGAATAAGATGGTATCGATTCATTGCTCGTGATACACGCGTTCTAAAATGATGTTTGCAGCATTTGTAATTGCGGAGATTCATCCGCAGTGTGTAATTGGGTCAATCAACTTTTCGTTGCCACTCGTTGCCATGGAGATGTCCCCTGGGTAACAAAAATATGATTTTCTAAGACCCTACTGCCCCGAAAGTCAGTCAGTGCTTAGGAGATGAAGCATGAAGGAATTGGCACATAACTGTCGAAACTTCTAACGTTTGGTGGAGTGGTGCCTTAGAAAATCTTATTTTAGACGAGTGACCTACCTAAATGGCAACGAGTGGCGAAGGCAAGTTGATTGACCCAATTACATTAATAATTGTTTGCGTGATTGCGTAGTGCTTTTTCGTGTGTGCATTAATAGCAAGTGGAAGGCAAAAAGTGATGGCATGGGTTCTGGAAGGCAATACGAACGATAGCACTTCTATGCTCTTTTTATTAGGTCTGTGGTTATATTTACGAGTTTTTTTGTTTGGTTGCTTGTTGCAGTACAAACAAACAGACAAGAAATATTTCGAACATGTAAACTAGAAAATAAAAGTTACACATGCTTACGGTGACGAAAGCTGAAAAAATAAATACTTACCTACGAATGTCTATTTAAATTCTTAGTCAATATTAACCTAACACCCTGACGCAAGACTGATGGTTAAAGTTGCCTATTTACTTAAAAACTAACACTATAAGTACATAACATGCGAATAAAATAAAATCTGAAAACCAATAAAAAGTAGACGACAAATGTAACTACAGTACCAAACTTATTTCTATAGTTAAGTTAAATCAATAAACCTTATTACCTCAGACTTTCTCAAAAACATCACAAATTTATTTTTTAACACATATAACATAGCAAATAATTCAATTGCAAAACATATTTCAAAACGCAGCTTAGCGCAAATGACACCCGAATCCACTGATCTGCACACATAATAAATATACATAGGTATACACCTATATATACCTATGTATATATATCCACCATCACCACACATGCCAAAAATAGCTTTACACTATCACACATACAATACAAAATCACTTGGCCAAAGTTTAAATAAACATTTGCAGCTTATAATAAAAGGTATTGGGTTTAAAATGGGTTGGTAGGATTGCTAAGTCATTTTATGCAGCAATATGAGATCACGTGCTGGTTTAGCATAGGTAACATCTCGTATCGTATATACACACAGCCATCCGTCCAAAGACATCAGTGACCTTGACTTTGTGCAAGATCTGTCTGGGTCGCTACCACCACCTTATTTGACTAAAGCCATTCAATGGGGGACCGGCAGGTTTATTGTCTAAACTATAAACTAGCTCGGGATCACAATCGCGTTCTTTTCGACAGTACCAAGAAGAACTCGCTTTGAAAATGTAACAAATTGTATCGCGTAAGGACATGACAATCGAAAGCGATGCCGAGGCATTTTTGAAGCCAATGAACGAATGATTCGCAACATCCGAGCGTGGACTGGAATAGCGCGCGCATCCGAATTGTTTCGCCTCGCTAAGGACACACAGGAATTCCAGAAGTTGGTAGCCGACCTTCACTAGTTGGAGAGATGGAGAGGCACTTGAAGAAGAAGAACGAATGATTTTGGTATAGAACGGCCACGAAAGCAATCTTTCGAGGCGCTTGCATTTGCTATTATTTTCGTCCGTCAAGCCGATGCCGATCTGAGTGAGTTAGACAATAATAAATACCTAATCCTTTTTTTCGTAGAAATTTTTTATTCATAATCTATCACTAAGTCATAACTCTTTTTTGTCTCTAAAACCGTACCAAAGTTCAGGAATTTTGTAATGCTCATGGACATTTGTCCTGTAGTGAATCCCTGACAAAACCAGGAAACAACAACACCTTCTGGAATCCTTTGTATTTTATTTTTACAAATCCTTAAAAATCCAAGTAAGTACCCAATAGGCAACAGAAACTATCCGAAACTAAAGGAAACCGTATCCGAAACTGATATACCTACTTACCTAGGCAGTAAATTATTCCTATATCCGTATCCAGATCAGAAATTTCATATTCTTTTCATCTCCAGTGAAAAGATTACCTACTTATAGTAGTTTATGCAACTGCTACATAATAAGGGTCCTTACAAGTCTTACAACACGAGTGTGTTTTTATGAAACGAGGCGAAGCTGAGTTTCATAATAGGATCACACGAGTGTTTTAAGGCCTAATTATGTGGAGTTGCATACATTACTTTATCTACACACATTACTTTATCGAATTCGATGTCGTAATGACTATTACTTTACCGCTGGACCTGCAGGGCGGGCGGAGGCGACGATGTACTGCAATACTGGTCATTTTCTACGGTTTCTGAACGCATTATAGAGGACTTATGATATGTGTGTAGATAAAGTATAAAACGTTACTTTATATTACGTAAAACGGTGATATTTAACAATCGTAATATTGTTACATTACCACCATTGTTCAATTATGCTTTGAATCAAGAAATCAATCGCTGCGTGCATTCACAAGCCAATACAAAGCGTACAACAGTCGAGACAATCGCAAGTTAAAGAAAACATGGAAATATACATCCATAATAATCCATAAATTATCACATTTTGATCTACACTCTAAAGTGCAATGTTACCCTGGGACGCGGACCAAGTTGCGCCCAAAAACTAGTAGCTACATTATAAATACCGCAAGTAGGTAAATTTCGTTCACTTTCTGTGTAAAATTTGCTACTTTTTCAAGGAAAACTGCAACATCAATCTCAATGAAATCAAGTTAACCTTGTAGCTACATTGAATACAGACTAATATGATGAACATACGGAAAAGCAATCAGGAAAATTGGTAACCACTTTTTATTAAAATAAATGATAAAGTTAGCGCAATCAAAAACCTTAACTCTTGTGATGGTCTCAACCGTTCTTTCTTACAATCTAAGACAAAACACCGGAGTCACACAGACTGGACATCCCTCCACCACGTTTAACATATTACTGAACAAAATGGACTGTAGGTACCTAAGTAAACTACAAAAGGTAGGCGAGCTGCAGATAACTCCGATCCCCCCCCCCCCCCCCCATTTCCTCAAGTGACTCTCTTGGGGTTGCTGGTTCTCATGGGTGGCGGCGATCGCTTACCATCAGGTGACCCGCTTGCTCGTTTGCCTCCCTCTTTCAATAAAAAATAAAAATAAAAAAAGAAACAAAAACAAAAGAAATTTTTACAAAATGTAGTATTTACTTATTTTCTTATTCATTATTTTTCCTTTTCCGCCATCAAGCGTGACATGTGAATATTTATGAGACAAACCTTCAATCTTTTGTAGTTTACCCAAGGTGACCCAAGTAAGGTTTTTTTCGCTGCGCATCCACCACAGCTAAGCTTGTGAGATTACAGCATCTTGCCAGCCACATGCTCAGCGCAGCTATTCTATTGGTGGGTTTTTTGCTCACACAGCTCTGGTGGATGCAGCCTTCCCCGTTTCTTGGTGCATGGTCATACATCATACTCATACCAGTATGGTCTTTCCGAAAGCGCTGGTAGACTCAAAAAAAATGACGTGTAAAAGAGCATTCAACTGCCTATTTGCTGAATAAAATTTTGAATTTTGAATTTTTTGAATTTTGAATTTTGAATTTTGAATTGAATTTTGAGTAATTTTTTCAGGCGCGATTTTTCCAATCGACACGGAACGGAAACAGCTAGCGCGGAGCTTCTATTTCTACGTACTTTTGTCCGTTTGGGCCGATGCAAAACTAACAGAGGTGCAAACCTAAACCTACCAACCAACGTCTCTGTCAATTGAGATTGGGAAAAATCGCGGCTGTAAAAAAAGCTTTTGTAAAATTGATCTAAACAATGGTTCTAGAAATGCGAGAATGACTACCAATAAATCGACGGTACTCTGACTCAACCTCGTATATAAACTTTGACTAAATTGGAACAACCACTCTACACCGCGAACCTAGAGGTTATTCCAATGTCGTCAGTTTATATACGAGGTTGAGTCAGAGTACCGTGGAAACTCATACTGCACATGTAGCACGGCGCACCATTTTATAGTTTGTCGTACAGTGCGTCCCTTTCATAGTGACGTTACGGAATCAGTGAAGGACGCACTGAGCGACAAGGGACGAAATGGTGCGCGTGCTAGCCCCCCTGGTCATACTACAGTACGTCATGTTACTATATGACCACCAAGAAACACCTGTCTAATCAAGGGCAATCCGTTGTGTTCAGTAACAAGTCTCGCAGACATTTTCTAACGAGAACACATCCAACGTTCATGTGACAGCGTGTGAATGCGGTATTCGTCTCTCAGTACCGTACTAGAAGAGGCATTAACCCTTTGCCATGGCTTCTCATCCCGTTCTTCGAGGTCAGCACCCTCATAGCCTATGTAGGGGCGACTCTGGAAAAATTCATGATGGTGTAAAGCTGACGGCAGATATGGGAAAGATGGGGAGCTTATCGTAATAGCTGGAAAGATAGGGTAAACCACACATGAAGATCTTGCTATTACTATAAGTCGTCTTGAAGAACAACTTTAAGATTCTTCTGATGTACAGTCATTGACTTACTAACACCATGGACTTTGGGTCTAGGACATAAATCCCAGGTCCCAGTAAAACACGGCATTTTTCGATGTCAGCCTTAACTAGTCATTTCCTACATACAGTCCGCGCGCCAGCTCCGTGGAATCGGGGCTGGGTCAGTGTTGCCAACCCCTTCCAAGTTTTACCTCCAAATTTTTGTTGAAATCCCCCTAAAAACCCCTAAGTGTGTCTTTTAAAATATTTTATTTTATTTTATGACACATCAAATGTAGTCTGATAAAGTCACAAATAAGACACCTTCACATTGATTTTGGAATTTTATAAATAAAAACAACATGCATTAACCTGAGAGCCATTCGGAAATTCAAACTTCATATCGTGCCGCCTCTCTCACTCCTATTTGTTTTTTTTATATAAGAGGGGTAGAACGAGCAAGCGTGATTTGTGTGAAAGAGACAGCACGATACCAAGAGCGCCGCTTGGTTAGTTATAGTCGCTTCCCTTGTCGGAAAAAGGTGGTTTTAAGGAAACCAGCACCATATTTTAGTATGTTATTAAGCACGATATTCTGACTAAAAAACCATCGGGAGACAACTTTTAAAGTGGTTGAAGCAGCACCAGTTACGACGTCATCAAAATGGCCGCTGCCGCGTTCAGAATATTGCGTATACCAAAGAAAGTATGTGTCATGTAAGCTCGTGTGGGGTATCATAAAAAGCAGAATTAAATGCACTACAATATTGTTCCCACATTTGACCATGTAAATACCATGGTTTGCGTGAAATTTAAAGTTTTAGTAAAATTTTCACAAAAACAACTTCCTTTTTTTGTTCTCAGCAACTTTTCTAGTAACTTTACAATAAAACATTGTCTGTAGGTATGATTGCTACATTTAAAAGCTATAAAACGCCATTAATATTTTGACAATCGGTATATAAACAAGCAAAATACACTAGTTTTTTCCCACACCGGATGTATCAAAATGGCCGCTGCCGCGTTCAGAATAATTATTACGTATACAAAAGAAAGTATGTAACACGTAAGCTCGTGTGGGATGTCATAAAAAGCAGAATTAAATGCGCTACAATATTGTTTGTACATTTGACCATGTAAATACCATGGTTTGCGTGAAATTTTAAGTTTTACTTAAATTTTGACAAAAAAAACTTCCTTATTTTGTTTTTATCAATTTTTCTGGTAACTTTACAGTAAAACATATTGTACATGGATATGAATGCTATATTAATAAGCTATAAAATGTTATTAACATTTTGACAATCTATATTTATAAAATTCTAAACTGACTGACTGACTCACTGTTGACATATCAACGCACAGCCGAAACCACTGGATCTAGAGACTTGAAATTTTACACATAGATACCTTATAAAATGTAGACACCCACTAAGGAAGGATTTTTCGAAATTCCCACGGGAACGGGAAAAAACGGGATTTATATATTCGATTCCGAGTGACCCTATCTCAGTAACTATAATAACTAGACTCTTTGAATTTGGCATAGAAGTAGGTGATTACAATAGTAAAAAACGATTTTAAGGATTTTCGGAAATTCCCACGGGAACGGGAAAAAACGGGATTTATATATTCGATTTCTGGTGGCCCTATCTTAGTAACTATAATAACTAGACTCTTCAAATTTGACACACAAGTAGGGTATTACATTACTAAAACATCGGTTTCGGGATTTTTGGAAATTCAAACGGGATAAGGAAAAACCAGGATTTATATATTCAGTTCAGCGAAATCCTATGAACTATAATTACTAGACTCGTCAAATTTGTCATGGAAGTAGGTGATTATAATAGTATAAAACGGTTTTAAGGATTTTCGGAAATTCCCACGGGACCGGGAAAAAACGGGTTTTATATATTCGATTCCGAGTGACCCTATCTCAGTAACTATAATAACTAAACTCTTCAAATTTGACATGCAAGTAGGGTATTACATTACTAAAACACCGATTTCAGGATTTTTGAAAATTTCCATGGGATAAGGAAAAAACAGGATTTATGTATTCAGTTCAGCGAAATCCTATGAACTATAATTACTAGACTCTTCAAATTTGGCATAAAAGTAGGTGATTATAATAGTAAAAAACCATTTCAAGGATTTTCTGAAATTCCCAAGGGGACGGGAAAAACACGGGATTTTTCGTTTTACTGGCTGTACAAAGCTAAAATTCGGTATGTAGGTTGCTTGGGGAGTGTAGAGAAGCATTAAGAGAGGAATTTCCAAAATTTCCATGGGAACGGGAAAAAACGGGATTTACTATATTCCATTCCGAGTGACCCTATCTCAGTAACTATAATAACTAGACTCTTCAAATTTGACACACAAGTAGGATATTACATTACTAAAACATCAATTTCAGGATTTTTGGAAATTCCGACTGGATAAGGAAAACACGTTGAAAATGTATTCAGTTCAGTGAAATCCTATGAACTATAATTACTAGACTCTTCAAATTTGGCATAAAAGTAGGTGATTATTATGGTAAAAAAAGCTTTTAAGGATTTTTTGAAATTCCGAAAACGGATTTTTTCGTTTTACTGGTTGTAGAAAGCTGAAATTCGGTATGCAGGTTGCTTGGAGAGTGTAGTTGAGCATTGAGAGAGCTCTTTCTAAAATTCCCACGGGAACGGGAAAAATCGGGATTTTTCGTTTTACGGGTCGTAGACCGTCAAAACTAGCTCTTTTATATGATAAGTCACACGGTTTAGTTAGCTTGCTTGCATGCTTGCTTGCTTGATATCTTGGTTCTTTGAAATACTCATGGTACAGGCGAGCGAAGCCGCGTGCAAAAGCTAGTCGATTTATAAACAAGCAAAACACATTAGTTTTTTCCCATACAGGATGTCACCACCATGAGCCGGACTTTGATTTCAATACAATTTGCAAGGCAAATGACGTTTAAAGGTAACTTGTGAAACGATATTTTTGACAACTTTGATAAGCAATATTTTCAATGAAAATAAATATTATTTTTATAACAAAATAAAAGTACTGAATTCGTTTTATTGTCACTTAATTTGGTGTCTAATTTGTTGTGGCTTACATTATTGAAAATATATCCTAATGAAATTAAAGTTACACACTATAAGAATACCAGTACATATTTTTCCCCTCACTACCTCGGAAAACCGTCTTTTATCCTTTAAAACAAGTGGGTAAAATCGCATTTTATCCACTAGTGGGGAAAGTAATTTGACCTTGGAGTGGAGCGTGTTTAAGTAGCTTTTGACAGATAACAAAACGTAAAACGCTCATTCATAATAATGATTCGTTCGATATTAATTATCATTAAATAAATGTTAAATCGTTTGAGAATTTAATTTAAAAATACCAAATTTAGCTTTATTTAATGGCCCTTAAAATTCCATATAGTGATGTTGAATATAATTCTGAACGCACAAGTTGAGTCGATGCAATTTCAAAACGCATCGTCAGAAATGTCAACATTGTCAACTAAAATTATCTTGCCGACTCCGACTCACGTAAAAATACACAACTTTCAGTTCTGTTATTATATCGTAAAAAAATAGTGATTCCAGTGCTGAAGATTTATATTTATGAGCTATTTTTTTGCATGTTGCGCTTTCCTCGCTATAGTGAGGTGAAAAGTTATGTGTTACACACGGATGCAAATGTATTTTACTTCTCGTGTTTCAATTCCACACTCGCGGATAAAATACAACTTTGCACCCTTGTATATCCATATCCCATATCCCAATATCTCTATTGGTATGATATGATATTGGTATTCTTATAGTGTGTAACTTTAATTTCGTTAGGATATATTTTCAATAAAGTAAGCGTCAACAAATTACACATCAAATTAAATGACAATAAAACGAATTCAGTTCTTTTATATTGTTATAAAAATAATATTTATTTTTATTTATTTTTATCAAAGTTATCAAAAACACCGCTTCACAAGTAACCTTTAAACGTCATTTTCCTTGCAAATTGTATTGAAACAGCCGTCCAATTTTTGGTGGTGACATCCTGTATGGAAAAAAACTGATGTATTTTGTTTGTTTTATAAACCCTTTATCAAAACATGAACGGCGTTTTATAGCTTTTTAATGTAGCAATTAACTTTACAATAACTTTACAATTAACTTTACAATAATACATTGTATGTAGGACCTACATACAATGTTTTATTGTAAAGTTACCAGAAAAATAAATAAAAACATGTGCAAATAATATTGTAGCGCATTTAATTCTGCTTTTTATGATACCCCACACGAGCTTACATGACACATACTTTCTTTGGTATACGCAATATTCTGAACGCGGCAGCGGTCTTTTTGATGACGTCATAACTGGTGCCTCTACCACTTTAGTAGTTGTCTCCCGATAGTTTTTTAATCAGAATAACGTTTTTAATAACATACTAAAATATGCTGCTGGTTTCATCAAAAACACCTTTTGGGTCAAATATAACGCTAAGGGAAGCGACTAGGTATTTAGTGTCGCACGTTCCGTACTACGTACAAGGCACAGTCTTTTGTTGGAATTAATAACAGTTTTAGTTTGAAGCCCCTAAAAAACCCCCAGAAATATTCTGCCCCTAAATTTCCCCCCTTTTAAAACTTTTCCCCCTAGATTTAAGGGTAAAACCCCTAAGTTGTCACCACTGGGCTGGGTTTAGGACATAGGTGTCTTATAGAATCTTGGTGAAAGACAGTTTCCTTTTCAACCGACTTCAAAAAAGGAGGGGGTTCTACGTTCCACTGTATGTATGTTTTTATCCCTTTTAACATAAAACTAAAGTGAGACTTAATAATAGTGAATTCAATGGATCACTCACGTATTTAAGTCTAGTTTAGCCCGACATGTTTCGAACTAATTCGTAGTCCTTCCGGCTCGATTAGTTCAATACATTACATTGCAAACTCGACTTATTATGTATTCTGTGCTTATATACGCGAGAGATCTGTTTATTTCACTATGATTGAGTGTCACGGTAGTTCCATGCTAAAAGATAACCTCGTTAGACCCTTGAGTTGACTTCTAACAATTATTCCGATTTATCAACTACATCTTCTCGGTCTAAATTGTCAAGTATTCAGAGACAAATAATCTCAAACTTAGCATCCACGCTGTACGGATGTACCTACACGTTATAGTTTATCATTTTATTTACAACTGCAATAAAACAATAAAAGGGATATCAAACGGCCAATAAAATTTAAAATATCTCTGCGCGATACGAATAAATTAGCGAAAAACAAATTTAATATGACATTACAAATGGTCACTTGTGTAGCCTTGCCTTGCCTTGCCTTGCCTTGCCTTGTGGTGAGGGGGGGGGGCTCCCCGCAGCATGCTTTGTGTCCAGCCTACGACGAGGCCAAGAGGTACCCAGGTGGGCCACTCCCACCCACGACCCATTGGGACGGACCCAGTAGAGAAGACAGGCGACGTGGCAATCCGGAGAGGGCAAAAAGACGGCAACTTTGAGGGCTGCCTTGGGTACGGTTGTGGTCATGATGGCTACTAAGTGGACGGGGCAAAAGAAGAAATGCTTCTGCCCAGCGGGGACTGCGCGGCCACAACATCGGCGGCTCGGACACAAAGTGCCCGGGAGCAAGTGGGCGCAAGGGCCCATATGGGGAGGGTGAGGGGCCCCTTACTCTGCTCGCAAGGGTTGACACTCCTAGCGAAATTTGTAGGGGGGGGGGCTTTGATTCGGTGTACCGAAAGGCGCAGTGTTGGCAGGCCTCCCGCAGGAGGACGGACGATCTGGTAAAGATCGCGGGAAGCCATTGGCTGCGGGTAGCACAAGACCGGGCGTCGTGGAGATCCTTGGGGAAGGCCTATGTCCTACCTGCCTATGTCTTAATACTTACTACTTAATTATAAAACCATTTACTCGTTGCTATAGTTCTTGGACATGTTAAATAAAAACAGATCACTCACGTATATAAGTCGAGTTTAGCCCGACATGTTTCGGACTAATTCGTAGTCCTTCCTCTGGGAGCGCACGACCCAGCGGCGGCGAGACACACACTGCGCGCCGCGGCTCCGAAACATGTCGGGCTAAACTCAACTTATATACGTGAGTGATCCGTTTTTATTTCACTATGATTGAGTCTCACGGTAGTTTCATGTTTCTTGGACATGTCCTATAACCTACAAATCAACTTGAACACTTATAATCCATTTATCTAAACGATTGGTATTGAGATAGCAAAGCTTAGTTTTACGACACTAAAGCGATAAAAGTTTTATTGCATAGTTAATGTTCGAGGAAGTTAAATTGTGTTGTTTCATTATGATTATTAATTACCTAATAGATAATTTAGTGAAAGACGAGAGAAGAAATTTTAGTAGTGTTTTGTGTGATACTTACTTCAAATAGTGTCATCTCTCTCTCTCTCTCTCTCTTGAACATGCTTTTTTTCTGGGATTTGAATTTTTTTGTGGTAAATACATCTCTCAGAATCACAAGTGCTATCGATTTTAATACCTACATTTAAAAAATATCCAAATGTTCATACATTTTGTACTTCCATTCCGTTATTCTTAAGTGTATTATGAAAAAGGAGGTAGGTAACGGAATGGAATATATACCTACAATATTTCGGGACACTTTTTTTTTCATTTAATTTAATTAAAACTGATGGGTAGTGAATACCTTTCACTCTCTCTATCTCTTAAAAAAAAACCGGCCAAGTGCGAGTCGGACTCGCGCACGAGGGTTCCGTAGAAAGATTTTAACGCTTTTCCCCAGTGTTTTAAAAAGTCCAGTGTTAGCAGAGCCCTGCTCCTAAGCCAAATGTACGCAGTGTGGGGTCAACTTATATTGGTCTCTGAAATCTACAGACAGACATAAAATTTTAAGATTTTGAGACTTTTCCGAGTAGTTGTGCTATAAGAGCTACCTTCACACCAAATTTCAAGTTTCTAGGACATCTGGAAGTACCCTTTAGGTTTTTTAAAATCGGCAATTTGTATGGAAATGGTTATTTTAATGACTGTATCTTTTGATTGCGTTGACTTAGAAGGTTGATTTTTTCACGGCTTTAAGGGACCGGAGGCTTGAGTATTTGATATTAATTTCAGCATGCTCCACGCGTTTAAGAGAAAAAGGGTCTTGACAGACAGACAGACAGACGGACAACAAAGTGATCCTATAAGGGTTCCGTTTTTTCCTTTTGACGTACGGAACCCTAAAAATGGGTAATTCTATATTTATTATAAACTCTGTGAATTAATGTAAGCATAGTTATACCTAGTATCAGAGAGCAATAAATAAAACTGGAGTTAATACACTCAAGATAAGATTAAATTAAGTCCTAAAACACTTGGTGGTAAAAAAAATGGCCAAAAGTGATTTGACTTCACACAGAAAGGGTTCCATACAGTCAGCCTCAGAATTAGCCAAACAGTGCAGTACTTTGTCACAATAACCAACTATACTGTGAATCATGTTAGTCAAAGTAACAAGGCTGAGGCTGACCATACTTAACCATTAATTCCATGTGATATAAGGATATAACTATTACACAGTAATGATTTAAAAAAAAATCCACTGCATTACTTCTTGCTGAATTGCATGATTGAATTTCCTATAGGTTTTGATTTACTTGCTATAGACTGACAGACAGACAGGCAATAAAGTGATCCTATAAGACTTCAGTCTTGCCTTTTGAAGTACGGAATTCTAGAAAAGTATTTTGATCTTGAACTACTGTGCGGCTTCACTTTAGAGTTTACTCAGATATCTATTAGATAAGATATAACACATAAATGGAATAAGGTTGTGTGTTAAATAACAGATGAGATTTAAGATCTGATAGCAATGGACCAATCTACAAGTATTTTGTTAGTTGTATACAATGTATTTGGGTTGATCAACTTTTCATTGCCACTTTTTCCCATGGAAATGTCCTCTGGGCAACTCGTCTAAAATAAGGTTTTCTAAGACCCTACTCCCCCGAAAGTCAGGATTTGCATGCTTAGGAGATGAAGCATGAAGGAATTGGCATATAACTGTCGAAACTCGTAATGTTTGATGGAATGGTGACTTAGATAATATTATTTTAGACGAGTTACCCAGGGGAGTTATCCATGGCAACAAGTGGCAATGAAAAGCTGATTGACCCATTTACATGTTTATTAATGTGTATAAAAAAAACTTTGGTTCCCCAAATTACTTAAACCATTTGTAAAGTTGCACCAATTTATTTTTATCTGTTTTTGGGATTAAATTTATTAAACCCACTCTACATAAAAATAATAAGATTTGATGGATTACATTTTATACCTAATTTTATTTAAAGAATATCAGAAGACATTGATAAGAAAATACCTACCTCATTAACATTTTACTTTATCAGTTTTACTACATTTTCTCAATAAAATCGTAAAAATATTTATGCAGCATTTTATTGTTGATTTTGAGAAATTTTTCATACACTTCTTTTAAGAATGTTCAAGTATTTGCTCCCGAGGTCAACAGCTCACCGAGTCACTAGCATTGAATGTACTTATGTATCTTCAACAATGCAACATGCATTTATAAATGCATTTTGGCACTGATTATGATTATTCAGCCTTCCAAAGTTTTTACTTACCTACCTAGTTTAGGAAATGTCATCTCAATTTAACTGGTTTAATTTTTACTGTAGTAATTTACAGTGAAATACCTTCAGGACCGTGTTTTATAAATTATAAAGCTACAATTTACAAGCGGAGGTCTCTTAACAAAAGGTGATAGAATGAGACTTTATAAAAAACGGCGCAGGAGTAAATGTTAATATTTAAAAACTTGCATACCTTTTCTCCACTCCTCAGATACATTTTTTAAATTGTACTCTAGTAATGAGTATGACCTTTGATGGTGACAAGAAATTGTTTAAAACTTTTTATATTAGGTAAGTACTTTTTAGTAGCACAATTTTTTTCAATTGCAGCAAAAAGTTTTTAACAAAATCGAGTAAGTAGGTGTTTATTAAAAGAAATGAAATACTTAGGTACTTACTGCAAAAAAAAAGGAAAACAAATAAAAAAAAATAAAAAATACCTTAGATTTCCTCTGCTTCAATTCATCCACATCGTCGCCTTTCATTTTAAAAAACACTGCACTACAAAATTGAAATAATTTTTAAATTCTAAATTTAAACGTGAAGATCGATTTCGCGGTTTATAACTCATTCAGTTTGGTAGCGCCACAACGGTCATCGCTTTTGACTGCGGTTAACTGCGGTTGCGGTGTTTATTTCTCGCAGTAATAAAAAACTTGCTAATCTATGATTGTTATCACCAAAAGTTAATAGGTTCGGCTTTCGACTTTCGGTCCGCCTACTTGACAATCTTGACATAGTTGACATCAGTGCTGCCAACCTTTGTTGCTAGAATTATGTAAATTTTACCTTAAAATTACCGTACAATTACGGTACACTCCGTTTTTTGGGATTTTCATTTTGCAAACCAAAATATTCATATTTCTTTCCAGTTTTCAGGTAAAAGCAATATTATCTTTGACATAAAAACGTGTTGTGGGTGATTTTTTGTGCTTACCGTTGGTTAAGCACAATACAAAAATATTTTGATCAGATTAGTGTAAAATTAGACTTGTAAAATGGAATTTCACCTAGGACACAGAATTAACAGGTACCTAAATAAAACAACAATTTATAAAAATACAATTAATTCATCGGATTCACTTCGTTTCGTATCACGTAGAGTCATTGACTGACTTTAACAAGCAACAAAAGTTGGGCTGCCGCGATTGAATGAATTGAACGTGTGCGTTGAACGGAAAGGAAAGAAAAGATGCCTTCAGTTATTGCGTAAACAGAGTTTGTTTACGAGTTAGGTATTGCAAATTTTTATGAGTGTTTCATATTACCGTACATCTTGTAAGATTTTTAGTTCTGGTCTTAAAATTACCGTACATTTGTCACACGATAATTGTTACGGTACGGGGCATTAAATTACCGTACAAATACCGTAATTACCGTACGGCTGGCAACACTGGTTGACATTAAAGTGACATGACAGTGACAGGCCGATAGGCCGCTGACATTTGTTATCAACTGTGCTGCCAGCCGCATTAATAAATCTCCCGATATTTCTTATACATTGTCACTGTCAAAAATATATTGTGGTCAGAGTGAAAAAATCCTATCCTTCTTCATTCATTTCGGGGTGCGTGTTAGATAACCTCCTCGTGTGCTCGAGCGTTACGGTTCCCTCTTAAAAGTCTTAAGGGGAAGAGTAACGTTTAGGCCGGTGCACCCTGGGCAACAACGGTTAACTGAAACCTAACCTAACTAACCACAACGTTAACATTGCCGAACAACGTCTTAAACACTGATGGTGTATTCATACGTATCGATGGAGCCATATTTTAAAAATTGTATTGTATTCATTCATTTCAAATGCCATTTTAGAAAGCGTGTCGTGTTTAGAAAGAGAAACCAGCCAAAAGCATGTAGGACCATGCCCGGTGTAGGGTTCCTTACACAACAGTACACAGTTAAACACAGTTAAAAAAAGAGTGAGTGGATCGGTAAATAGTTTAGTGAAGTTAGTAAGCGCGACATGTTACTTTAATAGCGAAATCTCGATTCTACGCCTCTACGCGTATAGGCTCGATTGTTTTGGTTATTAATAGACGTCTATAATTTGTTTTTCATCCGGATGGACCGACGGACGGACATGACGAAACTATAAGGGTATTTAGCTTCTCGTTTTAGGATTACTTAAGAAGAAGGGCATAACTTTTCAATAACGTTTTTAGGAGTCATTTCATGGGTTTTGTTACGATAATAAAACAAAATGTTTTAGTACTCAATGTTTTTTTTATTATTATGCTCACAATCTAAATAGGTAGAGTGTATAGTATTAACTACTGAATAAATTAAACAATTTGTAATCTCTATAAAATGTTTTGAATGTACATTGACATTTTATAACCAAAATATAAAACAACGCGAGAAAAAAATAACTTTGCTCTTTGTCTTGTTTCAATCTTATAAAAAAAGTAATAATTATGCTTTTTCTAATGATAAAGTGGTTAAAAAGAGAATTAAAACAATTAAGAATTGTGACAAAAACTAGCCATTTCATACAGTAAAAAAGTTTCAATAGTCGCAAACCTTTTGATGACATGAAGACAATGGCCTAGCTACACGATCAAAATATTAGTGATACTCATAGGTTGCATTGTTTAAAAAAGATGCATGTAAATTCAGAAAACAAAATGGTTGTTGTCTAAGTACATCATAAGTACAATCTTGCATTTTTGATTTCATACACATAACTTGTGACAGATTTTAGAACAAACATTATTACTCTTCAACTCTTATGATATTTTTACTTGCTTAAAGAATAACTAGTAGTAAATAATCGTAATTATATTATATGCAAATTTATACAATTTATGTACACAGAAACCTATATACATTACAACGCTAACAGATCTCGACAAATGTAAAAATATGGTAAATTAAAATATTATGAAGATACAGTGTACTATTTCTAATAAACTAATGGTAAACATCACATGAAAGCAGTTATTAAAAATATTTTCAACTGAATATTTCAATCCTATAATAAAATACCGGACAACAATCAAGACTAACAGTGTGGAGACACATTAAGACTAGGGAAGTTTCTTAAATTGTTTTATTCTCGGATAAAATGCAATTTTTCGTTTAATGTGACGTTACTTGCATTTTATTTTATCAGGCCAAAACTTCCCAAGTCTCAATGTATCTTCTTCAATCACCACAGAAATCAAGGAAATTTCAGTTATTTTCAACCTTGCACTTTCCCCTGCAATTAAACTCCACAAACTAAGATATTAGTTGAGACTCTATTACTAAGTAATTCTGGTTATTATTTCCTGTGTTTTCCAAGTATAATAGTTCATTTTAAATTCTAGCCTGACCGAAAACTCAGTATTAATGGATGTTTTTGCAACCGCTTAGTTATTTTACTTTCTTAGGACTGCATTCAAACATCAAAACTAGCACTGATAAATACTGAGAGTTGTCAGTTAAAAAAAGTCACGTTTATTTTTTCAGTCAGGCAGCATTAAATCGCGGGCCCCTTGGGCATTAGGAGAGGCGACACTAGGGCGAGGGGGGCAGACTGTCATCACTCTCGAGGTACGTAACGTAGTTGTCTTCTCCATTCGGGGGACGAGGTGGAGGCAGCGAAGGCACGTCGTAACCGTGCATCTGCAGGCAAACGCAAGACATTATGAATACATGAAAACGAGTAGTGTTGCTTAGGAATGAAAAGAGGACCAGGAGGAATTTTACTAGTCTTTAGCGTGCAAACATGTGTAGCAACCGTATCTCGATTCATCATCATCACCAGCCTTTTTTACGTCCGACTGCTGGGCACAGGCCTCCTCTCAGAATGAGAGGGCTCGGGTTATACTTAGTTCCCACGCGGGCTCAGTGCGGATTGGAAACTTCGCACACTTCATTGAATTGCTTCGCAGGAGTGTATCTCGATTATTCAGAAAAATTAAAAGTGGGTCAGCAATCAAATGGTTCGACTGTACATAAGGGTGAATTGCCGTAGACCTTGTCCAATAGCAATCGAAAAGACCTAAATCGACTAAGAAGTAAGATTCCTACCTGGTTAACAAGCTGTTGGAAAGCCGCGCTGTGGTGTGGCGCGCGGTCTAAGTCCGCGTGGAGGGCGAAGTCCGAGAGCGCCTTCCACGGCGGCTGGTACGCCGTGACCTCTAGCGCCAGGCTGCCGGCCGGCTCGTGCCGCACCGGCGACCCGGCCACCAGCGGCACACCCATAGACATGTAGCCCATGCGACGGCTTTCCTGCAATTAGGGGTGGTTGATGGACTATTTGTCTACAAGGCAAAATTAAAAGCGCAATGGTCAGATCAACCTCTCAAATTGAATAGTCTTAATTTTTTTTAACCAAGCTTTAATTTCACGTTGATTTCTCTGGGAAAGAATACATTGAGTGGAAATTTGCACACACCTTGCAGGCTTGCAGTTGTGTATTGGCGTTTGTACATGGGCCTGCTTAGTAAAAAGAGGATTGAGTATAGGCCGATTATGGTTTAATCATTTATGTAGAATACAAAAAATCTTTATCGAAAAGGCTTACTTAGAAATAAAAAAAAGCTTAAATATGTCTAGGTATTAATTTAAATGTATACCAAAGGATAAATTACCACCTTCTCCTGCTGCATCTGCATTTTCAATTGTATAGTTCGTTTTTTATCTTTACAACGCTTGTTTTGGAACCAGACCCTGATGACCCGAGGACTGAGCCCAGTCATTTCTACCAGCTGCTCCTTCATCAGAGCATCGGGACGAGGGTTGGCTGCGTAACAAGTTCTGAAACGTAAAAAATATTAACGATGTACGTTTTCTAATTTTTTAATTGCAAAAAACTATTGCAAAATTTACTTTTTAAAGAATACCTGCTTTGTTAATTGCTCGAAGATATATTTCCTAAAACATGTTTGTAAATAACCAAAGTTAAGATGTTTGTAATGATTACATTTAGTTCAAATTCATACATACAACAGATCTGATGACAGACGTTTTATAAAATAAATGCTCACCTAAGCGTATGTAATTGTTTTTCATTTAGTACGGTGCGGACTCTCGTCGGCTTCCCATCTGCTGCGGCGCTGGTGCGCGCGCGGCCACTCTTGTGGGATCCGGATTCACTGCCAGAGTCTGAAATAATAGACAAAGCAAAGGTAAAAACTAATCAAGCAAATCCAAAAAAAAATCGGCCTGAAAATAATCTCCCCGAAATAGGGAAAATTTTGTGAACTGGCTACACTGCCTGTCTTGTCAAATAACGGCGGGAAGCTTAACAGTCAGTAATTGAAAACAAGTGATTTAAATAATCATTTTTTAATTACTTAAAGCCGTTTCAAGTAGCCGAGAGGTCAACAAAGGGGTAGTAATAATTTGAGTCAGTTTCACACCTAGGATAATCCCGGCCGGTCAGGGGAGCTAAGTCCTTTGTAAATTTGTTATTCGTCGACATGTCTGAGGGATTAGCGATGTGTTTAAGTATTACAAAGCAGTATAGCTATTTTGTAGTCTATTATTTACTTAGCACGTTGTGCCTGGTGGGTAATGTAATAATCATTAAATATTTTAATAGTTGTTTGAGCAATTAAGTACTTCACCTAAAAGTACTTAACTTATTACTAAAAGTATTATATTAGGTGGGTAATGAAATTGTATGAAGGTACCCCAGGGTAGGCACCTACTTACGAATATGTCTCCACGGTTTGTTTTTATTTTATTGCATATTTTGTTCTGGCTTTAAGATTAAAATCTAATCAGAATATAGGTACCTAATCAAAATCACTACCTACCTATTTTGAGTTTGAGTGTAAAATAATACTTAATAAGCTATGTTTTTCTAGAGAATGTTGAACTTTATATGACGAGCTTTTCTCCTAAATGTCAAAGGTTTCGTTGATTCTAACGTTACGAAAGTTGTAAGTAAGGTACCTGGGTACTCACCCAGGTACCTTACTTACAACTCTAACCTCACTCTAACCTAACATAAGTTTAAAACAGTTGAAAAATCCCCGACATTATAACGGTTGAACCTATTTCAAAATCAAGAATCAATGAAGCTAAGAACGATTAAACTCGATTAAACTAGCTTACATCGAAATCGGTTCATCCGTTTGGGAGCTATTATGCCACAGACAGATACACCCATACACAGGTCAAACTTATAACACCCCTCTTTTTGGTTCGGGGGTTAAAAAAAGAAGAAAACGTAGCTGAAAGATTGGCAAGTAAATAAAGCTTCACTAAATGTGTTTTTAACTAGTAGCGACATCTAGCGGTTTTTCTTCAAACTAACTCCGTCTTCGTCGCACACCAGAAGCGTCTTAGTTCAAGTAATTAAACACAGAGGGCGGTGTTATCAAATTGTTTTGATTGTTCACGATATCGATAATTTGATAATGCAAATAAAACTTTCAGATTAATTTATAACACTCGGGAGACATGCTAATGAAAAGTGATACTTTACCTATACTTAAATACATCATTTCCCCATGCTATTTTTACACGACTGCCCAAAGTAAAAGAGTGTATTTGTTTTTGTAGATGTGGTTTGTAAAACCGAGATCCCGATCTCGTGGGTTACGATATGTTTTATAAAAAAAAACTAAAATTAAATCTAATCAGTTCCAAATGGTTTCAATGAAATCAAAGTAGGTATTACCGAAAATATTGCATGTTCCTAATCAAATCGAGTGGGCAATTGATTGATAATAGCAGATAGGTAGGTGCAAATACGATTGCATCTATTTATTTCTGTTCGTGTATCATCCGTGACATCTAGATCTTTAAGGAAAAAAAACTTTTTTATTTACTTAATTGAATTTCATAATTGGAAATATAATTATGAAATACAATCAGAAGAAAAGAAGGAGGGGAGGACTTATGAGAGGAAATGTTCGCGTTCGCGGGTGAGCAAATTAAATGTTTTTAGATCATATCATGAGGAGTCAGTTTGATCATTGAAAATTATGACGTCATAGTTGGGTAATTCAATGTAAACTTCAGACTAACCGATCGAATTGGCGTTTCTAAAAGAGTTGCTAATTTGACCAACTAGCATCATAACATAACCATTCTTGCCAAAAAAAAACATAGAGCCATAATATTAATATCAACATATCGACGGTACTCTGTCTCAACCTCGTATATAAAATTTGACGAAATTAGGTTCGCGGTCTAGAGTGGTTATTCCAAGTCCGTCAAAGTTTATATACGAGGTTGAGTCAGAGTACCGTCGGTATGCCTTATGGAACATTTTGAAATTGGAACGGTGTTGCCGAGCCCGCCGGCGGCGCCCGTGCGGACGTGCTCGCGGCTCATATCACTGAGACTACTTGTAGTCTCAAAAAATTGGAAGCAAACACGGAGTACCAAAGGACCTGTCCATACGCTATGTCTATGCATAGAGCTAATAGTGTCTACCAACACAAAAAAAAAACATACAAATAATACACGTAACGTAAGTGTGTATTACTGGGCAATAGTCCACGATAGCCAGGGGCCATCGTGCTGAATAATTAACAAGTAATTTGCATTGTTAGGGCGCGTCATACGTAATCCCGCGCGTGTGAAGCGGCCTTTAGCTAATGCGGGTGTTAGGCAGTCCCTCCCAACTCCCAAATCATTAAAATCAATAAGTGTAAGAAATGAGCAGCTATAATGTTTAAAAAAAATGTAGGCAAATGAGGAAGTTAGCTTATGGTTAAGTGATCACTTGGCGCCAGAACTTTTGTGCCCGAAACCAAGAAAAAAAAAATGTAAATCCGAGAAACCACTCTTTCTGTACTATCAAAATGTCAGAGGACTTCGATCGAAATCGGCCCTTTTTCACGCTAATGTTGGAATAAATCGACCCGATATTGTTGCTTTAACGGAGACATTTTTGACTAGCTCCGTAACCAGTGCCTAGTTATTCCCTAATGACTATACAGTGTTGCGAAACGACCGTGTTGGCGATGTTGGTTGGGGTGGCGTCTTACTAGCCGTAAAAAATAAGTACAGTGTCCGAATTGTCGACAATATCGACGGTATGTCAAGGGATAAGGAAGTCTTATTTGCAATTTTAACTGGAAAAAACATCAGATTATTACTGTCTGTAGTTTATTTACCTCCCAATTACAACGAAAATCAGTTTTTAAATGTGTTGGAATGTATAGAGAACGCAGTATGTAAGTTTTCAAATTTGGATATTGTAATCATAGGTGATTTCAATTGCAACTCTTTTAGCCAAAATGTTGTTTGCCAATTTAATTATTTTCTTAGCTTTTGTCAATTACAGCAACTAAATAAAGTCAGTAATTCGTATGGAGGTGGCCTGGACCTTGTTCTAACAAACGCTTCGGAGGACGACGTCCGCGTTGAGTGCAGTATTGACCCTCTGGTTCCCCTGGTCGCGTATCATCCCGCGTTGGATATTAGCATCACAATCCGTAACCTAAACGAGGAAAATGGCCATGACAATAAGTCAGATTCTTCCCCGCCTGTACCACAGGCCTTACGTTGGTTTGGAAGCATGTAAAAGACAAACGAAGTAGCAGACATCCGAAAGGAACGTACACATGTCTAGGTAAAAATGTGGTAAAATTGGAGGCCTCATCGGTATTCCATAGTGATGTACCTTCACTTGACGTAAATAAAGCGGTAGAGTATGCAGCTGCTTTTCCTATCACCGCAGATATCCATCTTACTCGTATCTCTTCCAATGATGTCCATCGAGCTGTACGAAAACTTTAAACTACTTCATCTCCGGGACCTGACGGCATACCTACTTTCCTGGTCAAGGATTGTGTATCTGTATTGATGGCACCCTTATTACATATTTTCAATATTTCCATCTCTAAGGGTATTTATCCGTCACAATGGAAAATATCCAGGGTTACTCCTTTACCGAAGGAGTCACCATCTATAGACGTCACCACGCATAGACCCATTGCCATATTGTCAGTTTTTGGTAAGATTTTTGAGGGGGTAATCAATCGGCATATCTCGCTACAGGCATCATCATTTTTGAACGACTCGCAGCACGGGTTCCGGGCTGGCAGGTCTACTTGTACCAACAATCTGAACTTTGCCGACTCTGTACTTCAGCAAATGGATACGTCTCGTCAGGTGGACGCAGCATATTTTGATTTAAGAAAAGCCTTTGATTTAGTTGATAATGATGTTCTTCTTCGCAAGCTTAGTGTCTTTGGATTCTCATACGATCTTTTAAAGTTGCTAGCGAGCTATCTCAGAGATCGCAGGCAATATGTACAGGTGTCGGGTTATACATCTCCAGAGTACTATACGCGATCCGGTGTAAGTCAGGGCAGTACTCTTGGACCAACCCTGTTCTTAATTATGGTCAACGATCTGCCTGCAGTCATCAGTAAGGCCAGTTCACTGCTGTTTGCGGACGATTTAAAGTTGTTTTCCTCCGTTGATAATCCATCCGATTGTGACGACCTGCAGACTGATATAAACTCAGTTTTGACTTGGGCAAATAATAACAAGCTGTCTTTTAATGCTGCAAAACGTAGTGTCATAACTTTTACCAGGTCTAGAATGCCACTAGAAGCCACATACTACCTGGAGAGTATTCCTCTGAGCCGTGTCCGGGAGATCCGCGATCTAGGCCTTCACCTTGATCCGAAGCTGGACTTCCATGACCATATAACCCTGACCTGCAGAGATGCGAGTCAGTTGTTGGGTTTTGTCATGCGGACGGCAGCACAATTCAGAGATGTGAAGGTTGCAATTATCTTGTTCAATTCCTTTGTTCGTAGTAAATTAGAGTACAATAGTGTCATCTGGCACCCAATTGAAGCGAACTACACACTCATGCTGGAAAGGGTACAGCGGAGATTCGCCAGGTACTTGTACAAGAGGATGTACGGGTATTACCCATTCTTGTATCCCTCTGCTTTCGTTCTTCGCATGGTCGGGCTGTATACTTTGCGTTCTAGGCGTAAGACGCACTTATTAGTTCATTATTGTCTGCTCTTACGAAACAAAATTGAGAATGCGGTTGCTCTTGAGCGTATGCGCTTTTTTGTCCCTGAGCAGTACACACGAGCGGGCGACCGCCGGCGCCACGCGCTCTTCGCGGCCCCCGAGGGCTTCCGCACGCGGCGCGCCCGGAACTCGCCCACCGCCAGGGCCGTAGTCCTGCTGCACGCGCTGCTGGACAGGCTCCAGGATACTGACGTATTTGCTAACAATTGGCATACTCTGCTATCTAATATTGATAAGTTTGTCGGTAGTATTGATGTTAATTTATAGTATACTTATTGTGTATAATATTTAAAGCTGTTTTCCTTTATTAGTTATGTACTTAAACTCAAATGTCTGTATTGTTCATGTTCATTTACGTATACCTAATCATGTAACGTAATAGGCGCCTTGGTTTTTAACTGTAAGCCTGTTATTGTTTTGAATAAATAAATAAATAAATAATATATTAGTGTTTCTATTTACTACTAATTAGTTAGTTAAATAGGGCATTAGATATCTCTCACTTAGGCTGATAATTCAAATTCAAATTCAAAATTTTATTCAGCAAATAGGCAGTTGAATGCTCTTTTACACGTCATTTTTTTTGAGTCTACCATCGCTTTCGGAAAGACCATGATTGCCAAGAAGAATGCGCCGCAAGAAACTTGGCACAAAGTCATTTTTTCTAAAAACAAGTTACATTAGCTCTTACAATACGCAACCACAGACAAACTACACAAAGAAACCTCACTCTGTCATTAAAAGATTAAGAGAGAAAAAAAAAATACCGCATTTTAGAAACAAGTGTAAAAAGTATTATTATTAGTGTTATAGAGAGTATTAAGTATAGTATTAGTGTAAAAGTTATTAAAACAGCAAAACCAGAACACTTTACTTTACTGGCACGTTTTAATTGAGCAGGAGATGTATAGGGTCTCCAGGTCAAATATCTGTGAAAATTTAAATTACAAAGGGATGTATAGGGTCCCAGAATTAATACTATAATATAATACTTAATCTAAATGGCTTAGAGATGTATAGTCTCTAGGGTCAATTTAAACTAAATTTAAAATCAGCAGAGGTGTAAAACGCCTACACGGTCAAATAATAAGTATAATAATACATATACATAAACTGGAGATGTATATGGTCTCCAAATGTCAAATAACAAAAATTGATGAAATATGCATTTCATGTCATCATGTCAAATAAATAAAACATTATTTTTGTCAATTGTATTACAATTAGTACGCAGCGGACAACGGCAACAGAGCCGGACACCATACACGAATATCTTCGGGACGCAGCCAAGTCACATTGATGTCCTAATTATCTTTTGTTTTCAGCCTTGGCCAGGTGGTGCCATCACATAAGTATTCATCCACTTTGTAGTATGCTTTTTTCAAGAGAGCGGTCTTTATGTATCTTTTAAATGAATTGTGAGGCAATTCCCATGCATCTACAGGCACTTTATTGTAGAACCTCACGCAATTTCCCAAAAAAGACTTACTGACTTTTCGTAGACGAAATTTAGGGACGGCAAGTTTATGCTTATTCCGAGTGTTGAAACCATGCACATCCGACACTTTCTTGAAAGATTTGATGTTCTTGTGTGTATACAATATTACATCATATATATACTGAGAAGCTACTGTAAGGATGTCGATTTCTTTAAAGCGTTCTCTAAGTGAATCTCGGGAGCCAAGATTGTAAATAGACCGGACCGCCCTCTTCTGCAGGATAAAGATTGTCTCTATGTCGGCCGCCTTGCCCCAAATTAGGATGCCATAAGACATAATGCTGTGAAAATAACTGAAGTAAACTAACCGCGCCGTTTCTACATTGGTGAATTGCCGGATTCTTCGTACAGCATAAGCGGCAGAGCTCAATCTACCAGCAAGACCAGATAGGTGTGGGCTCCATTGCAAATTGCGTTCTAAGGTAAGCCCGAGAAAAACAGTCTCATCCACGAGGTTCAGCTTCTTACTTACTTCTTACTTACTTACTTCTTCAGATACCTGTTCCTCTTCAGTGCCCACCTCCTGGGCTACTCCCCACAGTTATTACCTACCTACCAAAAACCGCTAGCACTGAAGGCTACAAGAGACCTAGCATGAGAGCCATTATAGCAGACAGGGGTGAGACGAAAGTACCTTGTTGCCTTTGGGACACAAAATAGGCAATTAAACAAAAACCAAAGGACCGCAAGTATCTGTGACTGTGGGAATCGCGGGCGCGGCGAGATGAAAGGGCGGCGGCGCGATTGATCGCCGATATCGATAATCACTGCGCAGGCGGCTTATCGACACTTTACGCAGCACGCAGGGCTGCCAGTCGACGGAAAAATAAACTAGTGCGCGCCTTTGGTGTAAATTTCACGTCGCAACCAAAAAGCAAAAAAATAGTTATGACTAGTGGTAGATTATGAGTATGACAGACATTAATTACATTATAATGCATGACTTAAAATTTTCGACGAAACAAAGAGAACAGGTTCTAAGAAAAGTTTTTTCTTTCTTTCTTTCAGAAACTTAACAGATGACAGGACAGCAAAGCAGCAGCGACCCAGAACTTTAGACGTTAGTAGTTTAGGAGACTTCAGATTAGGAGTGAAATTGTTGTTTTTAAGTCTAGGATTAATGGGCATTATTATTAGGCCACGTCTTTGCCTAACATCAGACTAGATTGTGTTCAAACGCAATCCTATAATGTGTAAAAAAGTCTTCAAATTTCCAATGCGCAGCCACTTCAAATCTACGGCTGTAAGGCAAAATTCAATCACAGAAAGTGTGTAATAACTACACAAATGTGTCATAAAATTAATATTTCCTAGTTGTCGCTGTGGCATCCCTGCCCGACAAATCTGTGGTATCACCAAACCGAACGATAGTGAACTAATTACTCGTGTACCGATAACTTTACCACGCGACACTTACCGACTAATTTATATAGAATTGCCTGGTGTATGAGGATTCATACCGTGCACTGATTAACTAGGAATCATAGTTCAATTTCATAGTTCTTAAACTAACGAGACCACGACTCTACACGCATTGCTTATGACATGACTTGACTATGATTGAAAACTTTTCTGAACACTTGACTCAAAACAATTTCTTCTTTGTCTTATTTTATTCCAAGTTCGTTACGAATGATCTTGCTCATTGCAGTGTGACATGGGTAATTAAAGACAAAGCCTAGAGTAATAGGCTTTAATTAGCAAAAACTTGAGGTACAGGGAATGACATTAATGGCGTAGAAAATAAGCAATAGACAATATTACGTCATTCACCCCCCCTTTCTGGAACAGACGAATCCCTTGCGTAGTCCTGCAAGTACGCAGGAGCCCGACGTGAACGAGTAGAACGACGTGGTACTGGTACTGGCGTTCCTGCGGGCGGTGGACGCTCGTGCACCGCTTCGTCACTATCGCCGGAATGATGTACTTCTTCCTCGTCAATCGACAGATATTGCTCATCATGTTCAACGTCATCATCACTGTCCTCCAAAGGAGGTAATGGGGCAATATTTCTGTTCGAAATAGTCGTTTCTCGACCATCTGGCATTCTCACATGAGAATATGAATGATTCGCTTGTAAAAGTTCGCCCTCTTCAAGTAAAGGGTCATGTTTGGATCTTCTTACATTTCTTCTAATGAGTATGGGACCAGGTGTAAGAAGCCAAGTCGGTAAAGCCTCCCCGTTGCCTGATCTTCGTGGATGTACAAACATTCGTTCATGTGGAGTCATGTTAGTAGATGTGCACAACAAAGAGCGTATTGCGTGCAGCGCAACGGGTAAACTTTGCTCCCAATCTTCGATATCGAGATTTTTAGATTTTATGTGAAGCTGAATAGTCCTCCAGAGGGTCCCGTTCAACTTTTCTACCTGTCCGTTTCCTTCAGGGTTGTAAGGAGTGGTTCTGCTGGTTGATATACCCAGGGAAATCAAGAACGCTCTTAGTTCTTCAGACATGAAGGAAGTGCCCCTGTCAGAGTGAATGAAAACAGGTGTACCGAAAGTGAAAAATAAGTTCTTTAAGCAATTTATGACAGTACTGGATGACACGTCTTTGCAAGGGTAAGCGAACGGGAACCGGGAATATTCGTCTATAATTGTAAGTATATACTTATTATGTGTCTTCGACGGTATCGGTCCTTTAAAGTCTAAGCTCAATCTTTCAAACGGTGCAAGTGCTTTGATAAGGTGGCTGCTAGTCTTATGAAAACGTGGCTTTACTTCAGCACAAATCCGGCAAGATGATGTCATTGCTCTAATATCGTTGACAGAATAGGGTAAATTCTTTACTCGGACCCAGTGCGCCATCCGCGCAATTCCAGGGTGACATAGAGCGTCATGTAATTCGTAAAGTTTATTAGAGCTGATACTTGCACTCACACGTGACAGAGCGTCAGCTACTGTGTTCTCCTTACCAGGTCGGTAAACAATGTCATATTTGTAACATGACAGTTCAAGTCGCCATCGTTCGATTTTTTCGTTTTTAATCTTGCTGGTGTGAAGCTGACTAAACATGAATGAGACTGACTGTTGGTCGGTCACTAATATGAAGTGACGGCCAGTTAAAAAATGTCGCCATTTACGTAATGCCTCTACAATCGCGCTGGCTTCTTTTTCGATTGATGAGTGACGTCGTTCATGGTTAGACAAAGATCTTGAAAAGAAAGCCACGGGTCGTCCATTTTGCGACAATGTAGCAGCAATGGCATGTTCAGATGCATCAGTCTCAACAGTATATGTTTCGTAATTAATAATTGCAGTTAGCGTCGATTTAGATATATCAAGTTTCAAATTTTCGAAACACGTTACAGCGTCTTTGTCTAAAGGGAATTTGGAGGCTTTGACAAGAGGGTTGATTTTTTCAGAGTAGTTTTGTATCCACTTGGAATAATGAGCGAACATTCCAATTGCTCTTCTGAGGGATGCGGTATCAGTGGGAATGGGTAGGTTAGTTAAAGGACTTAGTCTATCTTGGTCTGGTCTTATAGTGTTATTGCTGATAGTATAGCCGAGTAAATTTATAGTTTCGGCGCTGAATACACATTTTGTTTCGTTCAAAGTTAGATTATATTTTTTGACAGCATCTATGAATTTCTTGAGATTGATATCGTGTTCGTCTTTTGTTTTTCCACAAACTGTCACGTCATCCAGGTAAGCGTAGGTTCCATCTAGGCCTTCTGTCTTGATGATAAAGTGCAAAGTGCGCTGAAAAGCAGCTACGCCGTTTGTTACACCAAACGGTATTCGAGTGAATTGATATAAGTTGTTACAGGCTTCAAAGGCTGTATAAATTTTTTCTTTTTCTAATATAGGTACTTGATGGTAGGCGCTTTTCAAGTCGATCTGACTAAAATAATTATTTCTGGCCACTTTAGATACAATAGATTCAATATTAGGTAAAGGGAATGCGTCCAGTTCGGTGAATTTATTTATTGTACGTGAATAATCTATGACCAGGCGTTTTCGATGCGAGATTCCTCCTGTGACCAAGACTTGTGCGCGCCACGGCGAAACGCTTGGCTCAATGACTCCATCTTGTAAAAGTTTTTCGATTTCTTGTTTGATAAATACCTGATCGTCTTCGATGTGTTTCCTCGACTTGATAGCTATAGGTTTTATATCAGGGGACAGGTTAGAAAATACTGAAGCAGGTGGGACAGAAGCTTTCATCACGTTACAAATCAAAGGTTCTCTGGTGCCGCCGAATCGAAATTCCAAGCTGGAGTGATCCTTGAGGATATCGTGTCCGATGATAACGTCAGCGCACAGGTTGTTTACGACAAGTAGAGGCTGACGTTTATAAACATGTTTGTGGAGTCGTATGGTTGCGTGGCATACTCCTTCCACAAAGGACGTATGATTTAGTGACGCAAGAGTTATGGTTCGGCGGCATGGTTTCTTCCTTAAATTCAAAGTCTGTGCAAAACGGCTATCTATAAAGCTGACAGAACTGCCTGTATCGATAAGGGCATCAGCTCGAAAGTCGTTTAACGATATAGGGAGCGTAGCTTTGTGTAAGCTTGCTGGTGATGCGGCTGAGAAGATAGTAGCGACGGGAGTACTTGGGGTCTCGTCGTTGTCGGTTTCGGTTACAGCGTTAGATGTCCCTGCGGCGCTGCGACATACGTTTGCGAAGTGTCCTTTCTTGGAGCATAACTGACATGTAGAGTTGACAGCTGGACATTTAATACGTTGGTGGACATTCCCCCCGCAAAAGAAACATTTTCTTCTCAGAGAGTTCACGGGATATGAATTCGCTTTTCGTCGAAAATCGTTACTATCTACAGCATTGACAGGCAAGTGTTGAGTACTGTGTGCGTAAGCTTGTGAGTTGTCGACGGCCATTTCGAGTGATAGAGCTTGATTTCTGGCGTCTTCTAAGGACAGATTCAAATTTTCAAGAAGTCGCTGGCGTATTTGGGAATAATTTATACCAGCAATGAAAGCATCGCGTACAAAATCATTACGATTTTGCTCGGCTGTTACATCGAGAAAGTTGCAATTATGAGCCAGTTCTTCTAATGCGCGAATGTACTCATCAATCGACTCATCTGACCTCTGTTTTCTGGTAGAGAGCACATAGCGGGCATGTATTTCATTCTTTGGCTTGACGTAAATATTCTCGAGTGCTTTAATGGCAGATTCGTAGTCTTTGCAGTTACGTATATGTGAGAATATTGTGGGTGACAGATGGTTAATAAGTACCTTCAATTTTATCGAGCTTGGTATTGCTTCGGAAGATTCAGCGGCGAGAAAGTTGTTAAAGGTATACCGCCAATGAGTCCATTTCAGATCAGCAGCCGTCGAAGTCGGATCTACGTCAAATTTTTCGGGTCGGAGAAACCGAGATAGGTTGCCGATATTTGTTTCGGCGAAACCAGTGTCGCGTATATTTTCTTGAGGCGCTTCTTTAGGTTTGCTCATTTTTATTTATTTGCTAATTAAATTGACATGGGTAATTAAAGACAAAGCCTAGAGTAATAGGCTTTAATTAGCAAAAACTTGAGGTACAGGGAATGACATTAATGGCGTAGAAAATAAGCAATAGACAATATTACGTCACAGTGAAAATATACTCACCGGCAAAAATAATTGCCCACCCTATCTTTACTATTTAAAAATGAGTAGTAATTAGTAATTAAGTAAGTAATTAATAATAAATAATAATTTAGTAATTACTGTTATTGTTTACTATTTATTGCAAAAGCGAGAAAACAGGACGGGCAGTTAATTGTGTGTAATAAAGTGTATCATGCCATTGACACAAGGAGATTTCAAGTTAGCGTAACTATAACATATTAGCTATTTCTCCCAGCGAATCAGCATCGCTGTTCAACGGGGGAACGCCGCCAGTCTTTTGGGCACCATGCCACGGGGGCCATATTTAGATTTAGGATAGTTTTAATTGTTTTAATGATTTATAGCTAGTTTTGTAATTTGAATTGTTTTTACCATTTATTATAATAAATACATTGTAAAATAAATTTAAAACACAAAATATATATATATTATATATATATTAGAACCTAACCTAATACCTATTTAATCATCGCATACCAGTACCCCTAGTATACTATCGTTTGTCGACGTCATAAAGCATCTGTCCCTCTCGCACTTGCATATTTGTTAGAAAGTGACGAAATCTTTATGTCGTCAATAAAATTTACCGTGTTAGGACAGTAGGAAAAATACTGGTTACGAGATCTGAGTAGGTGTATCAAAGATGTCTTACTTCAATTTTCATGTTTTTTGTATGACAGTTAAGTTAATTATCATGGAATTACCCAGTTTTATTGAAAAAATAGTAATATTGAACTAACTGCTAAGGTTCTTCTTGCGTTTCTTCTCAGTCGTCATGTCCGGTAGCTCTGCACTGGTAGAATCAGACATGTAAAAGAGCCCATTTGGCCTATATGCTAAATACATTTTTATTTTCATGTCACACTAGGAATCGAAATTACTTTTGGTGCACCAGGGAGATGTATCCTAACTAATATTATAAATGATCTCAGTAGGAGTATCTTTTTGTATTTTTTCTCCCAATTTTTTATTTTTACGGTTTTCCCGTGGATGTTTCAGTGAGTTTATAAAAAATATAATTAATATTATAAAGTCGAAAGTGAGTTTTTATTTGTTGCGCATTCACGCTCAAGCCGCTTAATCAAGTTTGATAAATCCTGGTATAGGGATAGACGGGGCCTTGGAGTAGGGCATGTAATGTAAGTAGGTATTTAAAGAAGTACGGTATGGTTCTTGAGTAGGCTACACAGATTGAGATTGAGGCGTAGTACGGCCTTTAATAGTTCGAACTAACCACTCCGTTTATCCATTCAGCGATGGATTGTCGGTGGACGTTTGAAGAATACCTATGTTAAATAGTAGATGATTGGATATAAAATAAAGGTGCTAACTCACCGGCCATGGATTCAAGGAAATCTGCATGGAACAATGAAGTTGTAGAGAAAATAAAGCTTGCTCACCGGACATGGACTCTTGCAGTGGATGCGAGTTGTTGTTGCTGAGTGTCGTGTTGTTGTTACTTTCGGCTCCACTGCCTCCGCTGGTGTTCGCCGTCTGAAATAAGTCACACCTTTAGCCTCTTTCACTTATTTTATAAGCATTAGATAATGCTGACGCCGAGTAATGTCAGTTTTTAGAATTACTATATCTTTATAGATCTTATCTCTCCTCCTTTATTGATGAGTCAGAAGAAAAGCCCAAAAATTTACAAAGACGAGTCTATTGCTAATAACCAATTAAGGATTTGAAAGTTTATAAGTTGGCCCCACTAATTGGTAATGAAGGTTGATTATTATGATTGACTTAACAATTTAAGCTATTTAGTTTTGATTGTTTCGGCAAGTGCTTTAGTTTGCTAATACAAAGGGCTTACCATATACATACCTTTTCTAGTACATCGTGATCTTCTCTACAGTATAACGCGCCTCCTTCTCTTAGCGCAAATTCGTCTCCTGCAAATAAATAAAAAGGTTTGGTAATAAACAACTTTCCGCCATTAGAAACAAACTTCCGCGTAGACCTTACTTCTTGTTTTACGTGCAATAAAGAGATATACATAGGTACCTTTCATCAAATTTCAAAGACAGTTTCGACTCACGACACGGTAACACGGTAGGGCATGGTGCTCTAAATAAATATTTATGATAATTTCTTTCCATAAACCAGATTTTAAAAACGGCTCTATAAAATTAGAATTGCTTTTACTTGTGCAATGTCAGTGAGCCAGCGAGTACCCGTAAGGTGCCATAAGGCTTTAATTTTTCTATGCTGTTGTGTTGAGAATTCCCTCGCTCTACAGTGCCCCGCTGCTATGAAGTCCACCTTGACATGTTACACTGCTATAATGTTTCTGATTATTGCCTAGCATTTTATTTTCTAGAAACTTCATATCTGTGCAATATGTCAGGATTGACTTCATAGTTGCTGGGCTCTAGTAACAGCCTTATCGCACTAGCGATTTGCGAACGAGTGCTTCATACTAATATCACTCGCGGCGAACACGTTGCGTGATCGCCTCAATACAACTCGCTCGTAAATCGCTAGTGTGATAAGGCTGTAAGTGTTACAGCTGGATCCACTGACCAGGTATAAGCTGTCTCGCGCAGGCGCAGCAGCGGAAGCAGTCGATATGGTAGATCTTCGTCTTGGCGCGCATCACGAAGTCGTTCTTGCTGAAAGAAGAGCCGCACTTGTCGCACTTAGTGCCGAATAACCTGCGGGAGAGAGACGACACCATTACTTTGTGAAATGAAGCTTGACGACCGGATAGCCTACTGGTCAGAGAACCTGATTATGGAGCTTGAGGTCCCGGTTCCGGGGTCGATCTCCAGTTAGGGCAGATTTGTATAATGTATAGACACATCTACCTTTGTCCACCACACGTTTAATGCTTGGTCACTTTGTTCTGATGGCGAAATAACAGTGCGACTACCGCACTAGCCGGCGTCCTTACTGAGCACGGGTACTGGCAGAATACCAGCACTGCGGCTAGCCCTAGCATCATGCTGAGTCGGCGGCTCTTCTTCGCTTCATCACATGGCTTCCTGATTATTATCTGTCAACTCTGTCTAATTGTCATTTTATTTTTAGTGTTATACCTATTTTCGTTTTTATTTGTCCTATGTAATGTTTTGAAGGATAAAGTTTTTATCTACCTATCCATCACCAAACTAAGTAATTCCTTATGCTAAAGATAGATTATTTGAACAAAATCCGTAGCTAGTACAATCTCCATCGTAAGGGCACATGAAATCACGTATATACTCCGTATATTTTAACATTTGAATTAGTTAACGGTCAAACTATCACACACGTTTTCTGGCAATTCGAAGACAAATGTGAAAAAATGCATGCACTTAATAATAATAACACTTATTTACGTTAGCTATTACGTTTTTCTCATACAAGTTAACACAACTTTAAATAGTATCTTCGTTTTACTTAATAACGTGCGTGCGAATTTGACACCTATATTTAAATCTTAAAACAACCGGAGTAAGTATAAGATCATAATTCTTCTTAACAGCACCCTTTTTGTTTACTAAATTGTATCTTTGTTTGCTTTCTCAGACACCAGGTCAAAGACACCAAGAAAATCAGTGTTCAAAACGCACCCACCCTACAACCACCTCCATTATATTTCAGTTCTACAGAACCCCAAACCTCTAAGCACATTTTGAGCCAGGTTATTGACCGGCACTTAGCGAATGAGGCGCGCCCCCGGCAATCCCACTAAAAGCATTGCTAGGGTTGTGCATAGGGAGAATTTCCCTACTGAGGGCATAGAATACCTACCTAACCCCAAATTTATCCTTTTTACAGTTCCGCACTTGAAAAGGAAAAACGGAACCCAAGGATAACTTTGTTGTATGTCTGTCTGTCTGTCTGTCAAGACCCTTTTTCTCTGGAACGCGTTTAGGTAGGATGCTGAAATTAATATCAAATACTCAAGCCTGCACATGTAGCACGGCGCGCCATTTTGTCGCTTGTCGCGCAGTGCGTCCCTTTCATAGTGATGGAATCAGTGAAGGACGCACTGAGTGACAAGCGACAAAATGGCGCGCGCGCTAGCCCCCCTGCAGTTCCTGGAAGCTTCGTCGGTAGTATTGGTGATATTGTTCTATTTAACCCCAGGACGCAAAAGAGGGGTGTTATAAGTTTGACTTATGTATGTGTGTCTGTGTATCTGTCTGTGGCTCTCATATCTCTCAAACGGATGGACCGATTACGGTGCGTTTTATTACATCGAAAGCTAGTTTAATCGAGATGGTTCTTAGCTAAGTTTTATTAAAATCGGTTCACCCGTTATCGAAATATTGAACTTTGAAATGACAGTGTTGGGGGTTTTTCAACTTTTCTATTATTTTTCTTGTATTTCATATTTTTCGTAATATTAAATTTATATAAGTACAACAACTTTATTAAGTACACAATCAATTTGTGTGTATTTGAAGGAGGCAAAACTCTTTCGATGCCTGTATTAAATTTGAGGTGTTTTTACAATCAAATGTTGTCAATTGCAAGACCTAACTAAAACCCATATTTGACCGATAGTGCCTTCCTCAACCTCGACATTGGCGGAATCATCGATAGTATCGATGGAGCTATACTTCTTTAAAAATTGAATGGAATTGAACCCATATTTGTCAACCCTGCCAACGAATGTCGGCATAAAGCGGAACCCGGAAAGAGTTCCGCACGTTCCCGAATAAAACAGCTACCGCCAGCTATACTTGTGTAGGTATTATATTTCAGTTTCCAATTCGCGCCTGAAACGGCACCCGGCAGACGCTTTTGGGAGCTTCAGCTAAAATTGTCAAAAATCGTTGATGCGTTTTTTCTTTACAAAAAAATATTCCGACGAATTGAGAACCTCCTCCTTTTTTGCAAGTCGGTTAAAAAACTAGAAGATTTTTGTAAGAACTTTTAAGTAAATCACTGGCCACTCAGAGAAATTTATGAATGAAAATGTCGACATTTAATATTAAATTTGACGTTGGAATTTCATGTCGGTAAGAAAGAAAGTGTCTTTAATACTAGTTACCGTTTGTGAGCAAAAATTGGAGTAGGATTTGGCTTCGGGTGAATTTGTATTGACATCTCTTTCATTTAGCCGAAGTATTTCTAAAACCCGAATCACAAGAACAGTTTGTGAGCATTTAGCATTCTAACAAAACTTGCTGTGCTGTCCTATACATACCTATTATACATATCTGTGGTCGGATGTGTAGCTGCGATTGGCGTGATCCCAGCATTGATTATACAAAATGGACAGATACGCCACCGCTTCACCGCGCGCGGACAAGCAATTGTAGGTGTTTAGGTGATTCGGTGACTTAGTATTCTTCAAGGAGGATAGTATACGGAGTGTCAAAGCCCATACTTCGAATCGTTCCCCGCAGTCATGTTAAAATTCAGGCAATTTCTAGATGGCGCCAAGGTCGTAGCCAGCGGGTCAAATAATAACAAAACAGCGGTACGAATGTGTCACTCAAGCAAGGTAGATGGCGCTGAATGTAAATAAGAACGATTCAAAGTATGGGCTTTGTCAATCCGTTTACTTTCCATGATCCTTGGTATTCTTTGATGTTTGACGTTATGTCAGTCTAATCACAGCTAATGAGTGAGGGCCGCATTTAATCAGCGCTGAACAGGTGCATGGCTTATCTTTAACGTGTTAAATATCGATGCGTGATCCTATTGAATGTTTAATTTGTTTGGTATACTTAGGCAAATGTTTTTAAATAATGAACGATTGAGAGCATTTTGAGTTAATGTTTGACTGCCCGTATCATTAAGTTTGGAGACACTTTAATATTGTACAAAGTAAGTTTGTTTCTTTTTTACTGTTTATTAATCAAATCATCAATGTTTTATTAATAACCCTTTAGTTGTAATCAGTCTTTATTATTATATTTCAGAATTATACACTTGTACAAACTCGGCCATCTTCATCTGACCACAGATACGCAGACCCTTTTCTCTATCTCTAGACAATAGTCATTAAGGGACTAACACACTATGCAACACCTTCCCCTTAACACTTCAACTTCCCTTTAACTCTATATACATTTTAAAAGTTAGGTTACCTAACATAAACTAAACTTATCTCTAATTAACTTAAAACTCTTACAAGTCAAGAATGTTTCTAGGTTTAATCATTCTACCTGAGCGAGTCTGATACAGATTAGTACTCGAAGACATAGGAACATGAGTAACATTTCTCAATGGACTTGTATTATCCTGTGATGTGTCAGATACATCATCATAGACTTTATCATTCAGACTATCATTAACAGAGGAATCAATTAACTTATTTCTAGAAAGCTCATGGGCTCTTGAGAATGATCTTCTCATGTGATGTGTATTGCGCCTTAATGGTCTAGAGCTCTGTTCAGTCTGCACTAGATAAGACCTAGGTTCTTTACATTTCTTAGCTACTATACCTTTCCTCCAATGCCTATCCTTTCCAGTTTTGTAAACTATCTCCTCACCTATCCCAAACTCTACTTCTTTTCTCCTTGCCCTCCTATCATGAATTTCCTTGGTTATTGACTTCTTTAAATTTAACAATTGATGAACATTTTTCTCTATTTTAGGTTCTAGAGCTGCTAAAGTGGTAGGTATATTTGTTCTTAAGCGTCTACTGTGTAAGATTTGGGCTGGAGAGATCTGCATACCTGACAAAGGAGTGTTATTGTAGTGTAGCAATGTGTCACGGTAGTCAGTCCTATCTTCAAGAGATTTCTTTATCAGGTTTTTACTAATATTTACATATTTCTCTGCTAAACCATTGCTCCTATGAAAATGAGGACTGCTGGTCACAATTTGAATATCTCTAGACTTGTAATATTCTCTGCATTGTAATGATAAGAAGGGATTATTATCAGCCACAATCTCTACTGGGTAACCTAGCCTAGTGAATACCTCTTGCATAGCATTGATAACAGCCTCGGAAGTTTTAAATTGCAATGGTATTATTTCAAGCCAGTGAGAAAAGTAGTCCACAATTACTAAATATGATTTTCCTGCTATATCAAATATATCTGTACCTACTTTGTAATATCTATGTCTCGGAATATTGTGAGGTAACAATGGTTCATGAAAATTTTGAGCTCTGTACTTCTCACATACTCTACACTGCAAGACAAACCTTTGAATATCTTGAGACATTTTCTCCCAATAAAATAGTTGACGAGCTCTGTTTACACATTTTGAAATGCCTGGGTGTCCTTGATGTACTAACATTAACACATATAATTTTAATTTGCAAGGCACCACAATTTTGTTCTCATGAAATACCAGACCTGATTCTACATAAATTGAATCCTTCAGTTTGTAGAATGGTCTACACTCACTACTGACTTGATGCACCTCTGGCCAACCTAAATAATAATATTTTGATATTTCAGCTAATAAGCTATCTCTGCTAGTTTCTAAACGAAACTCTGACATTCTTTCAGGGCTCATTGGTAGATGAGTTGACACAGTATGAACCATTTCCAACATTTCATAATCTTTCTCAGTTTCACTTCGACTATTACGTGACAACATATCAGCAAAATGAATCGACTTTCCTGGTATGTATATAAGATTTAACTGGTAATTTAGAAATTTAATTCTTAATCTTCTAAGTCTAGGCGATCCAACTTTGCTGATAGGTTTCTTCATAATTGAAAGAAGAGGCTTGTGATCTGTTTGTACTGTTACAGCATTAGATCCATACACATACTTGTGAAACTTTTGAGTGCCATAATGAATGGCTAACAACTCCTTTTCTGTTTGACTGTAATTAATTTCTGCACTGTTCATTGATCTTGACACACAAGCTACTAATTTCAATACCCCTTTTGTGTCTTTTTGAAACAAACAACAACCAATTCCATTCTGTGAACTGTCACATTGCAGTACAATATTTTCTTTTGGGTTGAATGGGGTCAAGGCTGGAGCATCAGTTATTTTAAGTTTTAGTTCTTTAAAAATTTGCTCATGAAATGGTAGCCACTGGAATTCTATATCTTTACGCAACAGCTTACAAAGTGGAGACAACAATTCTGCCATTTCCGGAACATAACGTCTTATATAGTTAAATGTTCCTATGATTCTTTGCAACTCCTCTTTATTTTTTGGTGACTTTAGCAATAGCAATGACTCTACTCTAGCCTTGTCCACTTTCATACCTTCACCATTAAAAATTTGACCCACATATTTGACCTCATTTTGTTTAATTTGTAATTTCTCTTTGTTAAATACAGCTTTAATTTCTTCTCAAGGGCGTCATCATGTTCCTTCTCTGTTTTCCCCATTACCAATATGTCATCAAACCAGCAAATCACATTTGGGATGTCTCCAAAATAGGTTTGAATTTGTTCCTGGAAAACATCTGGAGAATTTGAAAGACCATATGGTAAGACTAAATACTTATAGACCCCAAAGGGAGTAGCAAAACAGCATTTCCAGGAAGCTTGAGATGTTAAGGGAACATGATGAAACCCTTCTGAAAGGTCTAACACAGAAAAATATTTCTTGTCTTTTAGCTTAGCAGCTATCTCATCTACAGTGAGCAATACATTTGGTTTCCTTATAATATGTTGATTTAGGTCAGTGGGATCCAAACACAGCCTTATTTTTTTATCCTGCTTCTCAACTATCACTATTTTATTTATACAGGCTTCCGAATCAACCTCATCAACTTTCTCTATAGCACCTCTTGCGATTAATCTATCTAATTCAACTTTTAAAGGTTCCTCTTGGCTTAAAGGTACTCTGGATGCAGGATGACAAATAGGGTTATGTGGCATTGTTGGAATATTACATGGTTTTGGAAACTTACCATGCCCTTTGAAGATATCTGCATTGTTGGTTACAAATTTTGCTTTATTGTCATCATTAACAACATCACTTGAGACATTGTGTACCCTCCGGACTAACTTAAGCTTCAAACATCCTGGAAGACCTAATAACATACAATCATTTTCAATTATCATAAAATTTTCATAACATTCCGCATTACCAAACTTGCAATTCAAATTTACCATGCCTAGAGGCTTAATTTTACTACCCTGAAATGACTCCAATTCTAAACTTACTTTACTTAATTTTATTTTCGTTTTTAAACTTTCAAAAACTTTCAGGGACATTACACTTACGTCAGCTCCTGTGTCCAGCCTACATTTAATTTCCTTGCCTTCAATGATAATTTCTTCCATCCAGTCTGCTTTAACGCTTTTAACTCTCCCACAGTACAGTATTGAATCTGATGAGTCTGAATCCTCAATCTCTTGTTTTTTCTCTACTTCAACATTTTGGATTCTCTTGCGCACCCTGCATGCTATAGCAAAGTGGTTCAATAAACCACATCGTTTGCATTTTTCCCCATATGCCTTGCATTGACGCGCACCATGAACTTCTCTGCAACGACGGCACAAAAATTTCTCATTTCTATCCATATTTCCACCACCATATTTCTTATTATTTTTTTTAATATTCGAGTCACTCTTTTTGATCTCTTTTCTCAGTACACGGTCCACTTCTACTTCCGGATTCATTTCCTTAACTTGTATCCTACTTTGCTCACTCGTCCTCACATAATTTGCCGCCTTTTGTAAGGTCAAATTTTCAATCCTTAATAAATTTTCTTGTAAGGATTTATCCAGTATACCATGTACGATTTTGTCTCTCAATAGATGGTCCTCTATTGATTCTACTTTATTTTTAAAATTACATTTTTGAATTAAACTCTTACAGTCAGTAAAGAAATTTTCAAATTTTTCCCCTTCTTTTTGCTTACGGTCATTGAATTTAAACCGCTCAAACACTTCGTTCACACGAGGACTTACATAATTCTGGATAGCCTCTAACACCTTTGTGAAATTCTTAGCATCTTCATCCGTCAATGGAAACGTGGTAAGTACACGTGCAGATTCTGTCCCCATCATGTTCCTCAGGAGAGACAATTTGACCTTGTCACTCGATGAGTCCTGGCCAGATACAATTAAAAAGTCTTCGAAGGATCGCAACCACTCTTCCCATTCTGTAGCGGCATTTGCGGCACGTATATCAAAATTTGGAGGCAACTTAACCAAGCCCTCCGCCATTGTTCGTTAAACTTCACGTTTTCTTCTGTATGTAAATTTTTATACACTTTTATATACTTTACAATTTTAACGACGACTGCGCCATGTTTTATTAATAACCCTTTAGTTGTAATCAGTCTTTATTATTATATTTCAGAATTATACACTTGTACAAACTCGGCCATCTTCATCTGACCACAGATACGCAGACCCTTTTCTCTATCTCTAGACAATAGTCATTAAGGGACTAACACATTACACAACAATCAACACTTACTTTAATATTGTTTTATGAAATCTTCGTTTGAAATCTATAGGTATTTATTTTATTGAGATCGTTTGAAGTTCTGTCCGAATTAGCATCTAAATAACTTTACAAAATGTTTTTTGACTTCTGAAAATGGAACGCTTGTGTACCTATATTATTTGTAATTTGATTCCGTGCCTATTTATTCTAATGTCAACTGTCAAAACATGACAGTCTGTCCGTCTTGCGAGTCACAGCTGCTAAATATGACCACACACAGCGCGGAGATAGACTGTTGAACATGCTTAAAATTGTTTTAATTGTCCTTCCTCTGGGAGCGCACGACCCAGCGTCAGACGCGCTACGCGCCGCGGCTCTGCTCGCGCTGCTACTAGGCGCAGCTGACAGCGGCACACAACTACCCTAACGTGTCGGGCTAAACTTGACTTTATACGTGAGTGATCCGTTTTATTTCACTATGGCTACTAGCGGAGCTGAAGCATTTCGTCGCGGCCGAAATCGCCCAGGAAATTATTATCTTCTATCTAGTGACATCTAGCTGTTTCCGATACAAATGAACGCGATTGTGATCCCGAGCGAGTCAGACAATAACACTGCGGGTCAGATAAATTTAGTATAGGTACTGTAAATTGTACCTAGAAATAAGATTATCGTGAAATTAGCAGTCAGATAAACAGCTAAAGTAAGCATTCACAGTAAGCACCAGATATATGTGTGTACATACGTGAGTTCAGAAATCAAGTTGTGACCTAGTTGCTACGGCAGCCATTTAAATATATTCCCATGTAATGAGACAAGGTACAGTATAAGGCGCTTTACTGTCTAAAATAAGCATCTAACGAATGACTTATGATTCCATTTTGCAGACTGACGGACGGATAGTACTTCGCTCCTTGTGATTACCTAATTACGCTTGACTTTTATTATTGAGTCACTTCCGCGTTATGTTGGTACAAACGAGTATAGATTTCAATTCCCTTTAAATACACGATGTTGCCCGTTTTACTTGCAAACTAGTTTATACCTATAAAACCGGGACTGACTGCCTGACTGACTGACAGACAACGCACAGCCTAAACCACTGGACCTAGAGACTTGAAATTTGGCAAACATATACCTTGAGTATCCTAGAGGTGCACTGAGAAGCGATTTTTCGAAATTCCCACGGGACAAGCCCATGTTGAAAATTTACACGATGCAAAGCTGCGAGGCGTAAGCTAGTCTGGAATAATAAACTATTTACTTACTATTCCGTAGTTCCTACTCGCACCAAAATATATTAAAAATACTAATATCACTCGTAAATATTTGATTTCGAATCCAACTCGTAACTGGCCGTCAATCACACCGCCGGCGCCACTTTTTAAACAACACCAAAGATGAATTCACTAAAATAACCGCATCTTGTTTACCTTTTCACCCTTCCATCTCTCGGTAAAATATAGAATTACACATCAACAACATTATATTGTCTGTGGCATTACACATTTACAAACACACCCGGCTCTGTTACGACGAGATAAGGTGTCAAATCGTACGTGTAAATTCAGGGATGAGTTTCACGTGCGCAGAATAATATTTGTCGTCTATACTCTGATGTGCCGAAGAGAAAACAAACTGGGTTTGACTGAGCATTATGTATTTTGGCGCCAAAACAAACGTCAGTTTGACAGCGCGGCGGGCGGCGGGAACCCGATATGTCTATGGTATGTTTGTTCCCGTTTACACCGGCCGGATAAGCGGGTTTTCGATTACGCTTTTTTTATCTTGTATTTTCTGTAAATAACTTATTAATGTGTGGTTGCTTGCCGCATTTTACTCATTAAAGTTAGTTGTCGTTATAATTGTGTTTCATCCTATCGAGGTTTTTAAAATTTACGCAACAAATCTTCTATTTTAAATCAATCTTAAGATTAAATAAATCCCATTCATTTACTAATGTTTTGTTTGTTTTTTTTTTCCTTTAATCGATCGGTAACGATCATTTAAAGAAAATGCAGGAAGTACTTCACCGGTAAACGAATAAATAAATCGATTTGTTAATTAGTAAGTTTCCGTTGTTTACCCGAGTCCGTCACTCGATACGGGGCATAGACATAGAGTAAACAAATGTTTCCGTCCGTCGCTACTCTGTGGAAAGTTAGATTTAAAAATATTTTCGCAGTCCCTTTTCAGTATAGACAAGAGCTTTATTCAATTTATCAAATAAGTAATAATTTTATTTAAGAAAAGTTGAATATCTCTATTAAAAAGTATGACAATTTTACTTCCTAAAACAGGGGAGAGATTACCCACCCATTACTTATTATCTTAACACCCTTTGATGCCTTGTAGAGTGTGTAGTGGCGTAGTGGCAGCAGCAAAGCCTTGTAAAATGTAATGATCGGCGGATGTTCAATCGTGTAGAGGAGCCATGAAGAAAAGCTGTGTCTAATTGTTAAATACAATATGGGCTACACTAAATTATGATGTTCTGTAAACCGGATTCCTAGCTCATTTTTCATTTCCATCTGTAGCTTCAGCTGCGTAGATAATAAGTCAATCAATAATGATTTGTTTCTTCACTTCACTTTCACTTTAGGTTAGGTTAGATTGTTACAGTAGCCAATATCAGAGGGTTGAAACCACTATACTGTCTATGTCTATGCCCGTAGCTCAGAGCGCGTCTGTAAATAGCGAACGCTGTAACCGTAACGTGATACAGCGCCGGCGCATCGAGTTACGCTAATTGCGGGGCGCGGGAGTCAAACTGAGAAACGTGGGGTGCATCGGGAAACTGTAGATGTAATCTTCCTTTAGGCGAAGAATGGGGCAATTTGGTGCATCCTTTCCTCCATTTTTAAGCATTTACTTCTCTTACAAACATTTACCTAGTGTAATTTTATATACACGCACGCGTACAGTACGATTACACTAAGTTTACCACTGACAAATGTAGCATGTTTACAGATTTTGTAATAAGTATTTTATTCGTACGATATTAAAATTGAAAATGAAATGAAGGCAAACCATCTGTCAGTGTTAAACTTAGAGTAATTGTTCTCTACCGGCGAGTTCACCAGTTTTGCCAGCTTTTAGTGGGCTTTGGGAGCTCAGTGTTAAGACAGCGAAACTCGACACACGAGCGAGATGGCACCCTTTTACTCGCTAATGCCTGCGAGTGCGTATGTCATAGTCACAGGTTAGGTGGTCTATGGTCATCGTAGGGGTCTGACTAGCGACCCTCAAAATACACTGACGGTAGGCGCCGATAGTCACCATTCTATACGCAGTACTAGTATCATTAGATATTCTGTGATTCAGTGCGACGATACGTTGAATAGCCATTGCCTGAGCCCCAACTCCGAAGTCCGAAATTCGAAGTTCGTATCTCACCGTCCCTCTCGCTTTCGTATTATTAACCTTTGTTGGCGAGAGAGGGACTTTCGGATACGAACTTCGAATTTTGGATTTCGGAGTAGGGGGTTCTGATACCATCAGTCGATCGATTACAGACAGGACAGATAGAAGATACTTAGTAATAGGAGTTTTGATTGTGACATTGGCGTGTATTCTTGTGTAGATACTGCGGACTGTGGAGACGTAGCCCTAAAAGCGGACACTACGGGAGGGTATTTGCGTAACTTTACCACTTGTCATCGGATTGAAATGTCAGTTCTTGTACGACTGTGACAGCTAGCTATTTCCGATACTAATTGTCAGCCCATACCAAATGAACACGATGGCGATTCCGTGCGAGTTAGGCAATAAGCCTGCGGGTCGGTGCCTGACATAAAAACATCTAGATGCATCGCTAAGACTGTTCTTTACATAATAAAACCTAACCTAGCGATGCTGATTCTTTGAGAGAGAAAACTGCCAGCCCTTTGGTCACAAGTTGCATCGACCGAGCGCTTTTGCAACTCTGTTAGACTGTTCTTCAAAAGAAAGGTAAACGTAAAAGTCCTTACCTAGTATAATCCCGCTTGCAGTAAGTCTTCCCGTCCCGCACGAAGCAGGTGCAGCTCTCGTCCAGGAACTGCCGGCACTCCTGGCACTTGAGGCAGGCGGCGTGCCACTCCAGGTCCGGAGCCACCCTCAGGATGTACTGGTCGTGGATCTGACCACCACAGCCCACGCAAAGAGATAGCCGCAGTTTTTCTGTTGGAAAAGGAAAGAGTTACTTAGCGAATACTTTTATTTTAGCATTGAAAATAAGGAAACAATCTTGACATACACTTTTATTGAAAAACGCTTTTTAAAAACAAGGCTTTCCTCTACAGCATGCTTATTGTCCAAATCGCCATCGCGTTTCTTTTGGTATGGGCTGACAATAGGGTTGATGCCTCTTGGTCACATCAGCAACTTTTTTTTAAATGTCAAAATGATTTGATACTATCCGTTAGTATGACGTATGACGTCATAATTTTCAGTCATCAAACTGCCTCCTAGTATTAGTTTTGTTAAATTAAAAATTGTTTTTTAAATGGCAGTAATAAGTGAGGCATCGGTTTTTTAACAGTATTTTCGGAAGCTTGATAAGTATAATGTAAACTGTTTTTTAAATTGCAGTAATAAGTGAGGCATCGGTTTTTTAACAGTATTTTCGGAAGCTTGATAAGTATAATGTAAAATGATTTTATTTTGTCATCAGTCAACATTGTCAACAACCCTATTGTTATCGGAAATAGCTGGCTGTCACAGTCGTACAAAAACTGACATTTCAATTCGATGAGGACTGTCAAAATAGTTACGCAATTACCCTGCTGTTCGCATTTATTTCTCAGCAGAATAATTACTTGTTTTTTTTTGTAGGTAAGTATAGATTCAGTTTTCGGAAATAAAAAAATAAAAAAACAAAAAATGATCAAACTCATTTTTGATCATTGTCGCCAGCTCTACAGCTCACAGAGAGCCACTAGTTTTTTTTTGTTTTATTCATTGTTATTTATTTTATTTTTATCAAACTCTACCACTTCATTCTTCAACCAAGTACTTAGGTAAATCTAAAAAGGTGGTCAAAATAAAATAGCACATGCTAAATCAACAACCAACCAAAGACTCTACCTACCTGTACATACAAAAACAACCAAATTGTACAAACCATAATAAAAACATGAATCACAAAGAAATATGAATAGGCAATGTGGATCGATAATTTAGGTGGGCGGGGCGGCCACGCCCCCCGCAGCTGTTGCCGTCTCCCTCGCACGTGCTGTATGGTATTCTATCGCCAATGATGTTATACTCGTACTATGCTATAGCTTTTCAATTGATACTTGGTTCGCATGGTCTTGCAGAGAAATAAATATGTTAAAGTATGAAGGCGTTGGGTGAAAATAAAATTTTATAGGTAGTTACCACAAGAAGTAGTGTACTTAAGTATACTTAATGCAACATAGGCCCCGCACCTGTTCAGCGCTGACTAAATGCGGTCCTCACTCATTAGCTGTCATTAGACTGACATAATGTCAAACATCAAGGGATGCTAAGTCACCGAATCACCTATAACTGCTTGTCCGCGCACGTTGAAGCGGTGGCGTATCTGTCTGTTTTTGTATAATCAATGCTATAATGTAAATAATATCGATTGTCTCACATTATTATTTATGGGAGAAAACATTTTGTGGCAAACTTTTTTCACCTGTTTTTACCATAAGGTAAATATCCCAATGCCTGACACTGTCCCAGTAGTTTACACCTATCTTAATTCATAGCAATAAAGGTGACAGCTGGCCCCTATTTCACCAACTTTACATTGTCAGTTAATAATGACAATTCGAACTACATTTTATTTGTCAATATGAAGCGCGCTAACACAAAAGCTCTTCAAGTCAGCAACTGACACCGAATTGTCATTGAAAACTGACACTTGTAACGTTGGCGAAATAGGTGCCTGGGTGTCAATTATTGAACGTCACACATTGACACGTTTACTGTAATTCTCTACTTTGGATCGGACACGAAGTTTCGTGATCACTGATCAATTTCCGCTACACGATACTACCTAATAATTAACTAATTCCAATTAAGTGAAAGAAAAATAATGAACTTTGTCTTTTTGCGGTTAATTATGAAGCGAAACAAGGTTATGTAACTAATGTAATGTAATTAAAAAGAAAATAGCTAGGTACTTAATTTACTTGTGTTTTTGTTTTTTAGGGTTCCGTACCTCAAAAGGAAAAAACTGAACCCTTATAGGATCACTTTGTTGTCCGTCTGTCTGTCTGTCTGTCTGTCAACCTTCTAAGTCAACGCAATCAAAAGATACAGTCATTAAAATGGCTAAGTATTTCCATACAAATTGCCGAAATCCAAAAACCTAAAGGGTTACTCAGAAAAGTCTTAAAATCTTAAATTTTTATGTCTATCTGTAGATTTCGCAGAACAATATAAGTTGAGGGCTCTGCTAACACTGGACTTCTTAAAACACTGGGGAAAAGCGTTAAAATCTTTCTGCGGGACCCTCGTGCGCGAGTCCGACTCGCACTTGGCCGGGTTTTTTTTTCAAGTCAAAATTTTATAAGCTTTAAAAGTCTTCTTAGATCAAATCTTTCCATGATACATTGATTGCTAAATTTGCCAAGAAGGACGCGACGCATGAAACTTGGCACTAAGCCGACCGATTTTTTTAAATCATAAAATTGAGAAAAAAAATGTTTGTAATCCTCGGTTGCAATTTGCTATGTAACCCTAGGTCGTTGACTCAGGACGAACAATGTAAGCGGAGAGTTCACGGAGGTGCGCGGGAGTGCAGCGTGACGGGACGGGCGCATGCGAGATGATGCCAAGCACCGGTATTAAAAAAATTGCTGCTTTTAAGATTGAATTGTTCCTACGTTTTTTTTTGTTTGAAGCCCCGATGCAAGAAAGAGCTTTAAGTTTGACGTCAGTATCGGCGAATCTGTATGTCTGACGTTGGCATCTTAGGTCCTGAACTGGCAGGCTCAATCACTCGTCAATATTATCCAAGTTTTTTGGATTTGGACGTCGTTTGTTTCAACCAAAGCTAGTTTAATCGAAATGGTTCCTACTTCTTAGCTAATTTTCATCAAAATCGTTTTAGCCCGTAAATGTAAGTGATCGGTTTATATCACTATTAATTCTTTCCTAGAAATTCTCACAAACAATTTTATCCCTACCCTTAATTTCGAAATGTATATTAGATTATACATATTTTTGAAGCATCTTTTTGCTTTTTTTCCTATCCAAAAATTTTAATGGTTTTGAAATCAACAGAGGCTTGAATAGATTTTTTTTTCATTTTTGTGACATTTAGGATTAATTTCTGTATACTTTACGCTCAATACCAAAATCAGAGGAACGTTTACAAGGGAAGACACATAATAGAAAACGTTCGTCTAATTTTTGTAAAATAGTTTTGACTTTGTTTTTATTTTACAAATAGCCCGCTTGGTTCCGTCTCAACGAAGCCGTCCATCGTAAACCCGGCTGCAGATGCAATAAACTGCTAAAACCCCGCTAATTATTATTTTATTAATTAAACTTAATGCGAGTGCATTGTTTTTAAGGTGCGCATTAAAGGATGCTATAAACTACCATTATTATTTGAGGTAACGGTCTTTATTTTGTGAAGGTTTAAAAAAAAACGGGTTTTTCGTGTAAAGTAAAGTTATTACACAATAAAATTCTAATTAATTATTTTTTATTGAACAGTAACAAACGATGTCGTATTAAGTATTTTCACTATTTACTATGAAACAATATTAATCGGTGAAGGAAAATACCATGAGGAAACAATTCGATGATGTGTGTAAAGTTCCCATTCCGCACTGGGTCCACGTGGGAACTTTAGCCCATAGCCCTCTCATTCTGAGAGGAGGCCTGTGCCCAACAGTAGAACGTAAAAAAGAAATTAATATTTAACTTCTTGTTTTGTTGTTGTAATTGTAATTAATTATTAGTGTGGTAAAAAGTAAAAAAGTGGTGAAAAAAATGGAACACAATCTACAGTCCCACTAGTCCCAGTATTAAATTTGTCTTAATTTTGTTTTATAATAAAAATAGACCTAATAAAAATCATTATCGCATTTCAAACATTATTAGGAATGGCTTTGCTGCAGCAAAAAACCACCTTTAAACCAAAACATGTTTCGATAAGTGTCATTAAACTCGTTACCATGTAGCTATGTAGGTACATACACAACTAATGATATCCTTTGTAATTCGCCGCTAGGTATGTTTATAGCGAACATAACGTATTAATGAATTTAATGAATCGATAAAAGTTTCATGATTCATTAACTCTAATGATTAATGATTTACGGAGCCGCGAACGACGGAGGCGGTTTTTAATGATGTTTTGTCTCATGTCATCATTGTCATTTAATGACCTGTTTAGAAGGTTTGCTGTATTTGTTATTAGTGGCCAGTCTAGTGGCCGTTTTTCGTTTATTTTAGCATTAAAAAGAAGGTAAGTAACACTCTTGACATGTCTCTTTTACTGAAAAAAAAAAGCTTTTTAAAAATAAGTAAACAGTAAGTAATAATTAAATAACGAGATTCAATTATTTATAATATTGTTACGGTTTGATACGTAACGGTTAGGTACTTATTTTTAAAAAGCGTTTTTCAATAATTAGATAGGTCAACATTGTTACCTTCTTTTTAATGCTAAAATAAACGAAGCATAGAGTTTTTTTATACGACGAGGAAGGCAAACGAGCAAGTGGGTCGCCTGATGGTTAGTGAACACCACTGCCCATAGACACCGCAACCCTGGAGGGTTTGCAGATACGTTGCCAACCTAGACAGCTAAGATGAAATGCCTCTTGTGCCCGGCTTGTAATTGCATCGGCTGTCTTACTCTCCACACCGGAACACAACAGTGCAAGCACTGTGGGTCAAGCACGACTTGTCGAATCCTGCGTAACGTTTATCGTATCAAGATCGAGAAACCTCATACTAAATTTTAGTTCCAAACACGCTCACGGGCGGACGCTGTTCCAAACGTCATACAAACTCGACAACGTTTACTATTCGATTTTACGTGACGCAGGATTCGAAAAGTCGTGCTCGATCCTCTGCTGCTTAACGGCAGGATTAGCGAGTAAGATGGTGGTAGCGATTCGGACGGACCTCGCACAAGGTCCTACGGGCAGTGAGACAAAAAGGGCACTATCTCATTCGCAACTTGTGATATTTCGTGATTTTTCCTCAAGCCCCCTCCCCCCTTTTCAAGCCTCATATGATTAATGGACGCTCCCATGCGATCTGATTGCTCAATTGAAATGACGTTAGTACTATCCAACGTCTAATTGTTTATACAGACAGACATGTAGACTTTATCAGTTAATTATTTAAATTCATACGTGGTACAGTCAGCAGACAAGCTACCGAAGCGTTCATAATGATCTGCACAAAGTATTAGGCTGCGCGTCCATTAGAGCTTGCTAGAAAAAAAATCTACCAAACGGCATGTTAGACAGCGTGTCACCGCCATACGAACATAAATATTTGAATTGCTCAAACAGTGTATCGGTAACGGTAACAAACCTAACAACTGATTGATACTAACATTGTTTTGATTGCAATGAAATTTCACTTCTGACGCGTTGTCAAATAAATGTTTGCATTGTTTATAATTTTATTCTGTACCAGCTTATGCCCCGCGGCTTTGCTCCCGTGAAATATTTCAAAATGGTCTAGTTCCCTATCTCGCGCGAATTTCGAAAAATCCGTTCTTAGTGCACCTCTAGGATACTCAAGGTATATGTCTGCCAAATTTTAAGTCTCTAGGTCTAGTAGTTTAGACTGCGCGTTGTCTGTCAGTCTGTCAGTCAGTCACGGTACTGTTTTATATGTATAGATTATTATTATTATTGATGACTTTGACTGAACATAAAATGACAATGCAAAGAAACATCAGTTGAGCAGCTGGAGAAGTCCAGCTGTTCAACTGATTTTTCTTTGCATTGTCATTGTATGTTGAATTTCATACTATGAATGTTTTATAAAAATAATCAATAAATCGATTATTTGACTGACTTTAATTTTTCGAATGCAAATGAAATAGCAATTGCGCTAAAATGTTTTTTTTTTAAACTAACACCATTATGATATGGGATTTCGGTCCTGCAATAATAAATGTTTCTATTTTTTAATTTTTTTTTATTGCATTGCTGCAAAATAGTCCACACCATTTAAAGTTATTGTTAGTTAAAATATATGCTCGTGTGGAAGTTACACGCTGTTTTATTTGTATACTCTTGACAATTTCAATGTAAATTCTCCTAACTTGACATTGTACAATTAATGATGTAATTTTATATTGAATGAATAAATAATCTAATCTAATCTAATCTATAATACTAAACGGTAAGTGCAAATAAGGCCGAAGATGTATCATGTGTACTACCTTTTTCCGATTTGTTTTGTTATGTGGTATTCAAAAAAGAGTTTTGTATTGTTTTGTTGTATCTCACCAAGGGGGGGAGGGGAATCGAAAAATCGCCAGAATTGTCTGATTTAATGGACGCCATCTTGTGAACACTTAGCTTGATTTAATGGACGCCATCTTGTGAACACTTCGCTTGATTTAATGAACGCCATCTTGTGAACACTTCGCTTGATTTAATGAACGCCATCTTGTGAACACTTCGCTTGATTTAATGGACGCCATCTTGTGAACACTTCACTTGATTTAATGGACGCCATCTTGTGAACACTTCGCTTGCTTTCGCCTTTTACTGCTGACGATACTTAGTAAATGTAACTAAACACTTTTTGCTTAGTTACAAGATGATAAACGCGTCATGTTTCGCCGTTAAAATTAGTATTCATACTTTTGTTCTGTTAAATGTTATTAGCTAATATTGTTAGAATTAGAACTAATTCAGGTGTTCTTTCAGGGCTGTGATCAAGGATAGAGGTACACATAAAGTGAGCCCTCTAGTGCCAGACACTGATGGCACATTTAATCTTAATCCATAGAATTAATGGTAACCAGCGGGGTGTCAATTATTGGGCCGATGTGTCAATTATTAGACCAATGTGTCAATTATTGGACTAATGTGTCAAAGGTTGTGACAGGGTGTTAATTATTGAAATAAAAGGTCTCAAAGATTTGTGACCAGCAGGGTGTCAATTGGTATTAGAAATAAAAGTGTCAAACATTAGGACGTTTAGGTAGTTTACTTTATTTTGAACAATAATTCAGTTTGTATCTAAAAAATCGTTGGTAGGTTCTTAACCATTTCTTCACTGACTTCAAAGTTAATCACATAACAGTGTTTGGCAGGAAGAAAATCCTTGGAGGGATAAGTTCCCGTTTGAACATGAGTCTCATTATTTATCACTTCTTGAATAGATTCTACAAGTTTGTGGGAGAGAAAACGATTTTTGATCATATTTTGATTTCAAATTGTATAGTAATAACCCTTTTTACCCGCCTAAGACCATTTCTCTTCCATGACGTCATTTGTTTGTGTAGTATAAATACTCTTTCGCCGGTTGGCGCCGGTCACTTGCCATCGAGCTGTCGTACTGTTTAGTGCAGATGCACTAAACATTCCCTATTGTCAGGTAAACTATAACTCTGTCCGTTATCATTCGAATGTAATATTATTAGTTAGCAGGCTCTCTGCTTGAGTGTGTCATTTTGGTGCGTATTTATTAAAGGAACAACTATTAGTGGCTATGTTAAGCTTCTTATGTGTAATCAGCCTCTATCTAATGTAAATTTTATCCATTTGTTCAATTATTGCTATAGATAATGTGATTTGCTTCTACAGCTGTATGTATGACCACGCTCGGTTGTAAGTAAGTTATTTTTGCACCAATATTAAAATAAATGATATTACTAATTTTATGCTTGTTTGCCATTCATCTCCCACAAGTTTGTACACAAAGACATGAAAATTCTCTTTACGGAGATAAAATGCTTTGTTAATAAACAACATCGTTAATTTTAATAAACCAGATCCAATTGTTCGTGGCTCGGCGACTCACTCCCGCGCACATTGTAATGGCCGAATTTTAAATTAAATATACGACGTTCTATTTTGAAATTTGAAACGGTAAGTAATTAATTATCTCCTTACCTATGCTTTGTTGTTTTTTGTAATAGTCTGTAATCTTGTTTGTTTTGTAATAGTCAATGTCAGATTAAAAGATTTAAAATGATAATTTATAGATTACCTTTTTTAGTGATAATTTGTTAGTCTGGTGATTACTTATTGTTTTCACTAAAATCTAGGCGATTAATCCAGTTTACCTACATAATATTGTGAAAGGAGCTGACACTTAGATTGTCTGTTTCTGAAGTCCGCGAGAAAAATATCTGGGCTTCAAATGCATTTAAAACATAGGTACCTATGCGATTTAGCAATTAAGCTATTGTGATATGCATAATTCGTTTATCGTACTGACTTTTTGTACTAATTAAGTACGTATGTCAAATCTACAAAACAATATTACACTATATCACCCCGACTGTACTTTTAGATCCTTATACAAATTTCTCTTACGTAACGAAAATGCAATCGCTATCGCTTTCAAATTCTTATCTCGACAAAATTTAAGTGTTAACAAAAATACAATAACCAACGATAAGTTTGCTGTCAAAGGTCAAAGAACTTACCACCTTCGCTTACTCGGTACAAGTTTTTTTTTTGAACATCGCTACGTAAGTGAAAATTATTTTTAGTAACGAAAGACCGAAAATAAAGCCTCCATATAGGCCTCCAACAAGATGGAGCGACGCGACGGCCTGGGCCGTGTTTTATAAAGCTACAAGTTACAATTTACAAGCGGAAGTCTCATTCTATCACCTTTTGTTAGAAAGAGACTTCCGCTTGCAAATTGTAACTTGTAGCTTTATAAAACACGGTACTGGTAAAGATCGCGGGACCGCGGTGGATGCGGAAAGCACAAGACCGGTCGGTGTGGAGAGCCGCGGGGGAGGCCGCCGGCCAGCAGTGGACGTCTTTCGGCTGACATGATGAACTTTACGCTTCTAAAGGCCCTATCTGAGTCTTTCTGGGTTATACAGTTAACTCGTCGACCTGCGCCGAACTGGGACAGACACTAACTTCGAGTTAACATTACATCCGACTCTACAAATGTCAAGTTAATCCTTCCTTTAACCTAACCAAATTAGAAAAGTTGAAAAACCATTGACATTGTCATTTTAGAAGTTCGATATTTAAAAAATGGGTTAAGTATATCTCGATCAAACTAGCTTTCAATTAAAAAAATCGCATCGAAATCGGTCCATACGTTTGGGATATGATGCCACAGGCACACACAGATATACAGGTCAAACATATAACACCCCTCTTTTTCGTTGGGGGTTAAAAACCATAATTGCCAGTCGAGCAGGACAACTGTCATTACTTGATAACACCAGATTAAGCGTCTGTGACGTCGCGCGGTGATCTATAGATCCTCTGTAGATCTCTGTAGATCTGTGTGCGTGAGGCTGGTTTTAAACGCGTGCGTTAGAATTTATTGTGTCAATAATGAACTGACCGCCGCCGCCGTGTCGCATGATAGGGTTGCCGACGATAGTTTTTTTTTTCACTTTGGAAAATTCATCATTCAGTTGTTAAGTTTTTTTTTATCAAATATAATATAAGTATAAACTACATTCAAATTATATCAACATTCACCATGGCAAATAAATTATACCACCGTCGACACCGGCTGTCTTACTCTCCACACCAGAGCACAAACAGTGCAAGCACTGCGGCTTAGCGGTAGAATAAGCGAGTAAGATGGTGGTAGTTATCCGGTTGGACGGACCTCGCACAAGGTTCTACCACCCGCATAACCGCAACCACAACCGCATTTACCGCAGAAGACGACGTCGGACAAGGTCTTCGAGCACATCCGCGAGGCAGCTCGGGGTCGGCTACAGGGATCCCGGGTGTTCATCCACCCGCTCGAGTCTTCCAGGGCTAACAATTTTAGCTCCTTTAGGAGTTTAGACTTCAAGTGCCCGCCGAGCACTAGCAGATGTTCCTGCGCTCCGACTTCTGGCCGGAGGGACTGGTGTTCCGTCGCTTTAGGGAAGCGAAAATGACATTAAATATATCATGGGACAATTGACACGAATTGATCTAGTCCTAAACTAGGCAAAGCCTGTACTATGGGTACTAGACAACGGATAAACATACTTACATAGATAAATACATACTTATATACATATTAAACATCCAAGACCCGAGAACAAACATTCGTATTCATCATACAAACATATACCCCGACCGGGGATCGAACCCGGGACCTCAAGTCAGGGTCTCTAACCACTAGGCTATCCGGTCGTCAATTAAAACCCCCTAAATAGTTATGTATCTATGTATACTTTTTATGTTGTTGTGTTTTATATGTACGGTTCTTTATAATTTGAATTTTCCAGCGCTTTGGTTTTTACTGTCATGCTGTGTAAAATTTTGGTAAATAAATAAATAATGGCTGACCGGACAAACGCGTGTGTTTTTCGAGGGTTCTCCCCTCTCTTCCCTCTGACTAACGGGGGTGTGCATGAGAAGAAAGTCACACAAAAAACCCCAATATGAGCTACCCCGGGTCGGGGGGTATGCGTAACGCATTTTCACATTGTTAAAAAAATAAACCATTTATTTCAAACATCGAACGAGATATTTACGAGTACAATCTAAAACGAGCCTTGATAGCCCAGGGGAGATATTCTTATTAAACTAACACTTCCGAGGCCCAAGTACAAATCGAATCCTGCGTCACGTAAAATCGAATAGTAAACGTTATCGACTTTGTATGACGTTTGGAACAGCGCCCGCCCGTGAGCGTATTTGGAACTAAAATTTAGTATGAGGTTTTTCGATCTCGATACGATAATCGTAACGTTACGCAGGATTCTAAAACTTCGTGCTCGGCTGGTAGCGGCTCAAACAAATCACTACTGGCAACCCTGCCTCCAATAATCGTATCGAGGCGGCGCGCGCGCACAAAGAGCCGCTATCTCCGCGCCGCACCGCGCTGCGCATGCACCGCGGCTGAGGCGATAACTTGGTGCTTAGTACTTGTCGCGTCGCAGCCTAGCCGTCTAATCATCACCAGCCTTTTGTACGTCCCACTGCTGGGCACAGGCCTCCTCTCAGAATGAGAGGGCTTGGGCTATAGTTCCCTCGCGGGCCCAATGCGAATTGGGAACTTCACGTGCAGGAGTGTGCAGGTTTTCTCACGATGTTCACCGAAAAGCTCATGATAAGTTACAAATGTAATTCCGTACATAATTTCGGACACAAGAGGCATTTCATCTTAGCTCTCTAGGTTGGCAACGCATCTGTAAACCCTCCTGGGTTGCGGGTGTCTATGGGCAGTGGTGATAACTTACCATCAGGTGACCCACTTGCTCGTTTGCCTTCCTCGTCGTATAAAAAAAAAACACATAATTTCCGAAAAATTCAGAGGTGCGAGCCGGGGTTTGAACCCACGACCCTCTGCTTGAGAGGCTATAGATCGAACCACTGGGCTAACACGGCTTCTGCATCAGCGTGAATTACCTTAGATCAGGGGTTCCCAAACTTTTTCACTTTGTGGCGAGCCTTTACATTTTTGCATATCGTCCCGGCGGCGCCCTGTGCCAAGTTTGTAACAGTGTATGTAGCTAGTTACAAATAAAGACAAACAATTCTTCCTTCATAACTGGGTTCCAAGCGATAAAAAATATTCCCATTTCGTAGCTGGTTACAAAACTCAGTTACGTAGCCGGACGGAAGGGTCTATACAGTAGATACAATGACATCAAGACGGTACCTAAGAGAAGACTGAAATGTATCACGGCACCTCCGGGACTCTTCACGGCGCACAGTTTGGGAACCAACGCACTGCAACGCAACGCTACGTTTTACGTAGAAAAGTGCGACCCAAAGCTAGTTCACCTATAGCGAAATTGTTTCCATTTGAAATCAATATTTCTTATGATTTTGCCTTTGAGCAAGGGGTATTTGCGCATAGACGCAATGCAAACAAACCTGGGTATTTTTTCGTGGCTCCTATACCACGCACCGCCAAAGCGCGCCGCGTGTGTTGTGTACGCCCGAAAAAGACCTGTCCTTTTTTGTTTTTAAAAGGTTTTTTAATGGGCAAAGATCGGGACGTGTCACGGAGAGGCTGGGTCATTTATGGTCGGCATTACGACGCAAACAGGGGCTGCCAATATCCGGAAACGCTAAGTAGCGAAGGGTTTTGGGAGACATGTTTGAAAACTGATTGTTTTAAAGGTACGATTTTAGCTTTATTTTGTGTGGCTCATAAAATGTAATGTTTAGTGGCCAGCATTAGATAAGTATAATTAGGTACATCCGTATTGCAAAAACTTAAACGGGATGTTCCATTTTTAATTTTATAAAATATCTTTTCGCCGGGCAATATTATCGCTGAGTAAATACAAAAACAGGGCAAAATCATGTCAAGCCATGCCTAGTGTAGGGTTCCGTAACCGCTACTACAAAGAAATGCAGTACCGGTGAAAAGGGCGTATCTTCATGGCACTTACGTCCTTTTGTTGAGAAGCGCAGTTTCGGTGACCTGTGATGATCAAAATTACCGCCTACTTACACGCACCAAAAACAGGAAAGTAAATTCATGATCTCAATTAGAAAATCTTTTTGTATTTTTTTTATTTTTTTTTATTTTTTTTAAATACCAATACTGGTGTAAGGGTGGGCACGCGACCCGGAGTGTCGAGGTTCCGGGTTGGATTCCCGGGGTTGGTATTTTTCTGGTTTATCTGTGTATTCATGTTTCGGTGAGTTTATTAAAAACATAAGGAAAGTAAATTTTTGTCCAAGGCTCAAGGCCACACTCTGCCAGTCATCAAGCTGTCAAGCTGTATAATAGGCTGCCTATTGACCTTAAAATTATCACAGATACCTCATTGTTTCTTAGGAAATTAAAATGTTTTTTGTTAAGGGGCTGTTTCTACAGTGTGGATGAAATTTTTGATGATGTGTAATGTGGGTTAAGTAATTTGTTGTTTATTTTATACTTTTAAGCTAATTAATATTAGGTACTTATACCTAAGTATGTGATTGTATTTCGAACACAATACCTGTATTGTTTTACGAATAAATACTATGACTATGACTAAACCATTTTCATTTAAGCGATTTATAGTTAGTTTAGGTCAACATGAAGCGAATTTTTAATTCCAAACTCCAAGTTTAAAACGAAATAACTTCACGCATTTACAAATATAAAATAAAATGACAAATCAATCGTCCCAAGCTTTAATCTCCCATCTTTGACACAAAGTAGCTAGCCATCTGCTGGATGTGGATACAGACGTCATGCGGGAGCAACTTATCTGATGGTCGAGGGTGGAGCCAGGAGCGGAGCGAAAAGGCGAGCCTGGATAAATAAATAATAATAATAAATATTATGGGCCAATAGACACTAATAATAATTGACCTAGTCCCCAACTAGGCAAAGCCTGTACTATGGGTACTAGACAACGGATAAACATACTTATATAGACAAACGGATACTTAAATACATTATTAAACATCCAAGACCCGAGAGCAAACATTCGAATTCATTATACAAACATCTGCCCCGACCGGGGATCGAACCCGGGACCTCAAGCTTCATAGTCAGGGTGTCTAACCACTGGGCTATCCGGTCGTCGTCGGTATAAGCTTTAACGGTCGCAATAAACTTAAGTCAAGTTACACAACGAGGCCACGATCTCACGTATGACATTCGTGTATAGACCGGCATGTACCTACCCTAGTCGCAGTTCCGTAGTAAAGGAAGGAATTACAGATTAGTCCGAAACATGTCGGGCTACACTCGACTGACATACAACGAGTGATCCGTTTATTTCACTATGTTGAATCTCACGGTGGTTTCATGTGAAAAGCATCTATCTTTTTATGTCTTCTCCATTCATATTATTTTTTTACGTTTTTCCCGTTAAAATATATTATTTTATTATTCTTTAAATACTCACTGAAACAAGATTACGCAGAAAACCAGAAAAAATACTAACCCCGGGAGTCGAACCCGGATCCTCGACGTTCCGTGTCACGTGCCATACCTTTTACACCAAAGTTAGTCCGATAATTTGCAAACTAAAAACCTTTGACTGAATTAGGCACGGGCAAACTGACGAAACGCGGTTGCCTAGACCGGGCTCTCAAATCCAAATCTACACCAAAACCTGGTAAGGTAATCGTGGTCAATTTCCCGTAGTTAATATGTTTGGTGGGTATAATAATGTAGATAGTTTAACCTAACATTGGGTCTACATGTCCTCTGTTATTTGATCGTTGGTTTAATGGCCCCAAACCGCACGGTAGCACAGCGATACTAACTCATCGATGAATTGATAACATTGCAGAGTGACTCGTATAAATTCAGTTCTCACGAGACTAATATGGCCTTAAGCTCGGCTTGAAACATCTAAGCCTATCTTTCAAAATTCGTGTTACGCTGTCAAGTCGTAGTTATTGGTGACGTTCTGTTTAAACGCTGAACAGTACCTACAAATAACCAACTTAAAATTAAAAACAGAAGCCCGACTGCTTTTCTGGAAACAATATTCTCTACGTCACTCCCACATCTGAGACGAATCCAATGACACCTCATACGTTGAAATTGAAATCCGTCAAACGGTTTAGGCTGTAGAAAGTGCCAAAGAATTATAGACATACATAATGCATCCCTTCGAATGCGACGACCTAGTGAGGATCGCGGGACCGCGGTGGATGCGGACAGCACAAGACCGGTCTGAGGAGAGCCTTGGGGGAGGCCGCCGTCCAGCAGTGGACGTCTTTCTGCTGATATGTATGATGTTAATGGTGATGATGATGAATGCATCGAAAACAAGCAACACAATACTACTTACGTACGTTCGGGTTGCTATAATATCCACTCGCTATGCTATACATAATATTTATGTATGAGCAAGGTGCAGATATTGCAGCTCGGCGGATTTTTACTCTTAGACCAAGTGTGGCTGACGTTTTGGGATTAACGATTTTAGTGTATTATATTCATTACACATATTTGGGCAGTCGGCTAAAAAAAACACCAGAAAGAAGAGCAGGCTTTTGCCCCACAAATAATCATTTTGCAGGCTAAAAAAACGGGATCGTTGCTCAAGTCAATCCTGCACCACACTCTCAACATTCCCCAAAGGCCCAAAAGCAACTTCTTGAACTTCAAAAGCTCCTAGTTAATAAAAGCCAGCAACCTGTTAACCGCCGCAAACATATCCCAACAATACGCTATTTTCGTCCCAGCCTCTATTTGCCCTGGTATTTACTCAACCTATTACCGCCCAAGGGCCTTTAGTTCATACCGCGGTAGGACCTGCTAATTTCAAACCTCCATCCTTTACAAATATGTTTTAAACCAACAATCTCCCATACGGGTCAAATTCCCGTCAACAAGTGTATTTAAAATCATAAAAGTATTTAAGCGACTCCGGTCTTTATCGACAGTGTTAAGTCGACCGTATTTGTTTGCGGAGTGGTTAGAGTCCGGCTTGTGTTTTGTTTCACCTTTTACCTACAGGGCGGATAGGGACGGCTGAACGGTAATTGATTGAGTAATAAGTATCTAATTTATTGAGACTGGTTGTAGGGAAATGTAGGAGATTAATTACGAAAATATCTAGTACAGTCAGTAGATAAAGTAGCTAAGCCACCGAAGCGGTCACAATTATCTAAGCTCGGCTCTATTGTTATACACATAGAAGCTGTGCAGATCATTGTGGCCACTTCGGTTGCTTAGCTACTTCTACTGATGAATGTACCTAGTGCTTGGGAAGTTCTCCGGCTTAAGAGGAATGCCATTCGAGGCCGCCGTGCACCTACCCCCTAATGTCAGTTGTCAGTCAGGAGTCAATTGCTGGCTTGAAGAGCTTTTATTTTATCTGTGGTTGCGTATTGTAAGAGCTAATGTAACTTGTTTAAAAAAAAATGACTTTGTGCCACGTTTCTTGCGGCGCATTCTTCTTGGCAATCATGGTCTTTCCGAAAGCGCTGGTAGACTCGAAAGAATGACGTGTACAAGAGCATTCAACTGCCTATTTGCTGAATAAAATTTTTAATTTTTTTTTAGCGTGCTTCATATTGGCAAAGAAATGTGCCTAGTTCAAATTGTCATTGGTAAGCCGACAAATGGAAAGTTGGCGAAATAGGGTTGGTGGAATTCATACTTTTGTCTTGGAATTAAAGAAAAACGCGTGACAGTTTGATCGTTAATTAAAATATTAAAATAAAAGGACTTTAGTGGTATTGCAATCGAGTGTAGGTGTGTAACCTCTGCCCACCGGTAGAACTGGCGGTGACCAGAAACCCCCGACTACGAAGTGCAAAATTCGAACTTCGTATTGTGCCGTCCCACTCAAGCTAATATTATTTAACACGAGAGTGAGCAGGACGACACGATAAGAAACTTCAATTTTCGAATTTCGTAGTATGGGGGCAGGGGACTACTACGAATTTCGAAAATCGAAGTTCGTATCGTATCGTCCCGCTCGCTCTTGTATTGAATAATATTAGCGTGAGCGGGAAGGCAAGAAACGAAGTCTGAATTTTGCACTTCGTAGTATAAGGCCAGGCAGGCAGTGCATCTCATGGACGTCAAAATATGTCGATCCTTATCCCGGCTTAGCGCTGCCCGGTAGGAGTAGGACCCGTCGGATTAGCGGGGTTGATGAGCGGCTGGCAGCACACTGGGCTCTGTCAAGCGAGTCAAGTGAGCTTATTGAGAGGCTAGCTTTTACCCGCGACTTCGTACGCGCATACCGACCGATGCCCGGATAGCCTAGTGGTTAGAGACCCTGACTATGAAGCTTGAGGTCCCGAGTTAGATCCCCGGTCGGGCAGATGTTTGTACGATGAATACGAATGTTTGTTCACGGGTCTTGAATGTTTAATATGTATATTTAAGTATGTAATTATTTCTATAAGTATGTTTATCAGTTGTCTAGTACTCATAGTACAGGCGTGGGAATTTTAACAAATCCGTCCTTACTGCTTGACTATATCATAAAAGCAACCTCTATGTTAAACTTCAGCCTTCTAGGGCCAAGGATTTCGGCAGTGCGTTGGCTGTCAGTCACTCAGTAATGGAAGAGTTTTATACAATACCATAACTCTATATATTTCTCTATACTCTGTATATAACTCTTTATTGAACACCAGATAACAGGCAAAACAGAAAAAAGTCACAAAGAAAATACAAGGTAACAATGGGCGGCCTTATCGCTGCAGAGCGATCTCTACCAGGCAACCATAATGGAATAAAGGTATAAAATATAAAGTATTTAAAGATTATTTTGTCTTATGAACTAAAAAACAATAACTTTGCTCACCCGCGACCACTAATGACAAATAGTTATATCTGTGCGGCAAATGTATGTTTCCATGCAACACCTCCACCTCCACTGCTACACGAATCAACACATGCCACACAGACCCAACTATCACCACCACCACTATACTAAACGCTGACGCGTTTCGGCACACTCCACGAGGCCATTTACGAAGCACAACAACAACCGCTCAACATGCCACCACTTCCACTACAAAAATCGCCTAAAAGATATGGAAAACGTTTTATTCAGTAAAATAATCGTAATGATCAAGGTAATTCACCAAAAAAAACTTTAGAACGTACGTCTGTAACTTTGTAAAGCCGAAATTATTAGATATTCAGGGTGCTATTTATACATTTTATTGTTTTCCACGAGTATGAAAGTGGCATGTGAAAAATAAGTGATTTTAAAGTAGTTAGTAGTAGCATAAAACACATGTTTATTAGTATGTAGGTACCTACACTTTTTTTGTCATTATGTCTGATTTTTTTAAAGTTAAATTTAAATTAGTAAGTCACAAATCACTACCTCTAGAAGCCCAATATGCTCCAGTGTAGCCCGGTAACGCAAAAAAAAAAATAACGTGCCCAGTAGCCGCCGGGTTTTATGACGGAGCGACGGACAAAAAGTTGATCCTTACACGTATCGAGTGGTCCAGAGGCTGCACTGAGAGCTAAGCAGCTCTGAGGTCCAAGCACGAATATCCGAACCCTGAATAACGTAATCGAGTAGTAACGTTCCCCCCCTTTTCTCTATCCCTTTTCCTCCTTAAAGGCCGCGGCAACGGATAGTGACTCTCATGGGGTTGCTGGTTCTCATGGGCTGCATCACTTACTATCAGGTGATCCACTTGCTCGTTTGCCTCCCTCTTTCAATAAAAAATAAAAAAAACCGAGAAAATTCGTTTAAAAAAAAAAACTGAATTCAAAATTTTATTCAGCTAATAGGCAGTTGAATGCTCTTGTACACGTCATTCTTTCGAGTCTACCAGCGCTTTCGGAAAGACCATGTTTGCCAAGAAGAATGCGCCGCAAGAAACGTGGCACAAAGTCATTTTTTTTTAAACAAGTTGCATTAGCTCTTACAATACGCAACCACAGATAAAATAAAAGCTCTTCAAGCCAGCAATTGACTCCTGACTGACAACTGACATTAGGGGGTAGGTGCACGGCGGCCTCGAATGGCATTCCTCTTAAGCCGGAGAACTTCCCAAGCACTAGGTACATTCATCAGTAGAAGTAGCTAAGCAACCGAAGTGGCCACAATGATCTGCACAGCTTCTATGTGTATAACAATAGAGCCGAGCTTTTTCTAAAAACAAGTTACATTTAGCTCTTACAATACGTAACCACAGATAAATTACACAAAGAAACCTCACTCTATCATATTAGAACAGCAAAACCAGAACACTTTACTGGCACGTTTTAACTGAGCAGATGTATAAAGTTTAGTAACTACCAAATACCGTGCACGAGGCACGGGGGCGCAGTTCAATCATAGTGAAATAAAAACGGATCACTCACGTATATAAGTCTGTGTCTGTGGTAAAAACTATATCGGGGAAACTGGGCGGAATATATCCAATAAGTTATCGGAGCACATACGCAGTATGAAAAAACAGGACAATAAGGGTTCTGCTGTGGCCGAACACTCGATGGACTCGGATTCGACGCATTACATTCGGTTTGATAAGGTGTCGGTACTGGCGAGAGAAAAGTTTTTTATTCCGTGGAAAGTACGCGAAGCCATTGAAATTAGTCGTCATCCCAATTTTAATCGTGATAGTGGATGGTCGGTGCCCCCAAGTTGGAAGACTGTGCTAAATACTGCGTCAACGGTGAATGTGGACGAGCCTTTACAGAGTGATGTGGTCAGTGTAGTGTGAATAGTGTAAAAATGACGATGAAAACGAGGGTAGTTGTGTGCCGCTGTCAGCTGCGTCTAGTAGTCGCGCGAGCAGAGCCGCGGCGCGCAGTGTGCGTCTCGCCGCCGCTGGGTCGTGCGCTCCCAGAGGAAGGACTACGAATTAGTCCGAAACATGTCGGGCTAAACTCGACTTATATACGTGAGTGATCCCTTTTTATTTCACTATAACGTTACGTAGAATTCGAATATTCGTGCTCGGACCTCATATATAAATTTCCGAAAATACGTTACTGTTGATTAAGTAATCATTAATGAAGTGAATAACTAGGCAGTAAAATATGCAAATTCTAAAATGGTATAAACCTGTCGCAAATTAAACTTTTGACTTTCTGTGATAATGAATTAGAGGGGCTATTTCCTTATAGTATTTCAAATTCAATATAGTTTTTCCCCACTTTCGTTCCCTTCGGGTCCTTTGGCGCTTGTGGTTTCGCTATAAATAAATAAAATATCAAAAATAAATATAATGGGACAATTTGACACCAATTGACCTAGTCCCAAACTAGGCAAAGCCTGTACTATGGGCACTAGACAACGGATAAACATACTTATATAGATAAATACATACTTACATACATATTAAACATCCAAGACCCGAGAGCAAACATTCATATTCATCATACAAACATCTGCCCCGACCGGGATTCGAACCCTGTTCCTACGGATAAGTACGTGGTTAGATGGCCGTAATTATTGGCTGAAAACTGCAAATGAAAGAGTTCGCATAAATACGTCAATAGAGTCAAAACAGTTATTATTTGAGCCTAATCGGTCCCATTGTTGAGCCTGTTCAGCCTGTTCCCGATCTCTTGCAATGTAGTCATTAATCCGCTAGAATCGCTAGTGTTGAGTGAGGTCTATCTGTCATTCCCCACCAATGAGAGACAAGCTACTAGCCTATGATTGGTGGAAATTGACAGATACACCTCATTCGGCACTGGAGATTTATTTGTGGATTTTTGACTAGCGATAGCACTCATTAAGTTGAGTTCAGTTCATTTTCCTATTAAGTAAACATTATAGCATCAAAAATAAACATCTTCTTTTTTCTCATTCGAACCAAAATTTAATTCAACATTCAATTCCATCGATTATCAAACAAAGAAACCCAAATTAAAATATCTATGCCACCCGAGAAAGTCTATCTGAACCAATATGGGGCGTTTAATATTTGGAACAATATTTGCTGTTTGCTCCCATACAAATTCCTTCACACTTACGGACGTGACAGACCGACAGACGAACGTTCTCACGATTAGCAAATAATCGTATTAGATATCGATGTTTTTTAATTGATTCGAGACGCGTGAGAAAAGGAAGGTACAGAAAATGCGTGCAACCGTTTGACGTAGAACTGTCTATCTGTCTTGTTCTGTTTCTTCTTTTTTTAAACTATCGCAATTTCCGTACTTAACCACTGAAACAAGGTTTTTACAGCGTGAAAAATATGTTTATTCAAATGAAATCTCTTGACGAGTCGATGGTAGTACAACATATCCGAACAGATTGACTCCGAGTTGCCCCAACTATCAAAAAGTATATCTGCACGAGAATAAATTGGACAACGTGATTTCTATAAGGTAATCGGAGCTTAAAAGCAGTAGAAAAGCAATGCTGGCTTTTATAAATTCGCCGTGGTACGGTGCAATAAATTTAATATAAAGCCACTTTCAGCGCACCACGCGTCCTGCCTTAAGTAAATTATTCCTGAATCCTACGGTTTTCCCGTGCTCGCATAGATTATCTCGTGGCACGGCGGGTTCTAAGCAGCCTAACCCCTTTACCTCAAGCCACACACCCACAATCTAAACTCAAACTCTTATCGACTGTCCCCCATAAAAGACCTATAATGTCTCAAAAAAAAAAAACAAAAGAAATGTTCGAAACGTTATCTCTGGTCGGCGCCAGTGGCAGAGAGACGAGGTTTTTTCTTTTTTTTTTCAAGCAAAAATCCCGTCGCGCTGGACTGGTAATTGACAGAATTTACGCAGCCGATAAGACGGTTTATATTGTTATAACCCGTTTGGCTTAGGGAATGAGTGAACGCCTTTCGGTTTCGAAAATATTTCGAGCGCCGGTTTTGGATGGACGGAAGGTTTAGGTAAAAGGGAAAGGGCAGAGGCGATTTCATTTTGAAATTGGAATTAAGTTTTTTTACTTCTATTTCGTGATTTGCGGCCAGTTTTAGAAACGTCATTTCAGGTATATTTATTATTGGTTTATTAGTGTAGATTGTCTATTAGGTGAGTGGAACGAGTTGAGTGTTTATACCTAAGTGCTTAAATGATAATTTAATTAATATTATGAAGTACAGTACAGTCTAATTTCGAATATTAGAGCCCATTTTTAATATGTCTCGCATTTTGGATTTAGACGCTTTAAAATCTGCGGACAATATCATCAGACAAAACATCAGTATTGAACATCAAGAAATACTTTAATAGAGCAAAAACACAAAATTCAATAAACCGCCCACCACACCAGAAACGATTAAAATAAAAAAACCCGCAAATTGCCGCCCATTTTGACAGCTGTCAAATTAAACTGACGTCTTCATAACTTTTTTTTTTAACAAAAGCGTTCATCAGGTTTAAAGGCTTCGCAACTTCTTCTAAGGCGATGACAATGTGTTTTCGGCCAGTTGCAAATATTTTGTGCTGAGGTGACGTGGTTCGCTATTCATTGTGTTGGTATTGATGTTCGGATGATAAGGGTGGCGCCTTGGTCCTTACACGTGCCATAGGCATGCGTCAACTCTACCTGCTAATTTGTCTTTGTTTTCTATTAGTTTTTAGGGTTGCGTACCTCAAAAGGAAAAAAACTGAACCCTTATAGGATTATGTTGTTGTCCATCCATCTATCTGTCTCCTTGTGCCAGTCTGTCCGTCTGTCAATTCGAAGTCAATCAAAACCTTATACTTGGAGTACTTGCCATTGACCTAACATGACGAAATTTGGAAAGAATTAAGGTCTCACGGTTAGGTATGGAATCCTCAGCGCGCGAGACCGACTCGCACTTAGCCAGTTTTTTATTAGGGTGCAAGGATGACTTAGAATATTGTTTACGAAGGTACTTTCCAATAAGTCTCAAAGCTTGTTGAAGTAATTTATAGTAACAGTTCCTTTTGATTTTTAGTCTGACTCATTGTTTATGACAATACGTTGGTATTTTTTGCACGATGCAATAAATCGATAAAGTTTGTTGAGAATTTGTCAGACATGAGCGCACAAGTAGGTACAGTAATTAAATTACTTAGAAGAGTTCACTCAAACTTTTATAGTTAAATTAAACTCTACCATTGTAGTTATTGTGAAACCTATGTACATAATACCACTTTGAAAAATTCAATACTAATTACTACTGTACTGCATATTTTTTTCATAACTACGAGTATAAAATTTAATGACATAATAAATATATACAGCTAACTTATTATAAGTATTATTGAAATACATACAGGAAGGCTAAATGGCATGCCTATATAGGATAAAATAATTGGATAAACCTTGTAGATTATATCTTAAAACACAATTTTTTAGTGTATAAGCCAAAAAGGTATTTTTTTTTAAGTTTACCTCTATGTGGGGGACTCGATGTAGAGACTACGTAGAGACAATGGTAGAGACAATTTTAATTCAATGTATGCCGCGATATAATTAAACGATGTGTTTCTGAATTAAATGACGATGATGATGATAATTGTTATTATTAAAAAAAAGACAATCAAATAACCTTCAAGTAACAAAATATGTAAAGCTGCTTGGGCGGTATTAAATTTTTGAATACTTAGAATATATAGAACTCTGAACACTATTTTAAAATACATAATTAATTATTCGATAATAACATAATGTCAATATGTTTAAAGACATACCTGAAGAATGAATGAATAATTACGCTCGCTCTACATATATCATAATTCCTATTATGAAGAAAACTATAAAACAAAAAAATAGGTCACCAACCCAAACAATAGTCGAAAGTGATGTCATTGTCAAATGAAATTCGATTCTTTTTCCTAACGGATTACCAACATCACCAATCAAAAGTCAAACTTATCTTCAAGGATTAGGGAAAGAATTCCTTTAATTGTTCCGATAAAAAAAAAACAGGCGCCATCATTTTGTCGCCAAGGCTTGGCGTCGAACATCCGGAGTTTTTTTTTTCTTTTTTTTAAATCTTGGGTCAGCGCCCATGGCGTTAAAATATTGTTCGTGTGTAGTTGCCCTAATGATTTATTGTGTACTTGACGTGGCTGACGTTTGAGATTTTTTAAGTAGCATACGGGATCTACTTAGAAAGGATAGTGTTTTTCAAAATGATCAAAGTTCGTGATTGGTCGGCGTAGAGCAAAAACAAATATAGCGTAATAAATCATTCTTTATTTTAATCAATACTTATATTATAAGCAAACAACGGAATCTTAGGGCCTTAAGATTGACAAATGTTTTTATCGTCTTTTATCAATATAGATATCTGCAACTGGCAAAAAACTGGATCGATCCAAATAAAAACAAAGATAAATTTTATGAATTTTAATAGACCGATAATGTTACTTTTCAATTTAAGCATAATATCTCTAATAGGTAAGGAGTTTGCGATTCTACTTGATTCAATTCATCATTCAGTTTAGCACCAAAAATGTCTAAGCCTTGGTGTCTAAAATTGAGACACAATTTGCTTCAAATATTCCAATATCTGAAAGTACACTGCTCAAAAATGTCTAGGGATCCATTATGTGCGGACTCCCATGCGTTTGATCACTAAGTAAACATTTTCGAGCTTTGTACCTAAAAATATCTAATTTTATTTTACTTGTTAGTATTATGTAAGTTATTATTTATTATTCTGAGGCCTTGCAATAGATTTATACCCACTTTAAGAGGCGGGATGGGCTTTATAAATTTCTTGATCGCATTTCATTCTAATAACAAATAACTGACTTTAGACAAGCATACAAAAAAAATGTACAGTCGAATATAGAGAACCTCTCCTCTTTTAAACTGGCATTTAAGTCGGTTAAAAATAATACGAGCATGCTCAATTGCTCATGTGATAATCTGTTCAATACTAAATGGAATGGCGTAGGTATGGGCACATACTACACAGTAGGTGGGTAATATATGCACTTACACAAGATTAACCAAAATCCTTTAATTTAATTTCAAATACCGATTATTTTCACTACCGGCTGACTACAACGTTGACAACGAGCTATTTTACTATTCTAAACAAAATAGAACTGGTTGCTTACGATATAATGTCATTTAATTTTAGAATTCCACCACCAATATTAATATTGCACCAACAAAAATAGTTTGGAAGGTCATTTATACTTCAAAATTATCCCTCTAATTAACATGAGAGAGATCCAAAAATTAACTCAACTAAAACAAACTCAAAGGTCGGAGATGGTATCGGTGACAATTTGACTCCATAAAAGACCTTAATTTTCCGCTCGATATTCAAAAATGTCCCGAGCGTGTGGCTCATTAAAAAAATACTTGGCGCCTTCGCCGACAGAAAAAGAAAAAAGTTTAAAGCAATATGGCTGTCGTGAGGTGGGTTCCGTATTTTAAATTAAATAATACGTTTGTTAGTAAAGAAAAGAAAAAAAAATACTTACTATAAATGAACAAGTGTAAGTTTCCACTTTTAACTATGTCAGTAAACACATTCTTCAAGACGAACTGAATGAATTAGCAGTAGGTAAAGTCGAAAACATAGTCTGTGACAAAAAGCTTTTATTTTATCCCTGCAACCTGCAGCCTCGCACGCAAATTCGAACGCTAGCGTTACTTTTTGGTACTAAATGACAACTAATTTGACACTTCGACGTTGAAACAGCGAATAAAACACCCTGCAATCTCTCTGTTACTGAGTATTTATGTTGATAATAACGTACTTGGTGACTTGCTTGTTCGTAATAAAAAAAATGGGCCCGTGTCCCCAAGAAGTGAGAACCTCACGGAAGTTAGATGTTCAGATAAATCTCTGGCATCAAAGGCAGCGCCTGCGCACTCAAAGCACATCCGAAGCTCATTTACATACCGATACCGGCAGGCGGTTTTATTTGACACTGGGAATACGTAGGAATAAATAAATTAACAATCAATGGGTAGCACCGCCGAATACACTGGTTAAGATAGTTTGTGTAGGTTGCATTACATTGCGTAGCTCGGTCGACTTATTCTAACTCGTTCGCTTGACGGGCGTGCAATGTAATGCAAATCACTTTTTTTTTATTAGTAGTTTAAATTCTGGGTACCTCGAGCTAATAGGTATACGAAAAATAAACATATTTTAAACATTAACTATGTTATTAAATGCGGTGATAGCCTAGTGGTTTGATATTATTATTATAGTGCCTTAATAATATTATTATTAAAATCAATACAAAAATACAAGCAGGGTGTAAAAATTGTCTTTGAAACAATGTTTCAAAACTGTCGCACATTTTGTGTAATCATATTCAATACACATTGTTTTTTTCTGTTTTGTTATGAATTACATATTGCCATTTTGTTTGTGTACATACATATTTTATTGGTACTTATGTCCATCATGTTCTATGACACACACACTTACAAAGACACTTTTATGTGTCATAAAATATCAAAAACGTCTCTACAAATAGGTTTATGCAGTTTTCTAACATAGTAATTATGAATAAATTATTCACACCTCAAGGTAATTTTACCGTTAAGTAGATGATTTCTATATAAATTCTAAACAACTATGGAGCATGTAAATCGTATGATTATTGAAATTTATTTGTATTAAAATGCAGTTAGAATATATTTTAAGCTGGCCGCAAGTGCAGAAATATTTATAAAGTAAATGAATACTTAGTCGAAATGAAAATTAAACATAGCTTCAAAGAATATAAAGTCAAAAAAAGTGCGTAACTATAAAACGGACGATAGATAAATTACGAAATGGAGTTCGTTTGTCATGCCTCAACGCTCAAACCACTGAACCATTGAATGAATTGTGATACATTAGAGAAAGGACATAGATAAAGACACTTTTCATACCGGAAAATTGTAGCCCCCGAGGGTTACCCGTAACCAAATGAGGACTTTAGCGAGTCAAAAATCCGCTAGGTTCGCTAGTGTCGAGTGAGGTCTATCTGTCATTCTCCACCAATGAGAGATAAGCTACTGGCCTGTGATTGGTGGAAATTGACAGATAGACCCACTCGACACTTAGCGTTCCTAACGGATGATTCCCAATAGCCCTCATCAAACGCAAAATAAACGTAATGAATAATACAAAGGCTAAAACTATCCCCCGTGCAACTAACATACAACAAACCATATGCCAAGATAATGCTATCACTTACTACCGTCGCTTTGTACCCGATAGCGTTAATTCCAAAACATATGTTCCTATTTATTACTACCCCTATTCTGTTATCGGGTTTAAAGTGCATCGAAGGATAATGTTGTGTTTTCGTGATTATTTTACGCATTTATCCATTCTACTAATCCTATTGACATTATACTTAAATGGGAACGTTTGTGTGTTTGTATGTTTCTTCCTCGCGGCATCTCGGTGGATGCGGAAAGCACAAGACCGGTCTGAGTGGAGAGCCTTGGGGGAGGCCGCCGGCCAGCAGTGGACGTCTTTTGGCTGATATTATGATGATGTTGGTTACTCAGTCACACAAAAACCACTTCACGGATTTGAATCGAATTTGGAGTGGAGACAGCTATAGCTTAGATTCTACTGTTTTCAATGATAATGAAGTACACCTACCTAAAGCATAAATTGTAAAAGTTGATTGTAAATAAGCGCCTACGTATATTAGTATTTAGACACTTGTTGTGTCTAAATGTTTGTCAACATTATGTCTCGTTAATTATATTTCTCTGTACCTACATAAACAGTTAAGAAATAAAAGGCTGATGGCTTAACACTTCTAAATCTCCCAACCTGTTTGGGCTTTGCCGCAGTGTGGCCAACTTAGAAATTTATCTGGCCACTTCGTAGTAAGTACACATGTTTTTGAGACAAAAAACATTACTAGCTGTTGCTCGCAACTTCGTCTGCGTATGCTGAGATAAAAATTAGCCTAAGCTAATTAGGTATTAGTGTTTTCCACTAACGAAATAACTTTTAAAACATTTTCAGGGTCTAGAGACCCCAAACAAAGTTTAACTCTTTATTTTATTAGTACAGGTTGTCTAGTTATAACAGGATTTTGGGAGCATGAGTTAGATTGTTACCAATGTTGAAAGTCGATGTTGTTACCACTATAGGAGTCTTCGTCTAGCTTTCATAATTAATAAGAGTCAGACAGAAATAGTTGCCGGCCACATGTTGCAGAAAAACGTTGCTCGTTTAGAAGCCTCTTAAGACAGCCGACGAAATCACGGGCACATAATCTTAATCCTCTAGGTTGGCATCGCATCTCAACCGCACCGTGTATCAAGTTCCCGGCCACTGTTGAAGAATGTAAGATATCCAGCCACCGTTTTATTGACTCGGCAACTTTCCGGCGCCGGTATGAGGCAACGCCGCGGGGGCGTACGGCACCGGACCGTGCTAAACGGTTGAGTCTTCCGGTCATAAACGTAATGCCGCGATCTGAGGAGCCGACACGTGCTCGCACGGGCAGGGTTAAGGCTTACACCGATTTAAAAAAAATAGGTCTTGGGTAATTCCATCAGAACCCTCTATCCCGTACGTTCGAATAATTCCGCCTTATCCCTGACGCACATTATAAAAGGAACCTCTATACCAAATTTCAGCTAACTCCAATATAGTGACACAGAAAGCCTACTATAAACTACAGGTCTAGATTAGAAATTTCACATAATGCTTACACTTGTAATAATTTACTGGTGTTTGTTTCATTCTTCATTTCTTGTTTTTTGGCTACCTATCTACTTTTATCAATAGATTTAGATATTTTATTAGTTTTAATAACTTTTGTACTGCTGTTACATAGGAACTCCGCCCACGCCTTTTATGTATGTATAGACTCTATAATAAGTCGGAGTAACTCTCTATTCCCTAAGATACAGGTATACCTGTTTAGGGGTCAGAATATAAGGAATCTTTTATGACTCAGTTGTACCAATCCTAATTTATATGTTTATGTACCAGTACCCTTGTAACATCGTACAATAAATCATTTTTTTTCTAGGTCCAGGGGTTTGGGCTGGGCGTTGATCAGTCAGTCAGGACTTGTCTTTTTATATTTATATGGATAGTCACTAGGTAGCCTGCTATTTTGTCAATGTTAACTTGTCAGCAAATAAAAAATCATGAAGCTGCTTTTTTGGATTTTATACCATATCAAGACAGTGGGTAGCTACCTAGTATTTCATCGACGGCAAATTGCAAGGCTATTCGAATCCTGCGCAACGTGATCGAGTAGTAATAGTAACGTTATCGAGAATCTTTGTAAGACGTTTGGAACAGCTCCCGCCCGTGAGCGTATTTGGCACTAAAATTTATTACGAACTTTCTCGATGGCGATACGACAACGTTACGTTACGCAGGATTCGAATATTCGTACTCGGGCCTCAGCATTGACGTGTCAAATTAGTTGCCATTTAGTACCGAAAACTGACACTAAAGCTCGAGACTGCGAGCGGGGGTGCATTAGAAAATAACACTAATCCGTAAGTACACATTTTTGATGACGTGGTTTATTTAGAACCTACAGCAATAAAATGGTAATAAAACTACAAGTTTGAAAAAGTTGGTACCATTTTTTTTACCAATTCCAATTCCGATTTTGATAAAACTTAATTAAACTTATAGCTAAAAACCGTCTCGATTACAATTTCGAATCGGTCTGCCTGTTTAGGAGACAGGCACACAATTACACAGAGAGACAGATACACACGTCCAAATAGGGATGTTGCCTCTTGGTGAAACTAGCAACTTTTTTGAAATATCAAAATGATTTGATCGGATATCCGGTAGTATGAAGTTTGAATTGGAATTACAGAACATGACGTCATAATTGTCAGTGATCAAACTGCCTCCTTTTATATCCGTTTTTGTTTTTTTTTATACGACGAGGAAGGCAAACGAGCAAGTGGGTCACCTGATGGTAAGTGATCACCACTGCCATAGACACCCACAACCCCAGAGGGTTTGCAAATGCGTTGCCAACCTAGATAGCTAAGATGAAATACCTCTTGTGCCCGTAATTACACTGGCTGTCTTACTATCCAAGCAAGCACTGCTGATTCCGGATGGACCTTGCACAAGGCCCTACCACCCGCAAAATGGTAAATTGTTAAATGAAAAATAGTCTTAATTGCAGTAATAAGTGAGGCATCGCTTTTTATGAGTATTTTAAGTGACATTGCGAAATTATTTTATTTTGACATCGCCTACCCTACCCTAACTACCCTATTTATAACACCCCGCTTCCTGCGTCGGTGGTTAAAAATCCTCTTTTTCTAAATCTATTCCAAAATCACGTGCGTAAGGTAAAGCTGCTTCGCCACCAGAGGCATCGTTAGCCGGGAGGTGCGAGCTACTGTTCGCACCCCCATAAACGGACGGTGGTCCCTACCTGCGGGCGACGGTCAGCGGTCACCATCACCATAATTTTTAGGGTGCCGTACAGAAAGGGTAAAAAACGGGACTCTATTACTGTCTGTCTGTCCGTCTGTCACCAGGCTGTATCTCATGAACCGTGAGAGTTAGACAGTTGAATTTTTCACAGGATGATGTATTTCTGTTGCCGCTATAACAGTAAATACTAAAAACAGAATAAAATAAATATTTAAGTGGGACTCCCATACAACAAATATGATTTTTTTTGCCGTTTTTATAGATAATGGTACGGAAAACTTGGTGCGCGAGTCCGACTCGCACTTGGCCGGGTTTTTTTTTTTAATAACCACAAAACTACACCGTGATAAATAGTTCGTCAATTTGTACGGGAATAGAGCATGTAACATTTTGCAAAGGTATTATTTTGGAACGTTTTTTTTCTGTGTAGATATTGCTTATATAGTTATACCGAAGAAAATACATTTTTCCGGCATGAAAAACAGCTGACAATGTCAATCTAGAAGCCTGAGATGGTACCCTTCTTTTGCGAGATATTTCTTTGATTGTCTGATCTAAAGACTATATATAGGTATGTCTGTGAAAAGAAACAGTTCTTGATTCCATATTTAATGTTGATCGGAGACAAACGCGTTCTCAGACAGTACCGTCGGAAATGGAGGAGAAATTACGTTGAATTTCAAATACCTGTAGATTAGTAGAAATCTAGCATCTAGCAAAAAACATGTACATTTATTTTCACCTTGTCAAGTTTTAAAATCGCCCCCCCGTACAAATTATCTTCAGTTTGCCCATTGGTGGGCCCATAACCCATAAATTTTACAGTAAATAGGTTAGATAATCTTTGTAAGTACCTGCACATGAAGTTTACTTCGATATTACAAGTTACCACAATGTTGCTTCGAAACTTTGTAAGCAAACCTACCTACAGGAAAGTCCGGTGTCTGCTAGTAAAACACATTTTATTTCTCTTAAACGTAGTAAATAAACCTCGCTTGTGTGCACAGTGCGTTAGCGGCAATAAGGTGCGCCGACTCAGACTGAAAGCGGCTTTACAGGGTGAATTCTGATTCGTTAAAAGGTTGAATTTCAAATACTTTGCATACTGAGATCTCCAAGCTGTTTATGGCTATTAATCCTTAATATAAAACTCATATACTTAATAAGGGACCCTATAGGTACATCTATATCCTGGTCTTGGTCAATTTTATTAATGGTTTTGCTGCGCTAGGTATAAAATATTTTTTGCCACTGTTCCTTTGGCTGTCCTATGCGTTGTTATTTTCATTTTTGAATGATTTAATGAGTTTTCACTGTACAATTCATTCGTGATTAAATGCATTGTAAAAGCTATTGTAACTTGGTTTTAGAAAAAAATACTTTGTACCAAGTTTCTTGCTGCGCCTTCTTTTTATCAATCACGGTTTGCCGAAAGCGCTGGTAGGGTCCAAAAAATAACGTCTAGAAGAGCATTTAACAACCTAATGTAAAAAAGAATTCTCGCAGAAAATCGTCGTGAAGCAACAGCGCCCCTGTTTTCCTCCTTAAAGGCCGGCATGGCGGAAGTGATTATCTTGGGGTTGCTGGTTCTCATGGGTGACGGTGATCGCTTACCATCAAGGGCATCCCATCAGGTAACGCCCGCTTGCACGTTTGCCTTCCTCTTTCAATGATAATGAAAAAACAAAATTTAAATTTTGATTAAAAAATAATAAAAATATTTAAAAAATATCACTGCGTTTGGCTGCTCGCTCTTGAGCTTAAAGATTCACGGATAGGTTCGATACCATGTCGAGGTGTGTGTGTGTTTTTTAAGTATACAAGATCTTTGTAACCTGTGAAAAGATAGTCATCATCAGCCTATTTACGTACCACTGTTGGGCACAGGCCTCCTCTCAGAATGCGAGGGATTGGGCTATAGTTCCCACGCGGGCCCAGTGCGGATTGGGAACTTCACCCACACCATTGAATTGCATCGCAGGAGTGTGCAGGTCTCCTCACAATGTTTTTCCTTCACCGAAAAGCTCATGATAAATTACAAATGTGATTTATTATTTAAATTACAAATTCCGAAAAACTCAGAGGTGCGAGCTGGGGTTTGAACCCTCGACCCTCTGCTTCAGAGGCGATAGGTCAAACCACTAGGCTATCATGGCGAAAAGCATGTAATAAATGAATTATTATGAATTATGAGCATACCTTGACAGCAAACAGGTATAGCGACCAAGGAAATGTTTTAAGATTTTTGAAAACAGAGGAATCAGGACTTGGCTAAGAACTATTTCGATTAAAGTAACTTTTGATGAAGTAAAACCGTATTCAAACCGCATGATGCCAGAGACAGACATACAGATACACACGTCAATCTAATAACACCTTTCATTTTCGGCAGACTATGACAGCGCCATTATTTTTGTTCTCCACCTAGAAATACCTACCTGTCCTACTGTAGTCAATTTTTTTTATACGACAAGGAAGGAAAACGAGCAAGTGGGTCACCTGATGCTAAGTGATCACCACTGTCCATAGACACCCGCAACTCCGCAGGGATTGCAGATGTGTTGCCAAGCTAGAGAGCTAAGATGAAAAGCCTCTTATGCCCGTAATTACACCGGCTGTCTTACTCTCCACACCGGAACACAACAGTGCAAGCACTGCTGATTTACGAGCAGTGCAAATTAAATGGAATTATCTTCAAACTATTTTTCGAAAAGGAGTTAAATTCATTAAAATAGGCAGAACCGTTACACTTGTAATTACAAATGAACCCTAAATACAAAACACTTTTTCTTTGGGCATTCGTGTAAAAAGAACTTTTGCCTGTAAATCTCCGCCCCTACGCCGCATTAGCAGAAATAATGCCCCTCCTTTATAAATCAATCATGGCATGGTTCCCCATGCTTTAACTTTTATTTACTGTAGTAGGTGTACCCTAACCAATTCTACCGACAACCCACAGAAGAACTGCAAAGTTATCACGAAAATGAAAATCTGTTTTCGTACAATACAATACAAATATTCTTTATTGAAAACCACAAAACAGTACAAGATTACAGAAAAACAGGTATGGTAGACAATAGGCGGCCTTATCGCTTAAAAGCGATCTCTTACAGACAACCAAAATACACCTACCTACAAAATACGCGTACCTAGGTAATGAGTTGTAATTTTTACGCCTGGGACCTTAAAGCAGGAAAGGAATGGAGATAACTCTAACATTAAGTCTGACCAAAATGATCAGGGTCTGTTGGTTGTGTGCGTGTTTTTGGCATTTGTGTGACAGTTTTGTTTTAGTGTGCGTTTGCAGGAACGTAACAAATTTTGACATGAGCGTAGACGTGCTGTACGTGTGTGTTCCTCGTCCCCCTCAAAAAGTGGCAGAAAAATTGTAGTGCATAAGCCAAAGGCGCCTCCCGTCTGGCTTTACGCTGGGGACCCACTGGTTTCAGCGGAAACGGAAACCTTGCGATATAAAGATGAGCCTACTTAATACCTGATAATGTGACAATAAAACTATTCATTAAAAATATTATGTCTATTTATTTTTTTATAAATAATTAGACTATGATATCTAAATTAACGCACAAATTCCCCTTGTCAAGTCATAAGTAATAAAAAACTACAAGATTACTAAAACAATTAAATTGCCAAGCACACAGTGGTCAATTGTAATAAAGTTAGGACAAAAAAAATATGCAAATTAAATCACAGCATTCGTTATGTCTCGGGATTTACTGTTTGTATTGTTTGTGAGAAAGGTAGGTAAATTAATTAATTTTATTCTGATTAGGTAATTGAGTGTACAACCAAAATAACATACTTACTTTCAATGTAATTAAGTGTTGTAACGTAATTGTCAAAAATAACCTAATTTCAATGTTAGATTAGAACGGAAAAACATGTACCTATAGGTATAATATTTTTTACCAAAACATTATTATTTCTTTGCCTTATGATTTTTACGAAGCTTAAATAACGTAACTGAAAAGATACTTTTTGTGCTATGAGTATTTTTTAACAGTTCCAAAATCAAAACTTTTTGAAACCCTGATAAGTGTACCTAATAACGATACTTTATATGACACATGCAGTTATTTTTCACATCGAGGCAATCGCGCATCAAATTTCTAGAGATGGCTAATTGCTATCACTGATCAATGTCTAGGATTTGTAGCAATGTGACATGAACTGTTAAGCAACTATCCTCCTGACTTTGGTTTTATAGCTAGATAGAACTGTCAAGACTAGAATGACAGTAGTTATCTTCATCAATCATCAGCCAGTAATTCTTAGTATTTATAGTAATATGACAGAGCAACTACCAAGAAGGTGGTTCTAGTTGGAGCTGGATTCTGGTAGGCGACTGTAGTGGTATGTTGGTACTCACTGGGCATCATCTCGACATGTGAGGAGGTGTCCATGATGTTGTGGTGATGCAGCATGTCTGGCGGGGACTGCACCAGCCCCCCTCCCCCGCTGGCCATCACCATCACGGCCTGCTCACACGACTCGACGCGGCAACGTTTTACCTTCTTCTTAGCAATCTTGACGCCTTTTTATACAACTAACTTAATTATTGTCACTGCAAATCAACACTAAAGTCTATATACACAAACGGAATACACCAAAATTTTAGTTGCACTAGTTTTCTCTGAGGCACTTCGTCATTTTTTTTCTACAAATAAATGTTTGAGACGGACATGCGCGTCCCGTCGCGGCAGCGGCCAAGCCCACACTGCCGTGCTATATCTATAATTCTATGGATCGACGCCAGAGCGCATGACTGGATCGACCTTTCCACCCATTGGTCGGATTTTAGAACGCCTTTTGAATGCGAGAGCTTCCATTGGCCGACGGCTACCCATTTTCCCGCCCTAATCGAAGGTACCTTCACAAAATGGCGCTTCCCTATAGCCTATTGATGCTTTTTTGAACATTTCCTTCGGTAAAAAATAATCCGGTTCGAATATAATGAGCATGATTTATGGTTTTGATCCGTGAGCTCCTTTTTCTGACTTTATTTTTTAATCTGGTCATGTTAATCTTTCGTGTTTTAGGCGGTTTGTTTTTATTAATCGCGACTCGATTTTTGCTTGTTCCCTTGCCAGTGTTTTTCTTTATTTTAACATAAATTTTGTTCTCTCGTGTCGCGCTACGATGTGAAATAAACCAGTGGGCACCTTTACGTGCTTTAAGATAAATGTGTGTTTAGTGTTTGCCTACGAATACAAATCATTTGATTGATTAGTGTTTCGTGTGTTTATAGATTTAGAAACTATTCTAAAGTGTCGTATTGTGGTTTCAGACACCTAGTTTAATCACCTCATTAATATTAAGTAGGTAGGTACGTACTTAGTGTCTGTGAGCTTTTACTCTGTCACAAAAAACAAAATCCCCTAATTAACGTTGCAATTTTTTCCCCTAAAAAGGGTAAAAAAGGTCCATCAATTTCGCCTAATTACCTTGTCAACGTGTGAGGGCAAAGGCTGGCGCGAACATTTGGCACGTTGGCGCCAAACGTCATTAAGGACCATAGATAAGACACCGATGGGCTATCTGTAGAAGCAGATGCTCTGATAAAAGACTATTTTTAACTTTTTTCTGGAGAAAAAACATTAGGCGAAAAATTTTGGTGACATCCGATTTTTTTAAATTAGGTACCTAGTAGACGATGAAATAACATACTTCGTAGGGTTGTTGACTGATCATCGTCACCAGCCTTTTTTACGACCCACTGCTGGGCACAGGCCTCCTTTCAGAATGAGAGGGCTTGGGCGATAGTTCCCACGCGGGCCCAGTGCGGATTGGGAACTTTACACACATCGTTGAATTGCTTCGCAGGTGTGTGCAGGTTTCCTCACGATGTTTTCCTTCGCCGAAAAGCGCATGATAAATTACAAATGTAATTCCGCACGTAAATTCCGAAAAACTTAGAGGTGCGAGCCGGGATTTGAACCCACTACACTCTGCTTGAGAGGCCACAGGTCAAACCACTAGGCTATCACGGCTTTGACTGATGTCAAAATAAAATATTTTTATCAATGAGGGCTATCGCGACTCAAAAATCCACTAGTGTAGTGTCGAGTGAGGTCTATCTGTCATTCTCCACCAATGGGAGACAAGCTACTGGCCTGTGATTGGTTGAAATTGACAGACCGATGTCACTCGACTCTAGCGATCCTGGCGGATTTTTGACTCCCGATTTCCCTCATTGGCCTATGACATGGTCATAATAACTACCAGTCTTATGCGCATATAAATACGCATCTAAGTTAATAACTACCAGTCTTATGCGCATATAAATACGCATCTAAGTTTCGTCTAAGTCATCCCGCCATCACATGAGGTACTTTTATGTTTAAAAATACCACCGCGTCACCTGGCAGGAATGTGTCACGTTTACGAGCAAAAACTGCCGCGGCGCCGGCGCCGGCGCACCGTAACTCGAGCTTGATCAAGCGAAGAGTTGGAAGTCAATCTGGACGAGCGGAAGTAGATTTTTTAACCCCCGAAGCAGAAAGAGGGGTTTGGGGAGTTCGATGTGTGTATCTGTGTGTTTGTGGCATTGTTGACGGGTAGACTTATTTGGTAGAGGATTTTCGAAAGATCCGGAAGATTCTTAGCTTAGTCTCATCATAATCGGTTCAGCCGTTTTTGAGATATTGCACTTTGAAACAAAAATGTCAGGGTTTTTTCATACGTCAAAACGATTTGATCGGATCCGTTAGTATGAAGTTTGTACTGAATTACAGAACGATGACGTCATTATTGTCAGTGACCCAACTGCCTCCCTTTTATTACTTTATTATAAGTGAGGCATCGTTTGTACGAGTATTTTCGGAAGCTTAATAACTGTGAAAATATAAAGTTCATTGATATACAAAAATAGACAGATGCGCCACCGTTTCACCATTCGCGGATATGCAAATATGGGTGATTCGGTGTCTTCGTATCCCTTGATGTTTGACATTATGTCAGTCTAATGACAGCTAATGAGTGAGGGCCGCATTTTGTTAGCGCTGAACAATGGCCTATCTTTAATTTTGTGTATATCGATGTAACCAACCAACCAACTTAGAAAAGTTTTCAAAGTTCAATATTTAAAAAACGGCTAATCCGATTTAGATAAAACATGTCTAAGAACCACTCACGTTTAAGAGCTACGGTGTCACAGACACACACATAGCGACCACACTTATAAAACCTCACTTTTTGCATCGGGGGTTAAAAACATATCTGTTTTTAAGACTCACAAGTTAATAAAGTCTACTGTTAATGTTATGACTGTTATGAGATCCCTAGTAGAGCCGCCCAGCCGACCCTAGCACTGGCTACAAACTCTGCATCTTGTTTATTATTTATTATAATACATTTCTACTGGATTTACAGTACTTAACCAAACCGTCCAAATAGATAAAAAACAAAAAACATTGACAGGGTCACAAGAGGAGATGAGGAAATTTACTTATCAGATATCATCATCATCAGAACAAGCGGGAAAAATCATTGTACGGATCCCTCGGTAGCTCGGTACGCGATCCCTACTCGCACTTGACTGGTTTTTCAAATGTTTGGTTTTATATTGCTCAATAAGAGCAACTTAATGGAATTAAGTATGTACTTAGTATGGGTTATTATGTTACTGAGCATTGGAACTTGGGACAGACCTATGACGTTATAATATAACGCTATAAATTATTTTTCCCCTCACTACCTCGGACAGCCGTATTTTATCCTTTAAAACAAGTGGGTAAAATCGCATTTTATCCACTAGTGGGGAAAGTAATTTGACCTTGGAGTGGAGCGTGTTTAAGTAGCTTTTGACAGATAACAAAACGTAAACCGCTCATAATAATAGTTCGTTCGACATCAATTATCATGAAATAAATGATAAATGGTTTGAGAATTTCATAAAAAATACCAAATTTTATTTAATGGTCCTTAAAATTCTATAGGAAACATTTGTTTTTTTATAATGATGTTGAATATATTTCTGAACGCACAAGTTGCAATTTCAAAACGCATCGTCATAAATGTCAACATTGTCAACAAAAATTTTCTCACCGACTCCGACTCACGTAGAAATACACAACTTCCAGAGTTTTCTGTTATAACATCTTAAAAAAAAAATAGTGATTCCAGTGATGAAGATTTATTATTATGAGCTGTTTTTTTGCATGTTGTGCTTTCCTCGCTATAGTGAGGTGAAAAGTTTTGTGTTACACACGGGTGCAAATGTATTTTACTTCTCGTGTGTTAAAACACTCGCGGGTAAAATACAACTTTGCACCCTCGTATAACAAATAACTATTAAAAGTATAGCTTGGCCGTTTCTCACAGTACCCAACTGTCCTCACGTGATCTCATCCCATCAGCAGAACGCATCCTCGGAGCCGCTCATCACAATAAGACAAAGCCCCCTCCGGAAGACCGGCCCGGCCGGAACCGGAAACGGCCGGAAGCCGCTGACCGGATGCGCTGTCCGCCATCTTATTGATTGTGGCTAATTCAGTCCGCTTCCGTGAGCTTCGTGATTGATTTTTGGAAATTAAATGTGCTTTGATTCGGATCAGTCTGTTTGTGCAAGATCTCTTGGGAACATGAAACTACCGTGAGACTCAATCATAGTAAAATAAAAACGGATCAGTCACGTATATAAGTCGAGTTTAGCCAGACATGTTTCGGACTAATTCGTAATCCTTCCTCGACTCTCGGTCTCGGTCTTCTTTTTTTAGTCGGGCTAAACTCGGCTTATGTACGTGAGTGATCCGTTTTTATTTCACTATTTCTTGGGAAAATCTTCGCGGGTTTTTAAAATCATTCCTTTATTAGATTAGTTTTATTTTAATTGTTTTTTTTATAATTAATTTTGTCTGTTATATTATAATTATGCGCATTAATTACGTAGGTACCTAGTGTCTGTCAGTATCATAAAATAATAACGGACGTAGTTATAAAACTGCCCTTGTGGAAGCAAATCTCAATTTAAGATAATAATTTTTTTGCTCCGACTGTACGTACCAGCCTGCAAACCTGCACACTCCTGCAAAACAATTCAATGGTTTGTGAAGTTCCCAATCCAACTGTAACCCAAGCCCCCTCACATTGAGAGGAGGCCTACACGTAAATACGAAACACTTGTAATGAACACATTCTCTACAAATTATGAAGACGTCGGTCCGCCTTAGTTCAAACATGGTTGAAACAGTGGCTGTTGAACAAACAAACACACAGTGTTAATATGAGAACCATGGGCTGCATGACGACTGTGTTACCATTACCACAAACCTCAGAATACAAAACAAAGCAGACACCGCCTTCAGTCATGACAGCACGCCGCGCACTGTGCCCATTTTTTATTGATTTCGCTAATAAGTATAATTAACCCCCGACAAAAAAGAGGGGTGTTATAAGTTTGACCTGTGTATCTGTGTGTCTGTGTGTCTGTGTATCTGTCTGTGGCATCGTAGCTCCCAAACCGATTGACCGATTTCGATGCGATTTTGTTTAATCGAAAGCTAGTTTAATCGAGATGGTTCTTAACTAAGGTTCATTAAAATCAGTTCACCCGCTTTTGAAATACTGAACGATGCCGGGGGTTTTTCAACTTTTCTAATCCTAGTCTGTTTTTACCTGACTGCCGAAGGAGGGTTATGTTTTTCGAGCGTATGTATGTACCCATGTATGTCTAACTCTTTGGCACGCTTTACAGCCTAAACCGTTCGACGGATTTCAACGTATGAAGTGTCATCAGATTCGTCTCAATTGTGGGAGTAACATAGGATATATTGTTTGCCGGAATTGTAGTCGGGATTTTCCCGGTCGGGGCAGATGTTTGTATGATGAATACGAATGTTTGTTCTCGGGTCTTGGATGTTTAATATGTATATAAGTATGTATTTATCTATATAAGTATGTTTATCCGTTGTCTAGTACCCATAGTACAGGCTTTGCCTAATTTGGGACTAGGTCAATCGGTGTCAATTTGTCCCATGATATTTATTTTTTTATTTTATTTTGTAGTTTTAAGTTGGTCAGGTTATTTATGCAACGTTATGTAAGAACGACACGAGAAGCGATTAGATTATTATCATTTGGTACAACCGTCACTATACGCGAAGATGACTACGCGAAACTACCTAGGAACTGTGGGGTGTAGCCCAGGGAGTGGGCACTGGAGAAGGTACGGTGATGCGTCCTAACGGTAAAATCATCTACTGCCCTGCAAGTACTAACGTAACTAAATAAAAGATAGTATTCTTAGCCAGGACTGGGTCTACATTCAAGAGCAGGGGCTTAAATCAATACATGTACTGTGTAACAACTATCTTAGTCCGAGGTCCCAGCCCGACTGCACTGCTTTCTGGGAACCAAGTGTTCCTTTATTTTGATCAAATTCTAAGTTTAAAATGGACAAATCAGTCTAGCTTGCCAGGACCGCACCATGCACTTGTTGCATGGAGGCTAACACCCTACAGTACACTATTGAAGTAAGTAAACTCTTTATTGTACAGAAAATACGGAAATAAATACAAGTTACAAACAGTAAGATACAAGTACAAAGGCGGACTTACCCCTACAAAGGATTTCTACCAGTCAACTCTATGTGTAGTTTTAGTTGGCTCAGTTTTAGGCGCGCTTGCGGGTTCTGGTTTGTTCTGTATTCTGAGCCAAGAACTATGGGATACTGTTTACATTGGCGATGTAGCGTAGGTCGGCTCCTTATAAGATGGAGTGACTTGTTGATTAAGGTCACATGAGGACGGCGATCGGAGACGACGCCATGGCACACCTTAACCTACAATAAAAACAGAACTCATTTAGTTTGTAATTTTTGTAAAGTGATGATGACTCATGATGCATAAAGTCATTTCATCATCATCAAATCAGCAGGAAGACGTCCACTGCTGGACGGCGGCCTTCCCTAAGGATTTCCACGATTTAGTATACATATTCTTTGACGATGGTTGGTCTCGTGCTACCCGCAGCCAATGGCTTCCCGCGGTCTTTACCAGCTCGTCCGTCCACCTGCGGGAGCCACCAACACTTCGCCTAAGCATAAGTAGTTCTTTGCTTTTTATTATTTTACTTGCTTCGTACGTAATCTATGCTACGCTTGGGAGCTTCGTACGTAATCTATTTTAAAACATTTGACAGTGCTGAGCCGTAGAGCCGTACCTAACCCGGATTTTGCAGTCACATAAAATCATAATTTCGAAGTTCATCCGATTTGTGGTATCTAACTAGCCTTTAGCCCGCGCGCCTTCGCACATAAGTTGCATGCAGGTTCAAAACTTGGGATTAACAAAAAAAAAATTTGTAAGTTAATGATAGCTTTTGCTTTGTTAGAATTTTGTAACACGAACCCAGGTTATTATAGGAACCAGTTAAAAACATAAAAACCGCCAGTATCCATCAGCGCTCATGTTACAGCTACCTAATTTAAGCTATGACAAGAGAGGTTTGAATAAGAGGTTTATTTTGCTTTAATCTCCTCAAATTTAAACCTGATGCCCCACGCAGGTTTTTAAACCAATCTATAATTTTTTAACGGTCTTTGGAGCACTGCCTTAGCAGTGTTAGCATAGATTTTTCTATTAATAATGGCCTTTTACTAACTATGTTTTAGGTATTGCTCAGAAATACCCGTTAGTTACCTAAACGTGTAGAGTTAATCTTTGTTCAATGGCTAAACACGTAGGTAAAGTCTAAGCCCTAAGATTAGGTACCATTGATGACGAACCAGTACAAAATGTACTTCATTTACAGAACCTAATTATTTTCGTAGCATTTCATATTACTAACAGACTTTTCTTGGCTTTGGTTACGACCGTTGATATTATTTTATTAACAACATTTTCGTTAAGTAGGTAAGTATTAATATTTTCAACCTCCAACGCAGAAAGACGGGTGGGTATTATCTCAAACACTAAAAATCATTGACCGAATTTCAATCATTCGAAATTTTCGATTGCCCTTATGAACTTATTTCTAAAACTGTATATATTTTCACTATACTTCCGCTTGTAAATTGTAACTTGTAGCTTTATAAAACTAAACACGGCCCTGATGTGTAAAAATAAAACAATATTCTCAAAAAAATACGCAACAGCCGGTACTAGCCTCGCTGCCTTCAAACCCATTTGTCGTCACTATGTACCCACTTTGGTCCTCCCGACAATTTTGTATACAAACTACACTCTAATACCTTTTTACGCTGAAGCGTCCTTTTTCACGGCGTAACTTACGCTTCATCGGTTAACGCGATTTCAATAAGCTACTGAACAAAATGCAGTAAAAAGAGCATGCGACAAAAAGTGAGACTTATTTACACGTAGACAAAAAAAGAGATATAATGCGACCGACAAAGGGAGCATGACAATGGTTTTGTAGAGATAAGAGTGGAGGTGTGAGCAGAGCTTAGGGATGGCGGGTTCCATATACATATTTAATTTAAGACCTATTTTCAAATTGTAAGTATTGGTTTTTGAAGACGAGAATTGACCGTCGTGATGACCAATCATTACCTACGGTTTCTGAACACATAATAGAGGACTTGCGATTAACATTGTAGTGCTGCTTTAAACATGAATCTACCGTGAGACACAATCAGAGTGAAATGAAAAGGATCACTCACTCCCAGAGGAAGAATTATGAATTAGTCCAAAACATTTATGTCGGGCTAAACTCGACTTATATACGGGAGTGATCCGTTTAATCTACCGTGAGACACAATCAGAGTGAAATGAAAAGGTCACTCACTCCCAGAGGAAGAATTATGAATTAGTCCAAAACATTTATGTCGGGCTAAACTCGACTTATATACGGGAGTGATCCGTTTAATCTACCGTGAGACACAATCAGAGTGAAATGAAAAGGTCACTCACTCCCAGAGGAAGAATTATGAATTAGTCCAAAACATTTATGTCGGGCTAAACTCGACTTATATACGGGAGTGATCCGTTTAATTTCACTATGATTGCTGCTTGTGAGATAAAATTGAGACATAAGTAGGTAAAAACTTACATAGAGATCTAGGCAAGTCAATAAACGTTTGTAGCAAGATTACCCTTTTTAACTGTAGCTACCTAAATATATATCTAAAAGTTTTATTATAGGATTCGGTTATCTGTTAATGGTTTTTAGATTAATTGAAAGAAAATTGCTCGAGTTTCTTTAGCAACTTTAATTTCCAAGCATTTTCACAAGTATTGAATAAATAGGGCCTGTGCCCACCAGTGGGACGTAAAAAAGGCTGGTGATAATGATGAAAAAATAAATATAGCTGACTCGCAAGGACCTGGGTTAGGCACTAACCCAGGGTTAGCTTGACGTTATTTTAAGCGACTGCGAAACGCTAAGGAGGGTAATGTGTTTATCAGCCTATGTATGTATGTATGTGTTTGTTCCTTTGTGGCACTAGACCGAACTCATGAGGCGATTATTATCGTCTGACATTTCGCAAATTGATCTAAGAATAGTAGGTACCTAAATAAAAATCCCCAGCACATTAGGGCGCTTTCACACGGGCGATTTTTTTCAGCGAGCGCTGCGAGATGCCGCGGGCTGCTGCATGTTCGCCACGTACCTACTCCGCCCTGCCCCCATAGTACGAAATTTGAAAACCGAAGTTCGTATCGTATCATCCCGCTCACTATCGTGTTAAATAATATTAGCTTGAGAGGGACGGCACGATACGAAGTTCGAATTTTGCACTTCGTAGTCGGGGGGCTTATTTCGCCGAAAAAAAATCGTCTGTGTGCAAAGGTCCAGCGTTAAGTCTTTTAGAAGGGCTACTTACAGGGCTGCATCATTATAGTTACCCTCCAAGGGTTCTCGCCCTTTTAGTACGGACCCCTAAATCCGTAAGCAGATTATAAAATCGCCGCGCGGACGCCTTTAACACTTCGGTAGGCGCCGGAATGTTATCGGCCGCATCGGGAAGGTAATAATGGACTAATCCCTTTATTATGGAGGTTGTAGGCCGTCCGGGCGGAAAAACCTTTTGATGGTGTTGTTACAATTTGTGTAAAATATGGGACAAATAAGTGAGCAACTCTGTTAAGGCAGCACAAAATGCAAGGACATCCCCCTGGCTTTTCGGTGTTTATGTGCGAAATAATAAAAGCACTTTACAATTACATTAAATCCAAGCTAAAACCAATTAAACTAAAACTTAAAACTAAATTAGGCCCCCGTGGCATGATACCCAAAAGGCTGGCAGTGTTGCCTCGCTGAATAGCGACTCCTTGAGAGAGAAAACTGTCAGCCCTTTGGTCACAAGTTGCATCGACCAAGCGCTTTTGCAACTCTGAAATAAACTGAAATTACATTTTTAACATGAAACTACCGTGAGACTCAATCATAGGGAAATAAAACGAATCACTCACGTATATACAAATTAGGACTAAGTACTAAATCGTAGTCCTTCCTCTGGAAGCGCACGACGCAGCGGCAGCGAGACACTACGCGCCGCGGCTCTGCTTGCACGACTACTACTACGATCCGTTTTATTTCACTATAAAATTACATTCGTAAATTTACCATGAATTTTCGGTGAAGAAAAACATAATCAAGAAGCCTGCACTGCGCACTCCTGCGCAGCAATTGAATTGTGACACAGTTTGTTAAAAACGTGTCTGAATTTAACCCTAAAATTTTAAATCTTCCTAATCTAATAAACGGAGTAAGTATACACAAAAATTCTTATTGAAGACGTGAACTAAGTGCATCATACCAGTCTCGTCCAGCCAACGATAGTGGACATAATCCAAAACTCCCATTCTTTGACGTCATACAAAAACCACCGGATTCCTGTAAATCTCCACTTATTACAATATACCCGTTGCGCAACACAACTCCTACAAACTTAACAGACACCCGTGACACTTAATTATGACCAACTATATTTTTAACTTAAGGTACTAAAGTCAATATTCGGTTAGTCCTTCTTGGCTAAAAGTATCTCAATGACAGAGTAATATTGTAATCCCTCCGTTCTTTTAATCCGTCGCGTCCATAGATATACATACTTTTAGATAACTCAACCTGTCGCATTTTTCACACATTTCGTGAACTCATTCGTAGGATAAAGGATAAAATCATGATTAATTTAAAACGTAATTTACATATACAGAAAGACCATAAAAATTACCCAGTTCGAGAATTTATGTCTGGTCTTTCTGTAATTTACGTTTCAGTTTGAAATTTTCAAAATAATTTTGACAAAAAGTCGGTTTAAAATTATGATTAACTACATCTATTTTGTAAGCTTCGTTTTCGGCCAACTGGATTTCGTCAGTAGTGCTTTTGACGAAAATTTAATTTATGTAATGCAAATTTAAATTTCTTGGGAATATTATAAAATTATTAGCATTACTCATCACCTATAAAGTCCACCAATCATAGGCACTGGCCTGGATTGCACTGCACTGCAGGCACTGGAGCTACTGAGCTTGTCTCTCAATGGTGGAGAATACATCAATGACAGATAGACTTCATTCCACACTAGCGATCCTTGCGGCTCTTTGACTCAAACAGCCATATACTTAAGTTTGATGAGCTCCCGATATTTCGACGCAGTTACATGCGGTAATACATAAGGTAATTTCCATTTTTCATTACGACTAATACAATTAACCGTGAATCATTTAAAACTGTCAACCTATTCATATTATCAAGAATGCGCGGTGCACTTGCGTTGTCTGTTCCTGTGCACGTCTATGGCGCCTTTAGACGCTATAGTAAGCTTAGGGGTAAGTGATAATCGACGCTCTTTTCGAAGCTTCTGCGCGTGCGACGAATTTTTATCAGCGCAGCGGAGCGCGGGCCATTGTGACGATTTTGTTGTAAGTCCGTGATATATTTTCTTTAAGTAAGCCCGTTTTACACCAGCCTCTACTTAGTATAATATTCGACACAAAAAAAGTCTCGATCGCGTTCGAGTCTCAATTGCTATGGGCAAATCGGGAGCGCCTCTAGCGGCACGTATTGGCAACGTACTATTCTCATAGTATTTGACACATATTTGTTATAAGATGTACTTTTTTTTGCAGGATTCGCGAGTAATTTTTGTTTTTGTTATGCTGCGTACGTTATTTTGGTAATGCGTGCTGGGCACGCATGGAAATCGGTCCATCTGTTTGGGAGCTAATACATAGGTTAAACTTATAACAACCCCCTTTTTGTGTCGGGGGTTAAAAATAAATATTTAATTATTAATTTTGGTAATAGATTTAAATAAGACGTACGTAATAAGAGCCGTGAAGACATGTCATGTCTGCGTGCACTTGAGATGTCTCAGCATTCTCAACGCCGCTTTGTTCTCCGACATATGGCCGAGACACGGCGTGCGGTTATAATTCAAGATAACCGGACACAGAACCAACAGAACCCAGTTAACTCTACCATATAACCAGTCCCAGAACTATATCGATCCTTTGTAAGGTACGCGCACTTTTCGATATCGAATTGGATGTCGTTATGAATTTCAAATTGGAGTCATCTTCAAAAACCAACATAATTTACAATAAAAAAAACGTTCGATACGAAGCGTGCTCGGTATGCTTGTCCTTAATAAATAAAAAAAACAGTCAAATTCGTTATGGGTTTATACGTATGCCTTCGGCTTCTGAACCCATCATAGAGTACTTATAAACATGTGAGTAGATAAAGTAATGTATGCAACTCCACATAATATAGGCCTTAAAACACTCATTGTGTAACAGTTGCATAAACTACTATATCAGGGTCGCCTAAAACTACACGAAAACATTCAAAGTCAGAAAAAGCTTCTAAAACTCGAAAATATTCCAATAGAGTTCATAAATTAAATGTATTACGTAGACAAAAGCACTCGAGCGGAGATAAGGGCGTGTTTACAAAACGCTGCCCTATCGCGGGCATTACCGTCGATCACTGTGGACGCGGCCTTATCAATACCAAAACCAACGTACTTTTACCACCTCTTTCTAATAAAGCATGCTTTATACCCACGTAGTAAGGATGGCGGTAAGTGAAGAATTTAAGTGTTAGATATGGTAATATTTGTGCAGATTGGTTGCAGGAAAATGAACTTTAAATGAATGCAGGGAGGCCGGTATTGAGTGCAAGAAACAGTGGTGCTGGTGGAGTATTGGAAATGTTTTGAAACTTATTTTTTATATAGTTAGCTCTATATATACTTATTGTGTGATAGGGTAAAGCTGGCATAACTGTACTTTGTAAAATCGCCGTACTAAACCAGTGCCCCTAGTGTAATCAAAAAGCACAAAATACGTCGCGATCGCGTTTGCGTTAAAGTGTCAAATACATAGTATGAGAATTGTTAAACGCGAACGCGATCGAGGCGTTTTTTTAGCCGTTGATTACACTAGACGCTGAGAGCCTTTAGTGTAATCGTCAGCCAAAAAATACGTCTCAACATTTTGGGCCCATCGTCCGTATGCATACGGCAAATATAAAGCAAGCAAAACTTTAAGTACCTTATTATTAACATAGCCAATTTCTAGTTCTATTCGCCAGCTAAGTACCTTCTCACAGAACTATATCGGGGTAGAAGGAAAGAGTGTGATGGTGTTTCGCGTGCCGAAAAGCCGCTGAAAACATAATTTTGCGTTTCAACACCGCACCGCTTTCCGCGTGCAACGTCAGGTTTTAAAAACAAAATACCTTGTTATCCAACAATTATCTGTTCAAACTCCATCACTAAAGTTGGAGCTGTTTGAACTATAATTAGTTTTTTTAGCATTAGAAAGAAGGTAAACAATCTTGACATGTCTTTTTATTTTAAAATGTTATATAAAAATAAGTCACAGCAAGTAACAATTAAACAACAATTAGATTCAATTATTTATATTGTTATGGTTTTATACGTATTGGTTACTTATTAAACGACTATTTCTTAGACGATTTTAGAAAGAAAAATTGAAGTACAGAGAGGAAGAGGTCGGCCTAGGCGCAGCTACATGGACCAGACAAAGGAGAAGGCCGGTGTGGTGTCGTATCAGGAGGTCAAGGAACTGGCTCATAGGAGAGATGATTGGAAGAAACTCCACCGACAAGAACGTAACTCTTAAGTTTGATGATGATGATGGTTACTTATTATTAAAAAGCCTTTTTCAATAAAAAAACATCAAGATTGTTTACCTTCTTTCTAATGCTAAAAAAAACGAAGTATTAGTTAGGTATACTCGTGACGTCAAAAAAAATACGTACAGTGGAACGTAGAACCTCCTCCTTTTTTGAAGTCGGTTAAAAATGTTACACGCTCGGTTCTCATCTATCTTCTATCTCTATACATATAGAACAGTACCGTGACTGGCTGACTGACTGACTGACTGACGGACAACGCACAGCCTAAAGCACTGAACCTAGAGACTTGAATTTGGCAAACTTATACCTTGAGTATCCTAGAGGTGCACTAAGAAGGGATTTTTCGATTTTCCTACGGGATAACCCAAAAGGGAAGTAACCCATTTTGAAATATTTCACGGGGGCATAACCGCGCGGCATAAGCTAGTCTCATACAAATCGATGAGCGTCCTTCTACCCTGACATAGTTCTGTGTACCTACTTATGGTTCTTTGCTTTGCACTACACTATCTGTTTATCGCCATAGTCGGAATTATACCATCAAAATGATAAACCAGTGTATATCCTGTATTATTACCCCTGTGATAGCGGGGAATGGTGATACGCTATACGCTATCGTAATTCGGTCGGCCTAATGCATTAGCAATATCGCTACTTGACCATATGTTGAGATAGCGTTAGGTGTTGGGCAGGCTTAGGTTTGGAAACTGAAACATGTTTTTTTTGTTTGATCACTTTATCCGACATCGTTTGAAAGATTAGACTAAATACCTACCAGGATCATCATCATCATGATCATGGTCAAATAAAACGGATCACTCACATATATAAAGAAAGAAAGAAAGAAAAAATAGTTTATTGTCACAAAACAACATTTAACATTCAACAACAACACACAACAACATTCACCTTTTATAAGTCGAGTTTAGAACGACATGTTTCGGACTGATTCGTAGTCCTTCCTCTAGGAGTGCACGACCCAGCGGCATCGAGAAGCATACTACGCGCCGCGGCTCTGCTCGCGCGACTATAAATATAGGTACATAATCGTGAGTGCAGATCCGTTTTATTTCAGATTAAGTCAAAGAGTAGTTTCATGTTAAAAATCATCATAATCGTCATATTTACGTCCCACTGCTGGGCACAGGCCTCCTGCTGATTTTCACTTACACTACTACGTCTTGCTAGTGGTCAATGTAAAATGATTTTAATTTGACATCAATTTAAAACCTACATGACACGTCAAAGAATCGGTCAAATAAATATATCCCGCTTCTACAACCGTAAAGCCGATTTTAGACCTGCGAGAAAAAACATGCAAGTTGCAATATCTACAATGCGAGGCCGTAAAGCGTATGAGTCTGGAAGGTCTAGCACAATACACAGTGCGACTTCGTTTTTTTAATCACTTAGAATGCAACGGGACGGGTAATAATCTCGCGCGACAAACAAAGTCGCGGCCAGTCGTGCCAGCCCTACGGGTCTAAACTCGGATTGAGAACTACCTAGTCTGCAAAAAATTCACTTTTATCGCAAAAAACTACTTATCTAGCCCTCGGTCCCACATGGGCGCCTCGCATGGACCCAGCCCCAGCCCGTAAATCAAAGAACACGCGACGACGATGTTTTTTTTCTTTTTTCTTCAGTTAGACTTGAGACAGACTGATAAAGTTCGCAAGCCGGATGTTCAACTTGAAGAGGTTAAGTGGTGGAAAGAGGGTAGTTCCTGTGAGCTTGTTTGGTTTATTTTGATCGCCATTGTATTTTATTATCTTCTTTAAATTATGTGCAATATGCTTATTTGGATAGAATTACAACCCTGATTCATTTCAAAATCTGATATTGGAACTAAATAAAAGGATTGAATCACTGAAGAAAATTTAGAAATTTAATTTTTTTATTTCTTGTCTTAAGCTAGAAGGACGTTTGATCACTTTTAACATGAAACCACCGTGAGACTCAATCATAGCGATATAAACGGATCACTCACGTATGTCAGTCGAGTATAGCCCGACCATGTTTCGGACTAATCCGTAGTCCTTCCTCTGGTTAAAAGTCCTGAGCCTCTAGTGTAATCAACGACCAAAAAAAAGACTATCTCGTTCGCGTTAAAGTCTCAATTACTACGGGCAAATTGGCAGTGTCTCTAGTGGCACGTATTGACAACAAACAATTCTCATACTATTTGATACTAGTAACGCACACGCGGTCGGGACGTAGGTATTTTTTGGTCATCGATTAGACTAGAGTCTCTAGAAACCCATCGCTTGGCTTTGCTTAGCTCAGGATTAGATCAACTGATGTAAATTGTCCCAAGAAATTAACTAACTACCCACCCAAGGTCGGATGGACGACAGTACGGACAGACAAACATTCCGCGCTGGCGTCTCTTATCACGTGCATAAATCCTGCGTCTGCGACGCTCTTCCACCATTCACAATACAAAGGTCCCATCACACAATTTCGGGAAGTTCCAACTTGAATCGCAGTGGTTGGTGCTAAGGTTGATATTTCCTCAAACGTGTGAATGGAGTTGCTGTGTTTTTATTGCGAAGTTTTAAATGTCTAATTGGTTGCTTTTCGATACGAATAGGAGGCTGGTTGGTTTATTTTTATAGGAGAGTTATGTAGCTCAATTGGATAGGATTGACGGCCGAATAGCCTAGTGGTTAGAGGCCCTGACTATGAAGCTTGAGGTCCCGGGTTCAAATCCCGGTCGGGGCAGATGTTTGTATGATGAATATGAATGTTTGTTCTCGGGTCTTGGTTGTTTAATATGTATATAAGTATGTATTTTTATCTATATAAGTATGTTTATCCGTTGTCTGGTACCCATAGTACAGGCTTTGCCTAGTTTGAGACTAGGTCAATTGGTGTCAAATTGTCCTATGATATTTATTATTTATTTATTTATTTTTACGGCATTTTCGGGGGAGTGAGAGAACCTAAAATGTAAGAAATTAGTATAAAGCAAGTCGCCAAATCATTGCAGGAGGCCTTAATCAAAATAATATTAGGTCTGTCTCCAAAAGTTACCACAACAGTAAAAAAAAACCTCAAGGCCCTACTTCGAATTCTTTGTTTGGATGAGGATTATAATTATGGCCTTGAATTTATATTCAAGCGGACTGTAAATTTTAGCTGGTAACATCATCATAACGGCCCACTGCTGGACACAGGCCTCCTCGCACAATGAGACGGCTTGCGTTAGTATAGTATAGTTCCCACGTAGCCCCAGTGTAGATTTGGAACTTCACACACACCATTGAATCGATGGTTTACGATATTTTCGTTCACTGAAAAGTTCATAAATAACTTAAATTACAAAGGTAATTTCGCACATAAATTTTGAAAAACTCAGATACACACGACTCCACGAGGCTATGCAGAAAAAACAGCTGACGCAATGATTGTATGAGGTGAGGGAACGTTTTAATTTTGTTTTACTATTTGTGCGAAAAAACTTGCTAAAACTCCTGTAATATTAACGTTGACTTTCTCATTATTTACACTTACCTGATGCTGCTGCGGTTTTTTAAGTACAGTCAAGGAATTTAATTCCTGACCCACCATAGAACATTTTCACAGTAAACGTCATAACGATTTTCCTTGTCAAGCTATGCGATGTCTTTTTGACGTTTACTGTGAATAGGTTCCATGGTGGGTCGGGAATTAATTTCCTCGACTGTACCTACCTAATCACATTTGAACTCGTTTGAATTTGCATATTTTTTAACCGACGTCAAAAAAGGAGGTGGTTCTACGTTCCACTGTATGTAAGTACCTACATAATATATTGTCTTCTGAACTTTCAGTTGACATTTTATGCCAATAACAGCAGAACACCCACTGCTAAAATTCTTTTGTAATCACCCCTACCACAATTTTTCCGATCAATACTGAAACGATGACTATGACGTTCGTAACTAGATCAAACATCATTTGTATCAATTTGGGAGTTATACTTTTTACCATGGCGAGCATTTGCGATGACCCAGCGTTTTTAAGGGAAATCATTTATATTCATTTGCATTACTTTTTTTAGGGCTCCGTACCTCAATAGGAAAAAGCCAAACCCTTATAGAATCACTTTGTTGTCCGTCCGTCTGTCAATCAAAATCTATATAGCTAGGGTGCATTGATTTAGAATCATGAATTTATATACTTTACCACGTCGGTGGCAAACAAGCATGCGGATAGCCTGATGTTAAGCAATTACCGCCGCCTAGGAACGCTTGCAACACCAGAAGTATCACTCGCGCGTTGCCGACCCTGCATAAACCTTTTTATACCCCTTCTGAAGACCACCATGCTGTAAGACGCAGTCTCACATCACATGTCAAGGAAAAACGTTAAGTACGGAACCCTCGGCGCGCGAGACCGACTCGTAAGACCCGGGTCGGTTTTTTAGGTACCTAGGTACCTAATACTACACCATGGTTGTGGGAATTTGGAAACTCCTTTGTTACAAAAAATGCGAAACGATTAACTATCGCTAAAGTAATCAATCTGTGTATACTTTGGACTTTAAACATACATGATACATAATATGACGTCATCATGATCATCATCATCAGATGAGATCATTCGTCATTAGGATTTCGTACCGAAATGGTAAAACGGCACCCTTATGGTGTGACTCCGTCTGTCTGTCCACCTGTGTGTCTATCACAGCTGGTTATAATTATCAGGATAGTCTACAGATGCTATCGGCTTGAAATTTGTAATAAGTAGGTACTCTTATCTTAGATGATGCTTGCCCAAATAAGAAATAAATTAAAATATTTAGGTACCTACATATTTTTGCAATAGGTAGGTGTAAGTAGGTACCTATACTGAAAGGGGATCTTAAAAATTTCAAGTTGGGCTACTAGATCATGTGGAAAATCATAATAAAAGAGCTTTTTTGCACGTTCTAAAACGTTCTACAACTATTATTTTTCAGGCCGCGTATTTTACGACTTTTGATAAAAAATGTAAAATGAAAAATACAAATGAGTGCCGACAAGACACAATTAATAATATTAAAGTTACATTTTAAAAGTAGGTTAAATACTTGCGTATTTTTAAAATGTATTGAGACATTGTCAATAACAACAATAGCGCCATAACAAAACATCGAGACACAAAGACGCATTTCATATTTTGCATACAAAACCCACCCCTTCTATTATTGAATAATTAAAAAGCAAAATGTACAGCTCATTGTGCGTAATTCTGAATTATATTAATTTAATTAATATTCATATATCTTTATTGTGAGTTATGTCTTTTAGTTGTCAGTCATACGCTGGTGGTGTGAGGGTTCGTGACGCTTCAATGCGCGCGCGCGTTTGATACCATATGGGGTATTCTGGCTGACTATACCCGTGATGGTAAAACTAGGTACCGTCAGCAGAAATAGTAACTAATAATCCATACTAAACACTAACATTAATAATTAATGAATACGTATTTTTTTTATTGTAAATTGTGTTTGTATCCTGTTTCTTTTTAGTACAATAAAGTGTTTACTTACTTACATTATAAATAATAAAATTCTTTATTGACAAACAAATTGAGTCCATACGTAATTTATTGAATCAGGCGTTACTTTGCGGAGGTCCATATTTATGAACTAAAAAACAATTACTTTGCTCACCCGCGACCACTAATGACAAATAGTTATATCTGTGCGGCAAATGTATGTTTCCATGCAACACCTCCACCTCCACTGCTACACGAATCAACACATGCCACACAGACCCAACTATCACCACCACCACTATACTAAACGCTGACGCGTTTCGGCACTCTCCACGAGGCCATTTACGAAGCACAACAACAACCGCTCAACATGTCACCACTTCCACTACTGACCATACGTGTTAGTAGGTAATACATTATTAAGCCTTAAATTTCTATGTTAGTGTGAAGCACATACATTTTAGAAAAAATGACGCATTCTTCTTGGCAATCATGGTCTTTTCGAAAGCGCTGGTAGACTCAAAAAACCGGCCAAGTGCGAGTCGGACTCGCGCACTAAGGGTTCCGTACCGTATCTATAACAACGGCAAAAAAATTATGTCTGTTGTATGGGAACCCCACTTAAATATTAATTTTATTCTGTTTTTAGTATTTGTTGTTACTCAACAGAACAACAGAAACACAAATCTGAAATCAGAAATCTGTTGCCACTATATTTACATCATCTGTGAAAATTTCAACTGTCTAACTATCACGGTTCTAGAGATACAGCCTGGTGACAGACGGACGGACTGCAGAGTCTTAGTAATAGGGTCCCGTTTTACCCTTTGGGTACAGACCCCTAAAATGACGTGTAAAAGAGCATTCAACTGCCTAAAAACGTAATATTTGTTGTTTTTTTTTTTAATTTTGACTTGCTTTCTCGCGACTACACGTAAAAGGCAATTGGTTCTAGTTCACAGGTTGTGAACCTCCGCAAAGAATCGCCTGATCCGATAGATGACTGCGTACACAGAACAAACAGTTAATTTGTTTTTATTTCACTGCCACAACGGTGGAATCGCTCCGTCCCATAAGTTGTCTGATCGTGACTTCATTTAGATAACAAAACTGCGGCCATACTTAGCGTTTTATACATTGGGGACTTGATACATGTTGGTACAAGAGGTTGGGAACCACAGAACTGTTTCGGAATAGAAGGAAAGAATGCATTGTATATGATTGTATGTACCTACCTCGCGTGTCAAAAGGAAGAGCCTGAGAACCTCATTACGCGTCCCCTATTGATTGTTCAAACACCACCAAAAAAATTGGAGTTGTTAATCGAGATATTTCCTCACTAAATTACACTCGTGACGTCAGAATACCTACGCAAAATGTTGCACGTTCGGTTCTCATACAAATCGGTGAAGTCTTTCCTTCTATCCCGATGACGTCTCGTTACTCGGAATCTGCGTGCTAAACTACAAGTGCTATTAAGTTGCTAAGTTATAATTATAAGTAAGCTTTAAAATAAATATAATGTGAACGACGCGAGTTATAATTTAACTCCTGATAACGTATATTGGTTTGTGTTTTTTTTGCCAAACATCCGAAAAAATTTACATCCGTTACCTACAAGCTTTTAAAAAGTCATATTCCCCTTAGTATGATTACGGATAGTATAAATTAATATTACAATATTCCTCACGTCAGCAGGAAATACTAAAAAAATCACACGTCCACCCTTCTAATCAGAAATAATCACCAAAGTGCATCCAGAGTCATCGTATCACCAAATCACAACAATTATTGACAAAAATGATTTCCGTGATTGTGTACTGATTAAACGCAGAATGCATACAAAAGCTGGGTTTTTTGTTATTTTTCGACGTTTCATTATCGTTATGGGAAAGCTTTCCCCTCTGTTTGGGTTTCACACCCACGCGGTTGTAGTTGCGTCGGGTGTGCCGCAAGGGTGCATTCTTGGTCGCTTACTCTTTATTCGAGGTGAAGTAAAATGAGTGATTTTGAAAGTCAATGCATGCTTGATGTAATACGTGGGATTATTTTCCCTCGTCGTAGTAAAATTAATGGTGTTTTGGTAAAACTTCAGGAAAACCATGATTTAAGAAAAATGTTACGTATTCTTGCACTTGCGTGCAATCTTGACTTACTCGTACAAAAATTAAGTAGGCAACTACTTACTAATTATGTTTGAATACAAATAAGTAGAATTAAGTACTTTGGGATCACTTTACAATCATTGATGGTTCGCTTGGTAATAACCAATGCCACATTTATTGTGGAAATGGTTCTACAGTGAGTCATTCATGAATAAAATGATTATTATTACTACCTACTTAATGGTTAATATGAGAAACAGGAGTAAATAATAACAGCGACGTGCGAGGAGAGGTACATACACTATACTGAATATTTAAACGAATAAATCTAACACAAAAATCAAGATAAAATCCCCACGTCAACATCAACCCTTACTTGCCCAAAATTAGCCACCAATTGAACCGCAACGGAAACATTAACTGCGCATATTGAGCCCAAAAAAACTATAAAAAATCCCAACCCTTACTTCCTAGCAATTCCATTTGTAAGTGAAAAAGACAACATTAATCTAATCAACACAAAACAGTAATTCATCACACAAAATTATTTACACCAGTGGTCAAAATTGGAACTAATTTTTTTACCAAGTAAATTCCTCTGTCCTTAGACATTAGCGTCGCCCTTTGACAGAAATGATAAGTTTGTAGGGGTAATGGTTATCCGCCATCTTGTCGCGTGCCGACGCGTGGCCGGCGCGTGCAGCAAATGGCGGCTATTGTTTTGGATGCGTTCCGTTTTGAAAAGTTTACGATGAGTTGACGAATTGGATGCGTTCGTATTGTCGTCTTGGGTCTGTATTATGGTTTATGGTTCGCTTCTTCTGGGGGCATTTTAATTGTCTAATGTTAAATGTAATTGCACTTACTTTTATTTTGTTGTTGAAAAACTTGACTAGCAAGATTGGTTTCACTATGTCTCGCGTAGCGTCTTTGTGTAGAATCTACACTGTAGAATATCACGTAATCCCCATTTTTGTCTGGTTATAGAGACAATTTGGAGACAGTGTTAATCTACTATTTTTTGTTTGTAATTATGCCATGAAAAACATCTACCCACTTAATTGTAAACTTTGACATTTTATTTCTATCTTAGCTTATAGTTTAGTATCAGAGTAGGTACATTTAAGTGTAACTAGATTACTAGGAATATACAATGACAATGCAAAGAAAAATCCGTTAAGCAGCTGGACTTGAACCAGCAACCTCGGTAATCCGTACCACGCTCCACCAATTTAGCTATACTTAACGTTGGTGTACCTAACGAATTTTTCAATGCCTTGTGTCATATTTTTATTTGGAAGATCTCTCCTCAGCGCCATCTATGAGTAGCTTAATCAAGCTGCTCACCCACTACGGAACTTCTACAGTTACGCATTAGTGGCAAGAGATGGAGCTATTTTCTGAATCAATGAAAATAATCGATTTATTGATTATTTTTGTTTGGAGAGATCTTCCAAATAAAAATATGACACAAGGCATTGAAAAATTCGTTAGGTACACCAACGTTAAGTATAGCTTAATTGGTGGAGCGTGGTACGGATTACCGAGGTTGCTGGTTCAAGTCCAGCTGCTTAACGGATTTTTCTTTGCATTGTCATTGTATATTGAATTTCATTCTATGAATGTTTCATAAAATAAAAACAAAAATAATCAATAAATCGATTATTTTCATTTTTTTTTTTTAGATTACTAGGTCCTATATTCTGGAGAAATAGCATTAAAATTAACTTATTACCAAGTCATACTTCTTGAACCAACCAGATGAAGAGTTTGTAGAGTCAGCGCTAGGGGCAGCTCTATCAGAGATCTCATAACTTTTTTAAGAGACTTTTTTAGATTTTGTTAGGAATCTCTTTTTATTAAATACCTACAGTTACTTTGCAACAAGATAGATTAACTGGTTTAACAAAATACCTTGTGTTCATAACCTTTTCAATTCTCTCCAATTTCGTCCAGACCACGTCCGCATCAGCCGCCATGCCATCACTCAGCGCTTCCGGCGAAACAAAATGGCGGTTGCGGATGACAGATAGATTCGCGAGTACTTCCGGCGTTACGCTTGTCGGAAGCATTAGCTTTTTCTTAATGGATTGTCGTTTTATCGCGTGGTTTGAAAGTCAATGTGGCCGGGAAACGGTTTCTGATACAACGGAAACTATTTAGGAAAATGTTGCGGCTAGTTTGGATGATTTTTGTGTAATTTTTTTATGACTTTCGGTGAAAATGGAAAACAGTGGCAATTCAGTACTTATTATAAATTATCGGGCCAGCCAAAATTCACTACTCAAAAGTCTATAGAGGATTAGATGCGTATAAAAATGAATAAATTTAATGTTTTTCCATGAACTGAAAATCTGTATAGTATCGCAGATAGGTATAAAAATTATTCTCCTTGCTGTCAAATTTGCTAAAAAAATATCTGGAAAAAAAGTCTCTTGAAAAGCAGTCGCCAAAAAAAGGATTTACGAAGCATTTTGGCTTTACAAAGTATAGCAAGCTTATGTAAATAAAAAATAACACTAATAAGTTAGCGTTAAATATTTATAAGGGCTTAGCACCGCGGTTGGTCAGAAGCACCTGTTCCAATACAGGCTTAACTCCATCACTAACCATAAGAATGTATAATGTTAATGTATGTTTGTTTATCGGCTTGCTGTGTGGGGAAGCTACTTGCTTATTATATTGGGGGAGGTCGGACAGTATAGACCAGTGAGTGATCTGTAAGCGTAGTTTCTAGTTTTTTACGTGGATCTGAGTTTTTTTTTGTATACTCGCAGGCACAATAATCGTCCACCCTATTTTTTTACTATTATATTGTAAAAAATTGTGTATGATTAATTTTGCCTGTGAGTATATTAATTTGTTGGACACTTTCGCAGTTCCACGGAACAAATGGGAATTAGACATTTGCCAGTGTAGGCGATCACCGCATCATATTTTTTGTTACTTGCGCAAGCGGGTGCGACTAAGCGAGAATTCGTTTCGCAAAGCGAGAAGTGTGAGAAGCTTTCCGCGGGCGACGTCAGGTTTTAAAAACAAAATATAGTCAAAGTGAGAAAAGTTTTCAGTGTCAAAATGTTTATGTCCTTGTCATAAGATTGTTTTTTGCCTGGCCCGTGGGAAAGGTTTTTCTACTATGTCTATCTTATTGCTCAACAATTAACTATTCAAGTACCAATAAAAAATTTGGAGCAGGCATTTCCTGTCTAAATTACACTCGTGACGTCAATACACCTACGCAAAATGTTCACGCTCGGTTCCCATACAAATCGGTGAACTCTTTCCTTCTATCCCGATATAGTTCTGTGGTCACTGCTTTCGAAGAGTGCATATCCAGCGCAGACTGTTTGTAGTTTGCAGATTATGTACTGCGTTTAGACTGTGGCTGTGGTAATGATGAGTAATGGTAATGACCATGTATTTAGGCGATTTGTGACGAAGTGCAGCGAGTATGGGTGTGGTTTTGCAGTTGGGTTAAAATCTGTAAATGCCATGGTTCCTTTTAAGATTCCGAAAAACGGTAAAAAAGAACACTAGTGGTGGAGCTCAGCCTGTCTATCTGTCTGTACGTTACAGCTTTTTATCTTAGGATTAGGAACTAAGTATACTAATGCTATTCGACTTGAAATTTGGAAGTTTTAGATAATGCTTGACCCAAGTATTTTCGATAAAATAAATGATTAAAATTGTATTTGTTTTTACTGCAACAGGATCTGAAAGGGGTTCTTAAAATTATTTTTAAAATTTCAAAGTAGAGTTAAGTAAGTACCAGACATACCTAATTGAGAACGGGAAATTGACCGCGATTAGCGTAATATTTGATGAGTTCCCGGTATTTAGACGCAGTTACAGGATGGTACTAGATCAAATGGGGCCCTGTTCGCAAATTCTACAACGTTTATTATTTTTTTGAACCCATTCTTTTCAAATTGTTACCCTACTCCATTCATCCATGTCCTCCATTCATTCATACATTTAATGAAAGAATTTACGTTTGTTATAAATTTTTGACAATCTCAACAAAAAAAGCATATTTTGCCACGTATGTATTTACATCCTAAATGTAATTCTACTGTTGAGTAAATACATAAAATCAAAATCTAAATCATTACCATTCTCAATGTCGCGCTGTCGAGCATTAAATAACTATAAGGCCAATTAAACCAACAATAAGTTTTACCATCTTACCGTCCACAGTGACTTGGCCATAAAACCCTCGCAATGAACACCCAACAATAACATGTGCGGGACAGTTTATTCATGACTTCCTAGAGTTCCGTAATCAAGTGTGAACCCTAAAGCGCGCGGTTGTTTGTGCGGAAATTGCTGCGTTAGACGCGTAAAACAATGTTTGGTGATAAGTGATTTAAGATTATCTCAGCCTCTAGTGAGTCTAGTGTAATCGACGGCCAAAAAATACGTCTCCAACGCATTTGGGTGTCAATGTCAAATAGTATGAGAATTGTATGTTGTCGATACGTGCCACTAGTGACGCAGCTAATTTGCCCATAATAATTCAGACATAAACGCAAACGCGATCAAAACGTTTTTTTTATGTTTTTTGATTACACTAGACGCTCTGATGTAAATGACGTGCGTCAAACGTGCGTTTGACGTAGCGTTTGTCGCATAAAGTAACCGCGAACTGTTAGGTATTATCATTGTTTTTGTCTACCTACTGTATCATCTTTGATCTGTGAGAATAGTACGTTGCCAATACTTGTTGCTAGAGGCGCTGCCGATTTGCACACAGTAATTGATATCGTGAATGCGATCAAGACGTTCCAAAACAAATATATCATAAAAGTCGTACCAAAACAAAACTCATAAAAATGCCTAACACGCACACAAATGTCAATCTCGCACATATATTCCGAGTAACTCAGAGGTGTGAGCCGGGGCTCGAACCCACGACCCTCTGCTTGAGAGGCCATAGGTCGAACTACTAGGCTATCACGGCTTCAAAAAATCGAGTCTGTTCTACGCATTTTTGTAAACAGACTATTAGCTTATTTGCAACGGTTACGGAACCCGACACTTAGCATCCGACACAGTCTTGCCCACTTTGTATTCATGCATGCAGCCGCATGGAAAATTGCATGGAAAAAATAACCGCATACAGTGCATTAGGGAAATTGGTTGTGCGCAAACAAGGGGGGGGGGGGGGGGGTGGTAATTATGGGATTATTGAAATATTGGTTGCTGTTTTAGGGTTGTAAATTATGTGGTTTTGGTGTCTTGGAAATGTTATAAATGGTTGGAGCGGTTGCTCAGAATATTATTTTGGTCTGTGAATTGCTACGTGGTACTTATTAACTGGTGAACCATTGGTTTTAGAGGTGGGTACCTATAAACAGGTTAATTTTATCTTTGGATTGGATTGGTTGCAATTCAACTATGCTATTAAAATTAAATTAAATTAAATTAACGTAACTTCCGTTATGAGCAAACTACCTGACGTGCCATCTTAGATCGAAATCAATAACATCTAATTCAATTTTAATAAAAGTATTTCAAAAATCTTACGTAAGTAAGTATTCCAATGTATTCTAAAATTATATGTATACTTATTCAAATAGGTATTGGTATGTGTAAATCTGATCCGATGGCAATGAAATAAAAACACCGATGAATGAAACACGAAAAGTTTTTTTTGACAAAAACCTAAGTTTCCGTGTTTTAAGTTCAAAACATCACGTCAGCGGCCACTCTAATCATCTACTTAACTCCGCACTAATCAATTCAAAGCTTTTTTCCTTATTTCGAATGCACTGCACCCCCACAGGGGACGCGGCTTATTCGGGGATTAGGCTGATCGGCCACCCCCGCGCTGTGTAGTGCCGACATTGGTATAAGTCGATTATGTCGAGACGCATATGTGTCGTCTGGGGCATGATTCTCGGGGTTATCGAAAGTCTGTAGATTGGAAGATTCCACAGACCAGGCAGTACGTTTACAGTTTTTGAACATTTTAATCCTAAGGGGGTGAAAAAGGAGTAAGTTTAAACGGGTAAACGCTATTTTTAAACTTACGGTTATGACATTTCGTAAATACTGTACTGCAGTTTGGCGAAGTAATTAGGTTAAATAGATATGTATATGTTTGTTATTAAATAAAAAAAAATAAAAAAAAAATCGTTTCAATTCGCATAAAATGACACAAGTTTTTGTGTTTTTGAGAATTCAACTTTAAACTTTTCAACATACCTTTCATCTTAACTATATATATTATACATAATATTAAAGCGAAAGTAACTCTGTCCCTCTGTCTGTCTGTTTGTTACCTCTTCACAGGAAAACCGCTCCACCAATCCAGATGAAATTTGGTAAGAAGATAGTTTGAATATTGAGGAATAACCTAAGCTACTTTTTATTCGGGAAAATTATATAGTTCCCGCGGGATAGCGATAACCGAAATCTACGCGGACGAAGTCGCGGGCAACAGCTAGTAAGAATTATAATTCCATGTTTTTATTGGTTATGATACTAAATATACTTTTATGAGTACACTTATCAAAGACAATAATAGAATACATTGATAGATTGAGGTAATGAAGGAACATGGCAATTTCTGCGCGTACGAAGTCGCGAGCAAAAGCTAGTAGCTACCTACTTAAATAAATCTATGCAGGGGAATAACATAATAGTCGGGTCGAAAGTACTATCAATTAAAACGAAATTCTTGGACATCTACTAACACGAGAAGCAACTTAAGCACTCGCCTTTGTTTAGTAGTTTAGTACTTGTCGTTCAGTAGCCGTGTAGAGTCACGGGTCAGTGCTTGCACTGAATAGCCGACAGACTGTTGGAACAATGAAACACGAGAAAACTCTTTCAGAAAACACCCAATAACCTACTTCACAGAATTAGTGGTTCATCATCATCATCATCAGGAGAGGGCTTGGGCTATTGTTCTCACGAGGAACAGTCCGGATTGGGAATGTAACACGCTATTGAATTTCTTCGCAAGATTGTGGAGAGCCTCTAGTGTAATCGATAGCAAAAAAAAAACGTCTCGATCACGTTCGCTTTTACGACTGAATTACTATGGACACATTAGCAGCGCTACTAGTGCACGTATTGACAACAAGCAATTCTCATACTATGTGACAGCCGTAAAGCAAATGCGATCGAGACGTATTTTTGGCCGTTTATTAGTTGATTATAGACACCTAATAGAAAAACTTTTCCCACGGGCCAGGCAAAAATTAATCTTATTATGACACTATACACTACGCTTTTCTCACTATAGACTACTCTAGCTGGAAGCTCAGCATGCTTATTGTGTAAGTAACTCGCTCGCAATCGCCATCGTGTACATTTTGTATGGGCTGACAATTGGCATCGGAGACAGCCAGTTGTCACAGTCGTATAAAAACTGACATTTCAATCCGATGACGAGTGTCAAAATAGTTACGCGATAGCCCTGCTGTGCCCTAAGCACGACTTGTCGAATCCTGCGTCACGTAAAATCGAATAGTAAACTATAACGAGTTTGTATGACGTTTGGAACAACGCCCGCCCGTGAGCGTATTTGGAACTAAAATTTAGTATGAGATTTCTCGATCTCGATACGATAACCGTAACGTAACGCAGGATTCGACAAGTCGTGCTTAGGGCACAGGTTTCGTATGTTTTCCTTCACCGAAAAGCTCATGGTGAATGATGAATAACTTAAAGACATTACTAATCGAAAAATGTTATTACTCTGTCAACGAGTTTTTAAATGATGAAACCGCATAATAATTTACTCTCTCTAGCAATTAAGTGATTATTAGTAAATAAAAATTCTCAAATTTATTGACATCTACATTTTATTAATTAAATTATGAATTTTAGTAACTCTTTGACACAGAAAGTATCATGATCTCAATTGGAAAATCTTTTTGTATTTTTTTATTTATTTTTTCCAATTTTTTTTTATTTTTACTATACCAATTCTGGTGTAAGGGTGGGCACGCGACCCGGAGTGTCGAGGTTCCGGGTTCAATTCCCGGGTTGGTATTTTTTCTGGTTTTTCTGTGTATTCATGTTTCGGTGAGTTTATTAAAAATATAATAGAAAGTATCAACTTAGTAATTTAATTTAATAATATCATGCATGACTAAGACTTATTGCAATTAATCGCTTTTATATTACCATTATTTGACATCATATTATTCTAGATTTAGCTTTAATTAAGTATTATTGTGTGCCCTCAGAGGGCGTCATGGACTGACTTACAACGATGTAACATCTTTATTATAATGTACATGACTATACAATGAATAAATAAATAAATAAATTTCACACATAAATTCGGATAAACTCAGAGGTGCCGGCCCGGGTTCGAACCCACGAACTTCTGCTTGAAAGCCCAATAGTGCCCTATTTAGATAGTTCGCTGAACTACTCGTAGGCCAACACTACCAAGCTATCAAATGGAATTAGTCGGTAGGTACACATTGCAGTAATTGATTCAAATTGCACGCGGCTACCGGCGCTGCACTCCGGGACAATGTTGTCGGGACACATGCAATTTTAAGAAATGGAAAAAGTGAAAATGCCAACTTGTTATAGGTGGAAATTATTAAAATTTTACGGTCCACTTCGCACACGTTTTTACAGTACAGTATAACGTAGACGAAAAAAAATTGTTCACTTCTATGTGGAAAACATAGGTATTACATGATTTTTTTTCTAATTTGTCTTCGAATTGCCGAAAAACGTAGTTTGACCGCTAATTCCAATCTTGAAATAAACGAAAACTACTTAAGCTCATTGTAGGATGATGTCGTACAGCTCGAGTTGATGGTGGTTGATGGACGGACTAGGTCATAATTTGTGATCGGATTTGTCCTTTTGTGTGTCCTTGCAGCCCGTTACTTTATTGTTTGCACAATGACACACGTAGCGGTCAAACTTATAACGCAAACTTATAAGTTGTGTTATAAGCTATGGCCTATAAATATCCTTGTGCTGTGGGATAATGGTATAAATAAACTATAAGTATTACTCCTCATTCGCGTATTATAGTATGTGCTTAGGTGAAGATAAACATACGACACGAAAAAAATGTTGATTCTGTCTACATTGTATTGTTATTAGCCACTGCGGCGGCAGCGCAATGCGGTTACGAGTGCCTATTAGCGCGCATCCACCCGCGAATTTGTAAGAATAAATAATATTACGCCGTATACGTATAGGTACTTGGCGTCTGCGCGGCCGTCGCCGGTTTAGTAATTAAGATGGTAATATATATAGCAGTATGGTGTGTGAGAGCTCTCCACTTTCTGCCAACAAACTGCTATGCAGTTTGGCAGAAGTTTATGTCTAAGTTTTTGTACTTTTATTTTCTTATTTTGAGTTAAATAAATTAAAAAAAAAAAAAAGTCACTTATATGCACCTTCAGTGAAGTAAGTCACTTTGCAGGGGAAGCGAGACGCACAGACTCTACAGGAATGTACTTACAATGTTTTAAAGCTGTCACGGACCCAGCCCGACTGAACTGCCTCCGAAAGCAAAGACTGTTGCTTTATTCTAAAACCATTCTGAATACAAAACAAGATAGATCAGTCAAGCCGAGAATTTGAAAGTGTACCCGTTGAATTGTCCTCAAGTGCGCTCAGCAGGGGCGTGCCGACGACAATTTCCTTAAAAGCCTTCGCTACTGAATTAATATCAACATTAACGTTAACTACATAAAAAAAGCGACGGAACAGACTGGGTCACGGACACAGGATTTATTATTAAATTGCATCAAAGTGTATGTTACTTTAATAATACGTTTAGGTAAGGTAACTGTCCTAGTGCTGGACACTGACCCAATAGTTGGTATCTTCAATATTAATTCATAGCATTAAAGGTGACACGCAGGGTGTCAACTACTGGGATTAATGTGTCAAGCATTGGGACGGTTACCGCATGGTTTATTTTTTTGATAAACTGCGATGTAATCACACGAGTGAATTGTAAAGAAATATTTATTTTAATACAGTACAAAACTCTTTATTAAACACCACATAACAAGCAAAACAGAAAAAAGGTAAGTACGCTGAAAATTACCGGTAACAATAGGCGACCTATTGCTACAGAACGATCACTATCAGGCAACCATTATATTAACCCTTTTGAGATATTGAACTTTGCAACGAAAAATGTCGGGGGTTTTTCAACTTTTCCGAGTTGGTTAGGTTAGGTTCTGCACATAATATAACACTATACTAAATAAAATAACATAGCAGTTAATTAAGGCGACGCGTGCGCACCTCGCTCCCACGCCGCGCCTCCCCGTTTACGCGCGACGCGGATTCGGCACGGATTCGACACGGACCCGACACGAGGGGTGCGGTTGATGGATACTCTACTTAGGAGAGGAGACTCATTTTTATTTAAACCGTACGTAATGAAGGTGTAGCCTGTAACCTGTAGCAAACCCTTTATCCAGGAGCTTTTTCGTAGTCGCTAAATGTCATGTCCGAAAACATTTTTATTTCTGTTACGCGCCAGTTCACTTATAAAACTGACAACATTCAAAAGCTTAAATACATTTTGTCTGCGTTGCATTCGGGTATCCTTTCATTTTACCGACAGACGTTTCATAACTGATTCGTTTCGCAGAATTATCGTTTCACAACCCGCATTTTTTCTGAAACTGTAAATATTTCAGGATTTTTTTCATTACCATCCTGTGATCAAAACGGTTAGTGTGAAGTTTGTATTTAATACATATAGATAACTTAATACAGGCATATCCATGGCATGATAATTTTCTTCTTGTTTTCGTTTCTGTCAAATTAAAAATCGAATTTATTACTGTAATAACTAAGTGAGGCATCGGTTTTTTGCGAATTTTAAATGCCTTTATTTTGACATCAGTCAACAACCCGATTCAAAATGTAAAAAAAAAAACAGTTAAATATGGTACTTAACACTGAATAACATTATAATATTTATGATCATGATTCCAGTTTCACCCAGAAGAAAGGCTGTTAGTAGAGCCACAATCCATTCAAACCGGGAGCTAGGGTTGGACACAATATGCTCTGTAATTGAGTTCTCACGACCTCGAGTGCGCCATAGCGAATGTCTCAACACTCAACTAATGAAATATTTTGGTCATCCCTAATTTAAAATTTTGCGGGAACTTTAATCATTGGTGTATTGATGAAAATGATGAATTGAGCAGTTGTAGGTTGTTTTTAGGGTTCCAAAGGAAAAATGTGATCGACCACAAATTAACCCAAAAAAATATTCACATGCTAATGTCTGAATTACAACAATTGAGGTCAAGTTAAAGTAAAAAATCATCACCATCATCATCATCAGCCCACAGCAGTCCACTGCTGGACATAGTCCTCTTCTATGGCGCGCCACAACAATCTGTCTTCGGCCCCTCGCATCCACCCGCCGCCAGCAACCCTCTTGAGGTCGTCCGTCCATCGTGCCTCAGGACGCCCCACACTACGTTTCCCCGTTCGTGGTAGTGGTGGTTCGTGGAAAGTAAAAAATGGTACATCCCAATTGTGACCAATACTGTAGTGTTATTTTCTAATGCAGCCTCGAGCACTACTGTCACTTTTCGGTACTACTTAAATGACAACTGATTTGACACTTCAGCGTTGAAGCAGCCTTAGAGCTTAGAGTGATGAAGCACCTTCCGCCGCCGATGCCGCAGATATACACGCACTGCAAAAAAATGCTTCGAAAGATTATCAAAAGTAAAAGAAACCTATTATTTCCGACTATAGATCATAGTTACGATACGTTTCCTCCAAACTGTTGCCGATTCGACCACAATAGCACCATTATTCAATCTCTTACCCATTATTATACTATTACTAAAAGAAGCTGCCGAAAAGATATCATCAATAAAAAAAAAACTAAAACCGTAGCCCCTATTTCGAACATCTTAAAGAATATTCCAGTGTAACATTGAAATTATTTTTAAATTTGACGTAACGGCTTTATCGTCTGTCAAATCTGACGTTTGGAAGGCAGCCATTGTGGCCGCGGCCAATGGCGGCTCCCGCTTTGAATTTCGAATGTTTTCGATCGGCTATTGTTTTGTTTCGAGCGGTTTTTGGCGTTTTGTTTTATCGATGCTGGCCATTGTTTGAAGGCTGTTTTCTTTTTTTGGTTTTGTAAGTTAAGGTGATAGACTGGTTTGTACGTAGATATAAATACTTACTAGTATATACGAGTGGCTCTGTGAGCTGTAGACCTCGCGAGCTCGTTTTTAAAACATTTTTTTTAGTTAAAATCGGCATGAAAAATTCTGTTATTATAATTATCGAACCTCCTCACAAAATTTCTCTCGGTTGAGAAATGCTACCTCGTAGTGGAGAACAGCCGGACAGACAGCCGGACAGCTAGACAGCCGTACGAGCATCCCGAAAAAAATTTTGCTCAAGCTAAAACGGAGACTCTTCGCTCGCGCTTCGCGCTCGTTCGGTCAATGACGATCGGATAGACTAGTAACGTAGCCTAATCTGACTATGAGCTTGAGGTTCCGGGTTCGATTCCTGGTCGTGGCAGATAATTTAATATGAAACTATGAATGTTGTTCTCGAGTCTTGGATGTTTAATAATGTACATAATATATATAAGTAACTTGTCTGTTGCCCAATACACTCAAGTGCAAAAATATGGGTGCTTACAACTTACTCAAAAATATGGGTGCTTACAACTTACTCAAAAATATGTCATACTTTTTACTCATTGTTTGCTTTGCCTATAGGCAATTTATTGAATCAGGCGTTACTTTGCGGAGGTCCATATTTATGAACTAAAAACAATTACTTTGCTCACCCGCGACCACAAGTGAAAAATAGTTAATCAATCAATCAATGTCAATGTGGTGTCAATTGATGTCAATATTGACCCAAAATATTATTTCATTTTTTTTGAAAAAGACATATCTTCTCATTTTATTTTTTATTTAATAAACTTTTCTTCTTTCTTTCTTTCTTTTCTTTGTTACATAGGGATAAGTCCGCCTTTGTACTCAAATGTTATTGTTGTAACTTGTGTTTTATCCTATTTTTTGTACAATAAAGTGTTTACTTACTTACTTACATTCAGTTCACCTTCGCAATCTATTACTTTATTCCTTTAACAAAGTAATTGTAATTAATCAATTCAAACAAAACAAAACATTTTGGCATTGGCATCCATCACGAGGTCAAGTATGCCGTGACCTTCCTACGCATTACCATTTGATAAAAATGTTCATTTCATAGTGAAATAAACGGATTACGTATTAAGTTCAGTTTAGCGTTTTTTTTAATCCTGGACAGAGGAAGGACTACTGATTAGTCCGAAACATGTCAGGCTTAATTAAACTCTACCTATTCATCTCCGTTACCACTGCTGCGCTTCAGATTCAGCCAAACAAGATACTTATTGCTATAAATAAATAAAAACTTACAAGTATTCTAAAAAGAGGACTGAAGGAAAATTCAACTCATTGATCAAGGCGAGATGGCCAAGTGAACACTAAGCAACCTAATCCATAAGGTTGAAAGATTTTTTTTATAGAGGTGTAGCGACCTTACCCTGACGTCATCACTGTTCCACATCGCTCAAATGAAGTTTTTCATGTCGGTTGCTTACAATACAACTTCCTACTATCTTCCCTCGGGCTTCGGTCCCCAGGCTAAAATTTGCATGGAGAGAAATCTCTCTATTGGATTAGAGTCCTCCTCAAAGAGGCTCAGTTTGATGTAGACAAGGAAAATGACGGATTTTTCGAAATTCCTGCACTGCAGGTACAAAACCGGGCGTGTGAATTAGTTCTTGTAAAAGTAAAAATATCTTCAAACAAAAAACTAATACCGAGTTGGTACCAAAGATTGCGGCTACGTGGCCACTACTCATCCCCTAGCCAATAATTAGGTCAGCTAATGACAATGACTCCCCTGAAAATAACTTCTTCCGGCTTTTAAAACTAAAATTAGCCATCAATCAGACTAACTACGCGTTCTGTAAGTGGATGAAAGCATTCGCGACCCCGAAGCAATTTTGAAGGCACCCTCTTAGATGTACCGACAATATTTTGACAGGCCATTTTTAGGGAACCAAAGTTGAAAGCTTTTTGTGGGTGGGTAGGTAGGTTTATGTTTGGTTCTTTGGGCGTTTTATTCTAAAATCGTGACTTGCAAGGTTTTAAAAATAATATGTTAACTGAGCGCAGGAAAGAGGGTGTAATAAGACTGATAGGAACCCGTTGCCTGAATTATTATTAAGGGTGCTGGCGGAAGCATATATATGGAGAATTGAACGCAGTGTTTTTTATTTTTAAATTAAAAGCCAATTCTGCTGTTACATTAATGAACTATAACTTACATTATTGCAAGCTTTTCTTTTGCTAACACCAGCCTCGGTGTCTGTCTGTATGACAAAATCTTGCAAGCTAAATATTTTAACACTTTCATGTGTCGGATTGATTTTAACTGTGGCACGGGATCGTAGATTGGGTGATAATTCCGTGAAGCTCTCGCGATGTTTTAGAAAAATAAATATCTTAAAATAATGCTAATGCAAAAAATGAAAATCCGATTCGACCATCCAAACAAAATTAAATACGTTAGACAAATAAACAAATATTAAATTATTGTAATGGGTGGTCCAGTTTAAAATTCAGCAACACGTATGACACGTGTTTATGCAAAGCTCCGCCGTAAAGCTTCCAAAGCTCGAAGATAATAGAGAGTCGATGACTGATCTACTTAACATAAATCCATCCGCGATACATTAGAACGGCATAAAATTATTATTTTATCTTATAACAAGCGACGAAATATTAACAAGCTATCTATAAACAAGAGTATAAAACTAAGTGTTTTTATTCTGGATCTAAGCGCACGCGACGATCGGTTCGACCAATCAGAGCTCGCGACGTCGCCGCCAAGAAAGAGGGCGTGGTCATATATTCCTTTACAAAATTGCCGTCATTGTTAAGGCAAGATAGCTCTTTTGATAAATTGACCGTCAGTCATGAATTTTGGACAATGCTGAGTCAAAATATTTCACCTCTTTTTTTTAAGTTTAATTGGCGTTCATCACACTGAAAATACTCTAAAGCTTTGTGGTTATGGTTGAGAATCCAACGGAAAATTTAACCCTTGGCTGCGTTCGAGATAGTATCTGTAATATCTTATTTTAATATCGTTTTAAATTATAGTTATTTGCCAGCTCTTATGGTCAAATTGGCCTTCGTGGCGAGCACGAAAGTAGGAACATTTTGTAGCATGACGCAGGGGTTTGTTTGGGTTCCTTCGTAATAAGTTGAAGTTTTGTAAAGCGGTGAGAGAGAAAATAAAATATACCTAGGGCAGGCTGCACTACATATCGCATACGCATGACGATAATTTGACATTAGCTAGGTTCAGTTATTGAGATAGTTCAGGGTTGAGCCTTGCGTTTATTTTTTTGTTTTGTGGTTTGTAGAGGTCTCGTCACCAAAAGAAGTGTTTATTTTTATGAAGTACCTAAAACAAAGCAATCCAAAGCAACAATTATCATGAACTCTAAGTAGGTAGTCCTATTGCGTTGCGTTTTATTTCAACTGTCAGATTAGGTAGGTAAGTTGTATTTATTGAATTTACAAAAATTATAATTTTGATCTATAAGTAGTTATCTACCGTTTAAGACCTTTGAGTATTAATCCTGTGTAATTCCGAGCATGCTTTCGGATAAGGGCGGCGCCACCGTCACCGACGGAAGCGCAGGCACTCGACCGACTCCCGCGCATTCCCACGCGCATCAAAGCGGCGCCGGCGCCGGCGCCGCGGCGCGCAGGGTTGCCGCGGCGATCTATTAAAATAGTGAAATAGCTGGTAATGAAGTTAAACTTAAACGCGCCTGGAGTGAAGTGTCACTCGTAGGTGAAACGAAAAAAAGAAAAGTTGAAAAACCCCGACTTTTTAATTTCATAGTCCATATTCTTTCATAGTCGTATCTCCAAAACGGCTAAACCTATTTTAATGAAGCATATGATAGCTATCTCGATAAGAATCTTACCTATCGTTTATATAAACTGCTTACTCTGTTCCCGATGCTCTGGCAACCCTAGGGTATTCTGCGTCTGGAGTGGTCCACTCGGTATATTTAGCTGCAGCTCAAGTGCTTGCGTAACTAACAGCTGTTTTGGACGTACTATCCCGGTTCAAATAGCTTATAGTTGGTTCGACTTGTGTATAATAATTAGAAGATAAATAATCTGGCCTGGAGGTGTGCGAGTGCGTCCCATTATGGGTGTTAGAGGGGCTGGTAGGTGTGATATGTAACGTTGCTAGGTCGATTGTTCTGAAAACAACGGTTTTTATTAGGTATATCTTCAATGAAACTACAGTGAGACTCAATCATAGTTAAATAAACGGATCACTCACGTATGTCAGTCGAGTATAGCTCGACATGTTTCGGACTAATCCGTAGTCCTTCCTCTAGGTGAGCCTCCGTCAGCTGCGCCGAGCAGCCGCGCGAGTAGAGCCGTGGCGCGCAGTTTACTTCTCGCCACCGGCAGAGGATCGAGCACGAGTTTTCGAATCCTGCGTAACGTAATCGAGTAGTACCGTTATCGAGAAATTTGTATGACGTTTGGAACAGCGCCTGCCCGTGAGCGTATTTGAAACTAACATTTAGTATGAGGTTTCTCGATTTTATATTTTGTTATTTTTTTTTACAATAACGAAACCAACCTCCCGTTACACGGACTCGGCTCGTATTAAGGACACTGATATTCTTAATGTTATGATGTACAACGTACGCACACTATTAAAGGATGAACGATTATTAGAATTAGAGAATGCATTAAAAGATATAAGATGGGATATAATAGGTCTTTCGGAGGTGAGAAGGCAGGGCGAAGAGACCACAGAGAGGAATAGCAACATATTCTATATCATTACGGAACCCATAGCGGTCAATACGGAGTAGTAGCTAAGAAATGGAAGCAAAACATGATAGAATTTCGAGGATACTCCGATAGTTCAGATTAAGTAAACTTCACACGCTAACAGTAATTCAAGCATACGCACCCACTATGTCCCACGACGACGAAGAAACAGAAGATTTTTATGACCTGCTAAACAAAGCCTGCGACGAACAGCGGGGTACCTGGAACATAATTCTTGGTGATTTTAATGCAAAAGCAGGTATCAGGGACGAACTGGTTGACGACCAAATTCTTGGACCATACGGGTTAGGAGACCGGAATATACGTGGCAGTCGTCTGATCCAGTTTGCTTTTGGGCAAGGGATGAAAATCTGTAACAGCTATTTCTGTAAAAAGAAACAAAGACGCTGGACCTGGATATCGCCGGACGGAAGAACTAAGAACGAGATTGATTTTGTATTAGCACCTAAATTGAAAATAATAAAGAATGTAAACGTCATCAATAGATTCAATTACAGCTCTGACCATAGACCATTACGCGCAACGCTATCTTTCGACTTCAAAATACAACGCATGAAAACATATTCAAAACGACCTAAAACACTAGATAGACTTACCATTGTAAACCAATACGACCAATTTAATTTGAATTTGGGGAACCAATTTGACAGTTTGAGTATAGACGTAGACGACGTCGAAGACCAGTACAAGAGAATTTGTAATAGTATTTATTTATTTATTTATTTATTTATTGCACAGTACATAAAATTAACTTAAGTTAACCTGGGTACTACCCTGTAAGGGCGTAGCAATATAATTATGCATAAGTATTATACCTTAAGATATACCAGGTAACAATTAAGATCTAAACAAACTAGCTAACACTGCCTACCTAGTAACACATCAGCTATTAGTTAGGTAATTAGGTAAGTATAAGTACTTTTCATTTCACAATGTATGTAACAACATTTAAAACTTATAATTATTTATAACCTGTGTATTGTTGTGAGATCATATGTAGATTATTACCACTTATCATAAGACTAATTAATTACTTACTATTTTAATTGCTAATTATTTACCTATTTTATTTTATCCTATCATCTAAGAAGTCCTCCACTGAATAATAACATTTGGCTATTAAAAATGCTTTCAGTTTTTTTCTAAAAGTGCTATCTTTCCCCTCATTCTTAATATTGACAGGTATTTTATTATATACATTTACAGATCTGTAATAGGGGCTATTTTCATACATACTAATTTTTGGTTCGGGAAGGGCTAGTTTGTGTTTACGGCGTTCGCTTGTATTGTAGATGTACTGAGAGATATGCTTTCTTACAAATGTTGCTGTTTCAAGAATGTATATGGATGGAAGGGTGAGCATATTATAATTTATGAAATGAGGGCGACAACTGTTTCTTTGCCTTAGGTTGGCGATTATACGTAGGCATTTCTTTTGGATGACAAATAAGTCATGCGCATCGCATATTGCATCGCATCGCGTATTGATTATGCAAGTAACAAAATCAAGACCATCATAGACAAGCAAGACTCTCTAAAGACACTTTAACACTGATACACCGCAGACGTTCCTTACCTTTAGCTTCACAAAACTACAATATTTTGGACAGACAGGTAAAACACAGCATTAGACGCGATATCCGGAATTATAATACAGCCGCAGTAAAGACCGCACTAAGCAGAAACACCTCACTTAAGGCTGCAAGACAGGGAATCCACCACGGAACAAACCCGAGGATAAGCAGTCTAGTGGACGATAGGGGCAAAAGCAACACGGCAGAGATAAAATAATGGAGATGTGCACGAACTATTTTAAAAACCTTTATTACTATCAGACAAAAAGCACAAACGCCAAGGAGTACTTCTGTTCTGAAACCATCCCTCCAATTACGGGCGATGAAGTGAATCGGGCTTTTAAGAGCATGAAATTCGGAAAAAGCCCTGGACCAGATGGAATCACTACGGTATGCTGATTCTTGAGAAACGCACTTTGTTACCGCACATAATTAAACTAGCTTATGCCCCGCGGCTTTGCCCCCGTGAAATATTTCAAAATGGGCTATTCCCTATCCCGTGGGAATTTCAAAAAATCCCTTCTTAGTGCACCTCTAGGATACTCAAGGTATACGTTTGCCAAATTTCAAGTCTCTAGGTCTAGTAGCCTAAAGGCTGTGCGTTGTCTGTCAGTCAGTCGGTCAGTCACGGTATTGTTTTATAGGTATAGATTATTCAATAGTATTTTACAGACAGGCCAAATTCCCAAGCTGATGCTCCATTCGAACATCATATTGCTCCACAAAAAAGGGGACAAGAGTGATATTGACAAATATCGTCCCATCAGCTTGGTTTCCCATTTATACAATTTTTTTTTAAAGTTTTAGAGTTCCGCATTGCAGGTAAGCTGGATAAACATCAACCCCCAAAGCAAGCCGGTTTCCGCCCTGGTTTTTTCACCTCCATACATTAAATCAAAGTCATAGAGAAATGCCATGAAAATAACCAGCCTCTGTACCTAGCTCTCGTCGACTATTCAAAAGCTTTTGACAGTGTCACACATTCCTCTATAATAGAAGCACTCCATCTCCAAGGCATTGAACCCACCTACATTAATCTTATTAATTCCATATACGACAATAGTACAGCAGACATAAAACTACAATCATCACTCGGACAATCGTTCAAAATAGAAAAAGGCGTCAAACAGGGAGACCCGCTATCCCCAAAACTCTTCACGAGCACACTACAGCAAGTGTTCGAAAGCCTGGCGACCTTGTGGGAGTGTAGGGGTATCTCTGTCGGCGAGGGGAGATTGACAGATCTCAGGTTCGCCGACGACATTGTCCTCTTCTCCTCATCCGCATTGGAACTACAGGCAATGCTTCAAGACCTTAGCTCTGCAAGCCTTCAAGTTGGTCTGAAAATTAACCAGGCCAAAGCTCAAGTAATGACCAACAGCACGAAATGTATGGTACAGGTAGACGGGCAGTATTTACACTACGTCGACGAGTAGCCCTATCTAGGCCAATTAGTCTCTTTCAGCCACAGGCAGGATAAGGAAGTCGAAAGACGGATCCAAAATGCCTGGAAGAGCTATTGGTCTATGAAAGATCTCATAAAGGGCAATCTTCCGCTATCCCTAAAACGGAGACTTTTCGATGTGTGCATACTTCCTGTCCTAACTTACGGTGCTCAAACATGGTCCCTTACTGAGTTACACAAGACCAAACTGAAGGTTTGCCAAAGAGCAATGGAACGCAGCATGTTAGGAGTGAAAAGGATTGACCGGATCCGAAACACTGTATTGCGTTTCAAAACACGCATTGCCGATGTGGGTGCCAAGACTGCCAGGCTGAAATAGGACTGGGCAGGCCACGTCAGCCGCATGCATCCACACGTGGTGCCACAAGTGGGCGAGAGTTGCTCAGAGTGGGTGCCACGGGATGGACAGCGGCGGCGTGGCAGGCCTAGACGACGGTGGCGGGATGATCTGGATGTCTTTCTTAACGATTGGCCTGAAACCGCTAAAGATCGGGACTCGTGGAGGACATGGGGGGAGGCCTTTGCCCAGCAGTGGGACACTTCATCAGGCTTACAATAATATTTTTTTTTATAAAACAAGCATGTTTTCAGCAATGACTATACTTAAAGAAAAACATTACCAAATCAACCAACGCAATTACCTCTTTAAAATCACAAAATCCTTCGAATAATAGTACACTCTACTTTTCTATTCAACCCATTCAATCTTTCTCAAGTTTTTCTGTAAATTGCACACCGCAGAACACTCTCCAAAACCGCAATTTCTCAAAATCGATATCCAATTTTGGAACGATCCTCAACTATAGCGAATACTAATCACGACCCGGCAATTATCAGGCTATTGTTGCGAGACTATTGTCCCTTCGATGACAACGATCGCTTCAATGACCTCCAATTGTACTAACCACAGAACTATATCGGATAGAAGGAAAGAGTTCATCGATTTGTATAGGAGAACTGGAGGTCGATTTTGAATCTCATCCGGTGACCAAATTGTATGTATGTATATCTTTTTATTGCACATAAAACATGAAATAACAGATAACAGAATAAAAGCAAATGTACAAAGGCGAACTCATCGCTTAAGGGGATCTCTACCAGTTAACCTTCGGGCGATTGACAGGACATCAGCAAAAAGGGTATACTTACAAATAAAAGTAAAAGGATCCGGAACCTGAAATTAACCTAAATAACTAAAGCATTTTTAAATATACATACATAAAAGATACACTCTAGTAGATAACAAAAGCATTCACTGATTTCTAAAAAGTTTGCAAGTTAGTATTTTTTAACCTCACCGGTGACTAAAATTCTCATGCCTTATGATATCAAATACGAATGCCCCCACCCACTCGTAAACGTGATCACTGAGTGACTTCTTGACCACTGGCAGTGACAGCTAACCTCAATCTACTATGTTGAGATGCTTGTCTATGACAGAAACGCAAATTAGCTGCATGTTAGTAGACGGGTGTGGCATTCTAAAATATGGCTTTTGGCAAATATTGATATCAATGTCATGGATGAGAATTTAGTCAGAGAGACTCAAAAATCGACTCCCTGAGCTTGTAGCATTTTGTGTATTTTTAACCTACTTCAAAAAAGGAGGAGGTTCTACGTTCCACTGTACGTATGTTTTTTTTTTGTATGTACATCAATTACTCCGTCAATAATTGTTGACCGATTTTCAAAATTATTTTTTATTCCTGAGGTGGTCCCATTGTTACCAAATCATGATCTGATGATGGGATCCCAGGGAAATCGAGGGCAACCCTCAAATTTTATAAGCACGTATTATGTGTTTACATATTTTCTAAGGCTATTCAAGTATTTGCGTCTGGTAGTCATCATCTGATGATGATGGAAGGTACAACTCCTTAACGGTTAGGAGTTGGAGGATAATTCAGAAAATGTTAAATCAACATAAAATTGTGAAATAAAAATCTTTTAACAAAAAAAGTAAAACTGCCTTCAAAAAAATCTTGGAAAAAAAACATAAAATAATCCCCTAAAGCCATGAGTTTTATGGCCTAGCTCTAGCAGAAATATGAAGTCGGTGTGGTGCGAGCGGAATATTCTTTGAATGAAGCAAAGACTTCATATTTCTGCTAGAGCTAGGCCATAAAAACTCATGGCTTGACGTCACGAGTGCAATTTAGTGAGGAAATACTTCAATTAACAGTTCCAACTTTTATGGTGGTATTTGAACAGTTAATTATTGAACGAAAAGGTATTTTATTTTGTCATCTTCTCACCCTTCTTTTCGGCACGTGAGGGGATACACTCTTTCCTTCTATCCCGATAGAGTTCTTTGGTACTAACACTGAATTGCCAGGATCGCTCATGCGGCATATTAAGAATATGACAATACCGGAGCAGCGGAATGGGAATGACAGGATGTGAAATGACAGGAGAAATAACGAAGCGATGGGAGTGAGATGCGTTTCATTAGACTCTACGATTAGTGATGACATTAATTCATTTATCTTATACCTATAAAAGAAGACCGTGACTGACTGACTGACTGACAGACAACGCACAGCCTAAACCACTAGACCTAGAGACTTGAAATTTGGCAGACATATACCTTGAGTATCCTAGAGGAGCACTAAGAAGGGATTTTTCGAAATTCCCACGAGATAGGGAATAAATGGGATTTACATTTTCGAATCAAAGTGGCTCTAACTCCGCAGCTATAATTATTAGAGATTACAAATTTGGCATGCAAGTAGGTAATAATAACAGCTAATAACGGGTTTCAGGATTTTTCATAATTCCCACGGGATAAAGGATAAACAGTAATATTTTCATAGTAACTGACTAGCAGATATAGAGACTTGCAAGTTTACAATTATTATTTCTTGAGGATCATAGAGGTGCACTAAGAAGGACTTTTTTGAAATTCCCACTGGATAGGGAATAAACAGGATTTTAGAATTTTTTAATCGATCTAAAGAGTTAAAATGCAAAATTCCCGCGGGATAGAAATAAGCGAACTCAACTTCGGGGCTGATTTAAATTAAAATCACTAATAGAAAGCTACACTGTCACTGATTCATATTTACGGTTTTTTTAAATAGCTAGGTTAAAACAGTTATTAATATCCGGCGGGAACTTTACAATTTCTCGGGATAAAAGTAGCCTATATCAATCAGAAACAGTGTAGCTTTCTGTTAGTGAAAGATTTTTAATCGGGCTAAATGTAGAATTCGCTTATTTCTATCCCCCGGGAATTTTGCATTTTCCCGAGGAAAAAGTAGGTGCCAATGTCAGTTAAGAACTGTAGCTTTTTATAAGTGAAAGTTTTTTTTTTATCGATCTGAAGAGTTAAAATTACTTACAATGAAAAAACCCGCGGGATAGAATTAAGTGAACCCAACTTCTGCGCTGATTTTAAAAATTCTTCCACTAATAGAAAGCTACATTGTCTCAAATTATCATTTAATTTAAATGAAGCCCTATATTGCTAAAATAGGTACGTCCGTCCGCGGTCAGTGCTAAAACGCAAAAACGGAGAGTGATAAAGGCTACTTTTTATCACGGGAAAATATCTCATTCCCACGGGAAAACACGTTAGAAATCTTATTACATAACCCATAATGATTGTAATGCTTGCATTCTCGCTTGCATGTTTGCTTGCATGCTTGCTTGCGTGCCTGCTTACATGCCTGCTTGAATGCTTGCTTGATTGCTTCCTGGATGCTTGCTTTCATGTTTTCTTACAAGCTTTAATAATTGCTTGAATGATTGCTTGCGTGCTTGCTTGCATGCTTGCTTGCATGCCTGCTTGCTTGCATGCCTGCTTGCATGCCTACTTGATGGCCTGCTTGCATGCCTGCTTGCATGCCTGCTTGCATGCCTGCTTGCATGCCTGCTTGCATGCCTGCTTGCATGCCTGCTTGCATGCCTGCTTGCATGCCTGCTTGCATGCCTGCTTGCATGCCTGCTTGCATGTCTGCTTGCATGCCTGCTTGCGTGCATTATACCTTGCTTAGTATACTTGCTTGCGTGCCAGCTTGCATGCTTGCTTGCAATATTGCTTGCAAGCTTGCAGGTTCGCTTGCACGTTTGCTTGCTTGCTTGCTTGTTTGCTTGCTTCTTTGAAATGCTATTGGTTCACGCGAGCGAAGCCGCGGGCAAAAGCTAGTTTACATAATAAAAGCAATTTACAATGACATTAAATCTAAGCAAAAACTGAATAAACTAAAACTTAAAACGAAATTAAATCTAAATAAGGCCCCCGTGGCATGGTGCCCAAAAGGTTGGTAACGTTGCCGATTCTTTAGGAGAGTAAAGTGCCAGCCCTTTGGTCACAAGTTGCATCAACCAAGCGCTTTTGCAACTCTGAAATAAGCTTGTAAGCGCCGGGACCCCACGGACCCAAGGTTTCAAACCCGACAGCAACAAAATTATAGTTCCGACCGAGAGATCGATATTTAGATTTTTTTTATATTTTCGGCCATTTCTGCCGCCGCAGCAGCTGCGGAAAGCACAAGACCGGTCAGAGTGGAAAGCCTTGGGGGAGGCCTATGTCCAGCAGTGGACGTCTTTCAGTCAGCAAAAAGTTTGCTTTTAATTTTTTTAACAGATAACTTATTCTACTAATACTTTGCTTGCTATATTTGACCATAAGCCCAACAGTGGGGCAGTGGTCCCACCATCACACAGGGAAAGACGCCGCACTCACTTCAGTAGTCTAAGGCGATGCTACCGCTACCGCACTTGGAACCTCTTCAACTTAAGTGCCACAGACACTCGAGAAAAAATAAGAGATAAGAATTCACCACTCGAATATCTTGAAATACTTAGAAACTGTAGACTATTGGGCAAGCCCCATGTTCTTCAGAGGAGGCAGGATCAGCAGTTAAACAGCTGTGGCAAATGATAACGTCACAAGAAACGACACTCGCATGTATGTGCATAAAACTACCTCGCGGCTGTGTGCGTGGCTGTGTGTCTGGACGCGAGCGGGGGTGAGCGCGGAGCGCGCGGGGTGTGGAAAGGCGATCCGCAGTCGCCGCGGCACGGGAGTGACACGCCTGTGGCTGTGATGGTAAAGGGAATGTAATTTACAATACAATATGGCCGACAAGCTTTACAGGAAGAGAACGAGAGTCATTTGAGTGTTGGTGTTGCCAACACAAGCTATATCTAGCTTGGTACCTACTGGTTTGTTGGAACCGCATGCTGAGCAGCAGAGCTAGCTACTGTCTTATTCCACGTTTTTAAGATGATATCCAATCATCTATATTATACACATAAAAAGACAAGTCCTGACTGACTGACTGATCAACCCCCAGCCGAAACCCCTGGACCTAGCAAGCTGAAATATGGCATAGAGGTTCCTTTTATAATGTACGCCCGGGATAAGGCGGGTTTTTTCGAAATCCCACGAGATATAGAGTTCTGCCACAGGAGCGAAGCCGCGGGCGAAAGCTAGTAGCGAAATAGACGTAGTTTACGTATGTATGTCAGTCGAGTATAGCCCGACTTGTTTCCGACTAACCGGTAGTCCATCCTCTGGGATCACACGCTTGGGCGGTGTCCATCCGTTTAGAAGCTACGATGCCACAGGCAGGCACACCGACACAGGGGTTAAAAATAATCGATAACAACAATCACTTAAGATCAGCTGGCTGCCTCCCCCATGATTCCAGGTCAATGAGCAGATCCCTGCACCCCACTAAGTGGCGCGTGGTGGTGTGAGTATTATGCAAGCCTGTTGCTAACGTTAGGTGGATAATTGTGTTTTTTGTAGACGATGAAACTTTTAACTACCGACAAAAAAGAGGGTAAGTATTTTATCCTCATCTCCTCTCTACTACTTAAAGGTTGACTGGTAGAGATCCCTCAAAGGGTTATAAGTACACCTTTATAAGTATCTGATTGCTTATGACTTGTATTTGTCTAATTTATTAAATCAGGCGTTACTTTGCGGAGGATAATAATATGAGCAAAGTAATTGTTTTTAGTTTGTTTGTACCTAGTCGTCTCTTTATTTTCTGAACAATAAAGTGTTTACTTACTTACTTATATGATTAACTGTGACGTTTGTATTATGTGTGTATGTCTGTGGCATCGTAGTTCCTAAATCGATAAATCGAAAGTACATGTTGAGATCTAAAGTTACATCAGCATCGGTTAAGCCGTTTTTAACATGAAACTGGCGAGAGATTCAATCATAAATAAACGGATCACTCACGAATGCCAGTCGAGTATAGCCTAACATGTTTCGGACTAATTCGTAGTCCGTCCTTTGCACAGCTACTTTCGCTACCGCTGAAGCGTTCGCTTGCACTGTGCAACTTGACTGTGATAACCTAACCAACTTAGAAAAGTTAAAAAACCCCCAACATTGTCATTTCAAAGTTCAATATTTCAAAAACGGGTGAACGGATTTTAATGAAACCTGACTAAGAACCATCTCGATTAAACTAGCTTTCGATTGAAAACAACCGCATCGAAATCGGTCAATGCGTTTTGGAGCTATGATGCCACAGATACACAGGTCAAACTTATAACACCCATCTTTTTTGTCGAGAGTTGAAAAGTTGATTACTCGGATTGCTCGGATGGCGCAGTGGTAACGCGACACCTCGGTGTGGTGGAGGTCCCGGGTTCGAACCGCAGTTCGAGTCTTAATTTTTCTGATCTTTCTGTATATTAACAATAGCAATTAAAAAAATACATACAATGACATTAAATCTAAGCTGAAACTAAATAAACTGCAACTTAAAACTAAATTAAATCTAAATAAGGCCCCTGTGGCATAGTGCCCAAAAGGCTGGCAGCGTTGCCTCGCTAAATAGCGATGCTGATTCTTTGAGAGAGAAAACTGCCAGCCCTTTGGTCACAAGTTGCATCAACTAAGCGCTTTTGTAACTCAGAAATAAGCTTGTATATTTACGTTTCAGTTTGAAATTTGAGAAACAATAGCAAACGTAGTCAGCGGACGAGACATCATTAATAGGTCAGCCAAAACAAACATTCTCCTAATTACCCTTCATGCTCATGCGACTCATCACGCGAATGGACCCCGCGCAGTACAGCGCGTGCGCACGCCACGCCATATGACGCCACATGGCCAATCATAGTCATAAATTATGTTTATACCCTAATTAGTTTATAGCGAAGAGATGGAGTTTGGTTATTAATTGGGATCGTAGAACTGTGGTACGCGCATCATGCATGACAAACATTTCCTAGATATGTGTACTTTGGGAAATGGAACGTAAGAGTGACAGTAAGAAGATGTCAGTATGAGCGAGGAAGGACGATCTAATGGAAAATGGGCTTTTGTCATAAAGATGGAGATTGTCCAGAGGATTTTACACAGTTGGTTCGGACGAAAGCTTTCTCTGGTTTAACGAAGTTAACAAATACATTGATGGAGACTAGGTAAATTCAGTCCCACATAATCATCATCATGTCAGCCGATTGACGTCCACTGCTGGCCGGCGGCCTCCCCCGCGGCTCTCCACTCAGACCGGTCTTGTGCTTTCCGCATCCACCGCGGTCCCGCGATCTTTACCAGGTCGTCGCTCCATCTTGTTGGAGGCCTACCGACAGGTCGTCTCCTTAAGCTGTCCGTGGACGCCATTCGAGTCCCATATACAAAGTGCGTTTTAATGAACGGTCAAGATTTCAGCCGGGGTTGAGTAAGTCTAAATAAGCACTCCTGTTAAGTTTTTTTTAAACAAATAACATAAAAAAACATTCCACCATTAGATATTTGTCAACTGTCAGAGGCAATGAATGTACGGGAGAGTGTTTTTTTTTGTGATTTTCCAAATAAAAACTTCATTCATTCGTTCATTAAAATGAACTCTGTATAGTAAACCGCAAAGTTTTAAGTGATTCGCGGTTACTTACGTAATTATTTAATAATACGGGATATTGACCGCGATTACCTTATTAATTTCCAGCCTATTTTTGCACAGCATTTAAATTTAAAATTGAAATGTCGATAATGTCAAATTAAACAGGTTGTACTTACACAATATTAATGTACATACAATCAAACCAATCTTGACTCATTGTGAAACCTTTTCCTATTACAAAGGTATCTTAATAACAACGCAATGTTTGTGATGCCTGAAAGAGAAAATGATTACATGGTACATAGGTACCTAGTTTACCTACTACAATTTTCTTTTACGTGATACAAAAGAGTACTGTACTTTGACAGATCGAATAACATCGCATTGTCTATTCGAAGTCGTATTTAGCAATAATATAAGTTATATATAAGGTGTCTTCGATATCGTTTTCGTGTTTTCCAGACACCGTCGCCGCGTCATCGGAGTCTCGATCGCTCCCGAGCCCGAGCTCAAGCCCCGAACAAAAACAAGGGACAACTTGACGAGAAACAAGGAAAGCTATGGAGTAGACCAGTGGTGGGAAAACATTCTTCATGGACCAGAATTACACCAAGAATGCATTTTGTTTTGAATTTTTTTGAAATTTTGAAATTGAAATGTTTTCGAATTTTGAAATGTAAAATTACTTTTTAATAAGATTTTTATTTCACACTTTACGTTGATTTAACATTTTCACAATTATCCTAGAACTCCTAACCATTAAGGGGTTGTACCTTCCATCATCAGCGCATCAACATGAGATGATGACTACCAGACGCAAATACTTGAATAGCCTTAGAAAATATATGAAACATAGTACGATACGTGCCTATAAAATTTGAGGGTTGCCCTCGATTTCCCTAGGATCCCATCATCAGATCATGACTTGGTGACAATGGGACCATTTCAGGAGTATACCCTTTCGAATAAAAAAAGAATTTTGAAAATCGGTCTACAATTGACGGAGTAATCGATGTAAATACATAAAAAAATACATACAGTGGAACGTAGAACCCCCTCCATTTTTGAAGTCGGTTAATAATAAATATCGCGGGCCATAATTATATTATTAACTAGCTTTTGTCCGCGACTTTGCTGACGTGGCAGAACTCTATCAATTCAATCGAGTTTTTATCCGCACTGAGCCCGCGTTTGAACTTTAAGTAGTCTTACAAACAAAAAATAATTGCCTTGCAACTGCAACTAGGCACTGACAAGATCTTTGGTTTAAAGTAATTAAATGAAATGGGACCTTTGTCACAGAATACATAATAGTACTAAAGTTACACCTGATTCAGTAAATTATAATATTTCTCTCCAAAATAAGACCGCCGTTTTTTTTTAACCCTCGACGAAAAAGAAAGAAAGAAAGAAGGAAATGTTCATTGCCACAAAAAAAAAATCGAAAACAAAACAAAACATAATACAGTGCACAATTTACAAGACACATTTAAAAATTATGATTTTAAACACATAATATTGTTTGTGAAAAAGAGGGGTGTTATAAGTTTGACCTGTGTATCGGTGTATATGTGTGTCTGTGTATCTGTGTATCTGTCTGTGGCATCATATCTCCCAAACGGATGGACTGATTTCGATACGGTTTTTTTAAATAGAAACCTAATTAGGTTCTTAGCTAAGTTTCATTAAAATCGGTTTACCCGTTTTTTAAATATTGAACTTTGAAACACCAAAAATATCGAGGGATTTTCAACTTTTTTTTTTAACTTTATTTACATAATAAAAGCAATTTACAATGACATTAAATCTAAGCTTAAACTAAATAAACTACAACTTAAAACTAAATTAAATCTAAATAAGGCCCCCGTGGCATAGTGCCCAAAAGGCTGGCAGCGTTGCCTCGCTGAATAGCGATGCTGATTCTTTTACAGAGAAAACTGCCAGCCCTTTGGTCACAAGTTGCATCAACTAAGCGCTTTTGTAACTCAGGTTTCAATTAGATTCACCTTATGTGAACAATGTTCTTGCAGTTAAGGCTGAATTTCAAGTAAATAAACTATCAAAATTTTAACGCTTTTCTTGATATCAAAGTAAACAGACACGGAAACCGAGAATAGACAACAAAACGTCAGATCCTTATTTAGCAGCATGAAAACGTTGTTTGAAAAGCACACAGGAGCAGAATCTAGAATCTTTAGAAACGAATCTCTTGAATGTCACCATTATTCTCAAGACACAATAAGCAAGGTTTTAAGGCGAATGTTGTCTTTTAATTTCAATCTTGTGCTACGTCTTGATAAAATTCAAAATTACGTGATTGTATTTTGAGACTTATTTCAGTTTGCTTCTTCGCTTCTCTGACATAGAGGCTTCTATAGAAATGATATTAGTGTCGTATTCAATTAATCTATGTTACGCACTAGGGTGGATGACAGAGGCGAAAATTATTTAAGTAACATAATAAAGTACGTAGGTACTGATTTAGTGACTTTCAAATGTGTAAGACAAAATATCACGGTTTTATGTCCAGCCAAGAATTAAGTTGTAGCTTTGCGTAAGCGCTTTTGTAACTCAGAAATAAGCTTGTAAGCGCTGGGACCCCATGGACCCAAAGTTTCAAACCCGACAGGAACAAAATTATAATTCGGACCGAGAGATTGATACTTAGAATTTTTTCTATTTTCGGCCGTTTCTGCCGCCGCACCTTTTCAACTTTTTTAAGTTGGTTAGGTTATTTAAATTTTTTAGATGGATTCTTTGCATATAAAAAAATAAAAGCGTCTTCACGACCACTCCTGTTCCACCCCCGTTCCATTAAGAGGATTAAAAGCGCTTCCTCGCGCGGCGCCGGCGCAACGTACTGCGTTTGTTTGGGGTAAGCACGCTACGGGATCAGCGCCTCTAGTGTAATCAACGGCCAAAAATACGTCTCGATCGCGTTTGCGTTACGGGTGTCAAATAGTATGATAAATGTTTGTTGTCGATACGTGCCACTGTGACGCTACTAATTTGCCCATAGTAATGACGTAACGCGAACGCCATCGAAACGTTTTTTTTGGCCTTTGATTACACTAGACGCTCTGCAGTACCCAAACAGGGATTTTATAGTCAATTCTTGCTTTAGTCCAGTCGGTGACCTATCTCAAATCATTTAAAAAAAATTGTCTGAATTTAATTTTTTCGAAATTTTCGTTTGCTCTGATGATTTTTTTTTCTGAAACTGCATAAATATTTATATACTTCAGGGTTTATTTCAGATTCAGGACCGTCGAGTAGAACCCTTTAGGTTAGGTTACGTTTGTTTTATAAATATCCTGAAATATTTACGGTTGCTGAAAAAAAAATGCAATGTTTAAGGCAAACGAAAATTTCGGACACATGAAATTCGGACGATGTTTTTTGTGTTTCAGATAGGTAACCAGTCCAATCTTAATATTATGTGCTCGAAGAAAAGGGGTTTGTTTAATTCAAGCTGTCATCGACATCATCATCATCAGCCTTGTTTTACGTCCCACCTGGGCACAGGCCTCCTCTCAGGATAAGAACGTATGCCTCCATTCTACACGACCAGTCATATATACTAGTAGATTTCCCACGCCATCATGGCTGCTACAACGACGAACTAATAACCTAACTATTACTTAGAAAAGTTGAAAAACCCCCGACATTGTCATTTCAAACTTCAATATTTTAAAAATGGGTGAACCGATTTTAATGAAACTTAGCTAAGAACCATCTCGATTAAACTAGCTTTCGATTGAAAAAAACCGCATCGAAATCGGTAAACCCGTTTGGGAGCTATGATGCCACAGACAGATACACAGATACACAGGTCAAACTTATAACACCCCTGTTTTTCGTCGGGGGTTAAAAACTGGCATATTATTTGAGATAAGATAAGTCATCTTTGCATTCCATTCTCTAAGTACACAAGAACCATTAATAAACGCAACAGTAACCTCCTCCAAACTTAGTCTGTAATAAATTGAGCCCAAGTACAGTCAGCAACAAAAGTGCGTTAAGAAACCGAAGCTCCCACAATGTTCCACAAACTCTTACGGCAATGGCAACAGGGACGAGCTTGGAGCATTGTGATACGGTTGGCTAGCTACTTTCGCTGCCGCCTGTACAGTGCTCAATATTCTAATACGGAGTAAGTGTTTGACCCGGACGCAATATCATTGAAATGCGGCTCATATCCGGCTCATATCCGGCCCATATCCGGCGCTCCGGCACCGCCGCTTCAAACAATATTGGGCTGTTTCTAGATCGTATAATGTTGAATTGGTATAAATTTTACGGTTGAAAAATTTGGGAGGTCCATGCTAGGTTGTTTTTTGGTCTAGGTTCGGCTTTCTGGGGTGTTATTCCCTAAGATAGGTAACGTTCCTACGTTCCTTCTTAGTTGCTGTAGCGTTTAAGTGTCAAATCGCTTGTCATAATTTATGAATAAGTGACTCTAACGCGCGAGACTGCAGAGAACTAAGTAAGTATAATACGACTACAACTTCGTCATCTAAACGGATCGTGTTCAGTATCTTTAACTCCCGACGCAAAAAGAGGGGTGTTATAAGCTTGACCTGTATATGGATGTATCTGTGTATCTGTCTGTGGCATCGTACCTCCTAAACGGATGAGTATTCTATAGCGCCGTACGAAATGAATGGTACAAAAACCTATCTAGGTATAATGAAACTAGCTACAGAAGGCTTATATTGTTAACCCCCGACGAAAAACAGGGGTGTTATAAGTTTGACCTGTGTATCTGTCTGTGGCATCATAGCTCCCAAACGGGTGGACCGATTTCGATGCGTTAGTTCTAAGCTAACTTTAATTAAAATCAGTTCATAAGCATAATCATTTATTCGCATTAAACATAACCAGACAGATGTTAATACAATGTGGTAGATTTTCATGCTTAACCAATATTGGTATGCAAATATAGGTATAGTATAACATAGTACACGAACGTCGAACATGCATAGATTAATCAATTAATTACAATCACTCTTAATATTTACATGTTCCAAATGATGTCATTGTCTCAATTAACTTCTAAATTACACTAGCCTATTTAATATTATTACACATGTCAAAGAACTCGTTTACGCTATAAAAATTGTTGTTGTTGAGCCTATTATACAGTTGCCTTTTAAATTTAGTTATATTCAGAGCCTTCATATCATTCGGTATTTCGTTATATATTCTTACAGACATAAACAAACAGCTTTCCTTATGTTTAGCTAATCTAGGATAATCATCATGCAGTAGCCTATCCGGGTTCCGACAGGCGCGTGGATGACCATCAGAAGCTTGGCTAAATAGTGCTTTGTGCTTATGGACAAGCATACAAACTTCATTTTGTGCAATAAACGCTCTATTGATATCAGAGCTATTTCCCCATACTAACAGTCCGTAGCGCAAAACTGACTCCACATATGCACGATAGCAGGAGATCGCAGTTTTAGTATCCGTGACTCTACATACGTTTTTAAGGGCAAACACATATTCATTGACACGATTTGTAACATTATGCAACTGCGACTTCCAGTCCAGGTTCTCATCAACAATTATTATAAGGAATTTGGTCTGCGACACTTTCCCTATACTTGGGATATTGAGATCGATTTTGGAGTTAGGATTTAGCGATTATATTTTATAGTATATATTTTTCACCGTTTTTGAAATATTAAACTTTGAAATGACACTGTCGGGGGCTTTTCAACCTTTTCTAAGTTGGTTAGGTTATATTAAAATTTAAAGGACCGCGACATTGGCAGTCCCCTTGGCTTCATCGTCCTTGGTACAGTCAGCAGCAGTAGTAGCTAAGCAACCAAAGCGGTCACAATTATCTGCACAAGCTCTTATGCCTAAAACAATACAGTACTGTGAATTTGCGACCACTTCGGTTGCTTGGCTACTTATCTGCTGCTAACTGTACTTGCAAAGGGTTCTACTTGGATTATGAATTAAAATGTAGGAATGTCATTTCCAAAAGCAGATGGTTATGACTGATCGATTGACGGACTCAATTAAGACGGGGTCAATATGTTACCAAGGTATTCATACATAACTAGGTCATAGATCAATCGAAACGATACACGTTAATGACAGACAGACAGACATGGTGACAAATAGCTTTTTGACGTGTGACCATTATCGTTACGTTAATGTAGATACGATGGTGTCTCTAATATTGTAAAAAGCATGTAGTTTATGTGTTGCTTATTATGCAAATAAACACATCAGTTTTATAAGATACAGTCGAGGAAATTAATTCCTGGCCCACCAAGAACATTCTTATAGTAGAAAGAAAGAAACATATGTTTATTAGAAACTAATTCGACACATACAATTAAAAAGAAATCAATACCTAATCATCAATAACCAGACAATGCCGACACTATTAACTAACAAAGACAACTTAGAAACTAACGATTAAAAATATAGTAAACATCATAACGATTTTCCTTGTCAAGCTATGCGATGTCACTATGACGTTTACTGTGAAAAGGTTCCATGGTGGATCAGGAATTAATTTCCTCGACCGTACAGATCTCACACACACACACGCACGCTCACAGTGTTTTTAACCCCCGAACGAATAAGAGGGGTGTTATAAGTTTGACCGGTGTATTTGTGTATCTATCTGTGGCATCATAGCTCCCACACGGATAGACCGATTTCAATGAGGTTTGTTTTTAATTGAAAGCTAGTTTAATGGAGATGGTTCTTAGCTAAGTTTCATTAAAATCAGTGCACCCGTTTTTGAAATATTGAACTTTTAAATTACAATGTTGTGGGTTTTTCAACTTTTTTAAGTTGATAAAATTATTATAGTTTGTTTCTTGAAGTATGCCTGAATTAAAAAGGGGTGTAGGGTAAGAGATTATTTCATGTAGGTACCTACTTAAGTAAACTACAGTATTGTCCTATTGAACCCCCATGGCCCACTGTGGAACCTTTTCGTAGAAAATGTCATGGTGACATCGCATTGCTTGACAAGGAAAATGATTATGACACTTACTGTGAGAACGTTCTACGGTGGGTCAGCCCCCCGACTATTACGAAGTGCAAAATTCGAACTTCGTATCGTGCCGTCCCTCTCAAGCTAATATTATTTAATACGAGAGTGAGCGGGACGGTACGATACGAACGATTTTCGAATTTCGTAGTATGGGGGCAGGAATCAAATGGTTCGACTGTATAGTTAATGTAAGAAAAGCTTTCCCCTGTCTAAACGCTTATGACATAATTGTCATAAGATTGATTTTTGCCTGGCCCCTAGGAAAGGTTTTTCTACTATGTATATTATTATATCTACTTCTATTTTCCCTACCACATCTCATAGCCCTATTGACACGTCCCACTGCTGGGCACAGGCCTCCTCTCAGAACAAGAGGGCATGGGCTATAGTTCCCACGCACGCCCAGTGCGGATTGGGAACTTCACACACCGCTGAATTGCTTCTCAGAAGTGTGAATCTCATGATAAATTACGAATGTTAATTTCTCTAAAATGCGACTAGAAAAGCGCAAGCAATCAGTCAACCATCATTAGTCAACCCTTCCCGGCAGCGGACGGGTTGAAATGCCCGGGGCCCGGATTGTCTGACAATTAGCTGAGAGCATGGTTACCGATTATGTTACATAATTAGAATCCCTAAAAATTATTTACCTAATACATATACCTAAGGACGACATATCAAATTTTTAAAATGCCTATCGTACATCTCACTTAGCTAAGTTTGTAATAATACCTAATGGATCAAAATACCTAATTGACTTTTTACGTAAACCTAACTAACTTGAAGGAGATATTCCTATATACGAAACACCTAATTTGAAACAGCTATTGGTCGATTCACCTAAGCTTGAAATACCTAACGTAGTAACATATTTTTTTTGTATTTTTATGGCTTTTTTCATATTTATAAAACCTAACCGATGTTTTTTTGAGCTTCCGTTCCTATACATTGTTTAGGTATTCTGTTCATGTTCATAGGAATATTGTTTTTAGGTATATCAACAATTAGGAATTTGATTAATTAGGTATAAATTTGGCATTTCGTTTATTAGGGCTTTTAAGCTTAGGCATTATAAACTTCGGTCATTCAACACTTATTTCGTCCTTACGATCGGCATTAGGTAAATCAAGTTTATGGATTCTAATATAGAACCACCGATTTGAGGTGGTAGAAGCTAGTGTACCAATGTGTCGTAATGTAATATCCGCAATTTTCGCCCCGTATTTTTCACGCGACCGTGATGCAGTAAGCCGCTAGGTCCCCAAAATGACCGTGTCCGCGAAAAGGCTAAAAATTTCATGCATCCACATGTCCAAGTGCTTAGTGCGCTCCCCGCTAATGGCGTTTGCACCCTCGCAGGGGAGGGGGAGGAGGGGGGAGGGGGGGGGGTAAAAGCATATTTATGTTAGTTTCTGATTGACGATGATGGCTCCCCCAGGTTAGAGTCTGGGAGGGCTGGTTGAGACGAATTTTCATTCATTGTGTTAAGTTTAAACTCGATTTTGGTAGGTATTTCCTCAGCTTCTAAAACTAAACAAAGATTTTCGCATTTATATTCATGAATTAGCTCACATATTCAAGAAATAAGAAAAACAGGTAGTAACAGGAGCGTTGGGCTTAAAAACTAAGCAATAGAGAGTCGTCAATTGCTATAAGTACTGATTGATTGAAGCAGACGCTACTAAAAACTAAGCAATAGAGAGTCGTCAATTGCTATAAGTACTGATTGATTGAAGCAGACGCTACTAAAAACTAAGCAATAGAGAGTCGTCAATTGCTATAAGTACTGATTGATTGAAGCAGACGCTACTAAAAACTAAGCAATAGTGAGTCGTCAATTGCTATAAGTACTGATTGATTGAAGCAGACGCTACTAAAAACTAAGCAATAGAGAGTCGTCAATTGCTATAAGTACTGATTGATTGAAGCAGACGCTACTAAAAACTAAGCAATAGAGAGTCGTCAATTGCTATAAGTACTGATTGATTGAAGCAGACGCTACTAAAAACTAAGCAATAGAGAGTCGTCAATTGCTATAAGTACTGATTGATTGAAGCAGACGCTACAAAAAACTAAGCAATAGAGAGTCGTCAATTGCTATAAGTACTGATTGATTGAAGCAGACGCTACTAAAAACTAAGCAATAGAGAGTCGTCAATTGCTATAAGTACTGATTGATTGAAGCAGACGCTACTAAAAACTAAGCAATAGAGAGTCGTCAATTGCTATAAGTACTGATTGATTGAAGCAGACGCTACTAAAAACTAAGCAATAGAGAGTCGTCAATTGCTATAAGTACTGATTGATTGAAGCAGACGCTACTAAAAACTAAGCAATAGAGAGTCGTCAATTGCTATAAGTACTGATTGATTGAAGCAGACGCTACTAAAAACTAAGCAATAGAGAGTCGTCAATTGCTATAAGTACTGATTGATTGAAGCAGACGCTACTTTGCGACGGACTATATTCATGAACTAAAACTAAGTACTTAGTGTAATCTTTCATGCACCCATAACCCCACCAACATCAAACAAGACGCTCACGCGTTTTAACTGTGTTAAGACTCATTATCAAGCACTATACCAAGAGCACGAATAACTATTTCCAATTTCCATAAACTAAAATTACGAAATACTACTAAGTAATATGGCGTCTCGGGCGGCAAAGATACGAGGCGGCAATGTGAAAATTCGGAAGGTGCACCTCAAAATCTATAAAATCAATTGTGATTAAATAATAGTTAGGTGATCGCAACTATTTTCAAAACACCCGGAAAACTTGCACGGCGAAACTATCAAAATTGTTTATTGAATCAGGCGTTACTTTGCGGTGAGCAAAGTAAGTAATTGTTTTTAGTTCTATCAAAATGACTAGAGATTAGACGATTAGACTATTTCGCTAAGCACAAATTCGTCGCATACAACCGGCATCTTGCGCACTTAACGCACTCGCAGTCTCGCAGATTTCTGGGGACCTCACAACGGCTGTGTTTATGCTAATGTGGTACGAGCCTTAGGTGAGGGAATACTTATGTTATGTGCCTGGGCGTGGTTGAGGCTTTGAATAAGGGCAGTTCACTGTTCTCGACTTTTGGTAGCACTGTGGCTGTAGACAAGATGAGGATGTGATGCCCAAGTTCATAGCGGCGAATTTTTCCTGACAATCATGGTCTCTCCGAAAACTCTGGTAGACTAAAAAGGATATTAGATTTTGGTTTTGATGCATAGAAGCGTTGAGCAATTCTAAAAAAAGTTTGTTCATAATTATGACATGGTTGAAAATGGTTACCAATTTTTTTTTGTAATTTATACTTACCCATTTTATTACCAATGGAGTGACACAATTTTGCTTGCGTCGCGTGTCGTTCTCATGCCTAATTAAGTAGGTACCTACCTTACTTATACCTAAAATCCTCTTAAATAAGGCATGTCCCCATAGCAACAAACTTGAAGATGATAAGCATCGGGGTGCCACGTATTTGAATTACGGTGTCAAACATTCACCCTACGAGATAATAATAGTGACCCTTTAACTTTCTGAGAGGAGGCCTGTGCCCAGCAGTGGAACGTAAATAGGCTGATGATGATGATGATGACCCTTTAACAAGTTTTTATAATTAGTTACGTGAATAAAGAGTTATGTCTTACCTCGCCATAGAACTGTAGGTGTGATGATGGTGACATTCTTGATTGGGGAGAAATCAAAATCTAAGTAAGTACCTACAATATTTATTTTTAATGATAAGTGGTAGTTTAGTTGATGCCTCAAGAGTACCTATTACCAGCCATTTTCGGGGAATAGGTAGGTAAAGTATGGATGGAACAGATCGCGTGGTCAGCACCCCAAGTCAAAGTTAATCATTGTAGTAATCATATTGAATATTCAAAGTACGAACAATAGCGGTGGTTAGCCGCGCCCCCTGGCGTCCGAGTTAATCTTCATATAATAACGGCCAGGTGTACGAGGTGTGAGGGAGTCCGGTACTGGGAGGAAGGATGCGCAACAAAATTACTGAAGAGAATAAATACATATTAAATATCATGGGACAATTGACACCAATCGACCTAGTCCCGAACTAGGTTAAGCCTGTACTGTGGGTACTAGACAACGGATAAACATACTTAAATACATATTAAACTTCCAAGACCCGAGAACAAACATTCGTATTCATCACACAAACATTTGCCCCGACCGGGGATCGAACCCGGGACGTCAAGCACAGATTACTTAATAGTTACCCCCAAGCTTCATAGTCAGGGTCTCTAACCACTTGGCTATCAGATCGTCGAATGAGGAACTACATGAACTCATTTCATCATCTCCCTTTCACCACCATATACGACTACAACTAGGCGTGGGGAGCGACTCCACCCTTTTGTTGTAATATTCCGGCCACTCGTACGAAGCGCTTAGCTTCATCCATGATGCTGCCTGCTAAGGAATGGAATTCCCTTCCGTTCCGATGTGTTTTGTTTTTCCGGATAAGTAAAATTTGGGACTTTTTCAGGGCTAGTGAATAGGCTGTTTCTGAACCGGTAGCTACATCTGGCTTTAAACTGATGCCTATTACTTTTTTCAACCGTACTAACCGTGTGTCTCGCGTTATGGTATACCTCACGGTGTCACATGATCTGTGTGCTGTGACAGCCCACACCGCGAACTGCACGGTCTCGCGTTACTGTTTGGACAGATGACTGTGATTTCGCTGACTTGTTTTGGGAAAATATTGTGCATACGAGACTTCAAATGGACGTTGCAGTCTTATGTCGTATACAGCACCAGTTTTAAAACTACATTCGTCGCCCGTCTATAATCAGTAAGTAATTTACCAATTCTTAATTTAAACTTAGTTTTGCGGGTGTCAGAACCTAGTGCGAAGTTCGCTCGGATCGCTACCACCATCTTACTAGCTAATCGATGTAGCAACAGTTTAGGTAAAATACAGGCACAAAGCTTTCTACTAGCTTTGTATAGCCTAGTCGTTTGACCCATGGCCTCTCAAGAATAAGGTCATGGGTTCGAGTCCTGAGTTTTTCGGAACTTGTGTGCAAAGTTACAGTCATTTATAATTTATCATGAGCTTTTGGTGTGTGAGAAGCTCCCAATCCGCACTGGGCCCGCGTGGGAACTATAGCCCAAACCCTCTCATTCTGAGAGGAGGCCGAAAGGAGGATGATGATGAGCTTTTCGGCGGAGGAAAACATCATGAGGAAACCTGCGCACTCCTGCGAAGCAATTCAATTGTGTACTTATAATGAACTAACCAAACCTAATTAGTAGCCATTACATGGATCCTAGTTTTAAAAAAAATAGGTCTCTCTTTGTTCAGTGGTGTAAGTAGAGGATAATATTAAACCTGTTCATTATTCATCTATTAGCTTGGAATCAAAAAGCCAACGCTCGCCGCGCCCCTGTTAGTCATCGACGCATCGTCAGGGGCGCCATCTTGTTAATTATAGGGGGGGGGGCACGCGATTGTAAAATAAGTTGATTGTGCGTGTGTCATTGTGGCGAAGTCACCTGGTGTTGTTTGTGATGTGATGATGATTGTAGAGGACATTGGTAATGATTTGCGGTTTTAATTCTACATTTCTTAGTACTTTAGATACCATTACAGTTTTTTTTTAATTGTACACACGATAATGACGTAGCGAAAAAAAAAAAAAAACTTTTTGTAGCTGTGTCGTGCGGAAAACTAGATTTTTCGCACTAGTGCTTTTCACTTTTCCAAGACACCGGCGGGTGATGACGGGGCCGCGCGCGCTAGGCTCACCGCCTGATTTCCATTGTCATTTTTTCGCAAATGTATAAAAAAAGCTGTCTTTATCACCAACATAAAGTGACCTACATTTTCTAACTTCATCCCTCAGAAGAGGGGTCATATTAAGCTGGCGATTACCACCAACTTAAAAAGACCCGTGCTTTCAAACGAGAAGTATCAACTGGGAGGTTCTCGAAACTGGTCGCCGTATCTACCCTACCGATCAACGCCATGTGTTACTGATAAACATCTACACAAATTCTTAGTAATTAGATGATACAGTAATAAAATCATTGGTCGCGTCATGCCGGGGCGTTATCTTGGATCTATGGGGTTCAATTTTGGTTCTATTGTGCGACATTATGGCCATAGAATCTGGTGTATCTACTAAGCTAGTATGGTACAGTCAAGGAATTAAATTTCCAACCCACCTAAGATTCAATACCGTACAGCAAACTTTTGCCATAAGAGCCAGCTAGACCGCGACTTCATAGAATTTTCGACCTTAATGTATTGCAAATTTCAAACAACATTTCAACGAAATGGGTAGTAAATTAAATTCCTTGACCGTACACCAGGATATGCATTTTGGAACAGTGAAATGTTGTAGTCGGACTGCATCAAGTACAAATTTTGTACTTTTGTACTTACTACAAAATGAACAGCGTAATAATCGATAACAAACGAACCAAGACTCGAATACTGCATAAAAACACATGTCGCAGAGACGAAGCTGTCCTGCACGTGTGGCCGGGGAATTGCAAGGTAATTAGTTCTGCTTCGTTAAAAGTTCCGTCTGTTTCAATAGAATTGTAGATAAAAATTTAATAGAAAACTTGTTCGCTTTGGCACGAGTCTGATAATATCCTAATTTGTTTGTAAAACCGCCACGCCTCGTTGGCAGTGCACCGTGGCGCGTCACGGGAGCCATAAACTGTACCTACTTACTGATAAGATAAAGAATTACATTAATGTGCACACGTGTTGGGTAATAGTACATTGTGTATTAAGGGCGGTACTAAGTAAGGAAGTTGAGTGAGAGCTTTCAGAGCCTCGTTCGTAATTGTGCGCCGTGCGCTCCATTACAGACCTAGGGTGGATAAGAGAAAACGTCCAAGGGGTTATATTTAGGTCATAACAGCCATGTTAGCTTGTAATTATACTTAATAAAGAACTTTAAATAATAAAAAACATTAAAAGTTATCGTTATCGCTTATTTTATATGATAGGTACAGGATAACAAATAACTTATGTTTCAGTACATACTTTGTGTTTATTACCTGCGCCGCCAGAGGTCGCGAAAATAAACCGATGCGCGTAATATGCGCGGCTGCGGCGGAAAGCTTTTAGGGCGGCGCGATGCGAGAGGGAACCATGTACAATCGGACCAGAGCCCGACACTGCCATTGGCACATTCAATCTTAAATTAGTAACAATAAAGACCCCACGAGCAAATTTTTGAGCATTTTTCGTTTTTATTTGTTCTGTATTTCCAAAAACCGAATCGACAATAAAAAAACTACTTAATAATTGTCGAACCTGGTGAACAGCCAGAAATCCGGACATACTTCCTTCGCTCGCTCGGTCGGTTATGGTGCATTATTGTAGCCCGTAACTAAATTCCCATTTGAATACCTACTGACTGAACTGAAGGGAAAATTGTGGGCTGAAAATCTGCTTAAAAAATGGTAGGTAAGGTAGTTATCTATTTAATTTCTTGCATTCGGTCACAAGTGGCAGACTGAGGTCCCGGATTCGATCCCCGCCCGGGGCTGATATTTAGTACCTATGATAAATACGAATGTTGTTTAGTTTGTAGTTTAATACTAGATCGATTGGTGTCAATTGTCCACAAGATAGGTATTTTTTAAAAAATCTAGAGCTAAATCAAATTACAATTTACATTTCGTTACTGGTTCAATGCTGCATAAAATGAGTATTTTATGTTATACAAGGCCGCGTCACACCAACGTTTGATGGCACAACGACGTCCGTAGAGCCACGTAGAGAAGCTTTGAACACTTTCACAGCAAAAGCTACTCGTAATCGAGAACCGTACTTATAATAACTTTAGGATACACTTAGCTATTACTTTTAAGCTGCTATCAATTGTTGCCAAAGAGGAAAAACATAATAGCGTGAAAATTAAGGTAACTTTTTGGCTAACAGTTGAGCCGTATTTAATAAAGCTACAATTTACAAGCGGAAGTCTCATTCTATCATCTTTTGTTAGAAAGAGACTTTCGCTTGTAAATTGTAACCTGTAGCTTTATAAAACAAGAAGACCCTGGCATCACCCTGGCTTGTTAGCTGTGGGGAAAGACTACATTAAATAGACCTCTCTCCAAGCAGATGTTAGGTATGCCTGGGGACCAAATTCAGGAGGAAGAGAATGTTTTTGGAAACTTCGATAACGAGATGTAGAACAGAGATGGCGACGTCCGCGCTCGCTTGCTGTTCGTGAGCCATCCAAATTATACGAAACTGTATTTTTGTTCTAAACCCTCAGACTATCAGAAGTCGAATGTTAATTGTGTAAAATAGTCGGACACTTCACCTTCACTGCATGGTCGTCACTTCACAACCTTATTTTAATTCATATGGACAATTGGGTAAGATTCATTTATGTTCGCATTTGTACATGTGATGTCCTGTAATTTGTTAATTTTCGGCTTTCTACATTAAAGAGTCTTACATACATACATATTCTCGCCTCTCCACTCATCCCCTGTGCTCCATTAGTGCTGGACTGACGTAGTATTTTCAATGCACTCTCCTTTCGCCCTACATCTATAGTTAGGTATACAATATAAGAGTACCACAGATATCTATAAATAGTCGAACAGTGGCCAGTCACGTCTCGTCGTTCCCATGGGTGCGTCATAGAACAGCGTCTAGTGTAATCAACGACCAAAAAAACGTTTCGATCGCGTTCGCGTTTACGTCTGAACTACTATGGGCAAATTAACAGCGCCTCTAGTGGCACGTATCAGCAACAAACAATTCTCATACTAGTTGAGACTTTAACGCAGACGCGTTCGTGACGTTTTTTCTGTCTGTCGATTACACTGTGCCCTTAGTGTGATCAAAAAGCAGAAAATACGTCTCTGAGCGCCTAGTGTAATCGCCGACCAGGCCAAGAAATACGTCTCAATCGCGTTCGCGTTTAACAATTTTTATACTGATTGACGCTTTAACGCAAACGCGATCGAGACGTATTTTGTGCTTTTTGATTACACTAAAGGCTCAAAGCCTCTAGTGTAGTTTTGACACAAGTAATAAACGTCTCGATCGCGTTCGCGTTAACGTCTCGATTACTCGATCGGCAGCGCCTCTAGCTACTATTTTCATAGCATTAGACATAGACACGTTAACGCGACTGCGATCGAAACGTATTTACTTTTTTTGGTCATCGATTACATTAGGCTGGGCGCTTAGTTCTAGGCGTCGGGCAAGCATTGTGTCCAGACTGTGATCTTGAATCTGGTCATTGCTTTATGCACCAGAATACATTTTATATACGTATATAAAACCTACCTACTTACCTTATGTAGTGAAAAAAAAAACAGGAAGCTAATAGTATAGAGTTGATTGGTGTAGCAGTGGAGGCGGAGGTGTTAGATGGAAACACACATTTGCCGCACAGTACTTAGGTCTAGCAAAGTAATTGTTTTTAGTTCATATATAGTATGTAATTACTTACTTACCTACATTTTATTTCACAAAAAATAGAGTTTATTTATTTAACATCTAATGAACATCCTTTTGTAAATAATTCCAACACTAACATATTAAAGTACGTACAATTTTCATTTCACCCATGCAAAGTTCTCTACCGTTTAACTACCAATTGTTACATCCTCAAATCACACTTGGGAAGGGAAAAATGCAATTTTTCATTCCAAATCATTCATCTCCATCGGAAATGGTTTTCCATGCCGATGCTTCGGGAATCCCTGGTCGCCATTGTAGTGCAATCGTGTGTGCTTAACGCCGTAATGGCTGGGAAAATTATTTCTTAGAATTTTTGGTTAGTTCTTGCGAGAACGTTTCTAAACGGACACAAAAAGTGAAGAATTTTCCGACTTTTGTATCTTGGCATAATATCCTTAAACTTTTTTCTAGACCTATAATTATTTCGTAGACTATCTTCTGAGAGTTCTAAGCACTTGCTCCAAATTGAACTAAGTAAACCAAAATAGGAGATATTTTTAGTCGCTCTTCAATTCCCCGTAAGGAATGCTTTTTCCAGCTAGGTAGGTACAGTCAGCGTCATATATATGGTGACATCCAAAGTGATCAACTATTACTACTACTGTACTTGTAGTTTTTTTTACAGATATTTCAAGGGTCATAATTATTATTATCCTAGTTTACAAAAGGAATGAACAAAGTAATTACAGTTAAGTAATAATAAACTACCTAGTTGGGCACTTCCTTAATATAAGATACAGCAAAAACCAAGAACATGTTTAACGAATATCTCCTACATAAAAACCATTGCGCTAACACAATTAAGAGGCTCAAAGGAAAAACATATGAAAAATATGGCACTTTGGTGTAGGTACTAAGTCAACAGTGCCCTAAGCACAACTTGTCGAATCCTGCGTTACGTTACGGTTATCGTATCGAGATCGAGCAATCTCATACTAAATTTTAGTTCCAAATACGCTCACGGGCGGGCGCTCCCAACGTCATACAAACTCGTTAGAGTTTACTATTCGATTTTACGTGACGCAGGATTCGACAAGTCGTGCTTAGGGCACCGATATCCCTCATCTAAAGCAGTCCTAATTCGGCGTGCATTAAGACGCAACACGCGAACCATAACTCGGAGCACTTAAGGCAAGCACGTAAATTATACCAGCTATGGCTGTTGCCAGAGACGCTGAAGAAATAGACTCAGTAAGTGCACGAACTGCGTACGAAGTTCGCGCGAATTAGCAATGATCTCGTAGCTAATCGTGTTCAATTAGGACGATGATTTAGGGAACTGCGTGCGTTTCAGCTTTCGTACAATAGGTCCCATACTTATGTCCGGATCGCTGCCATCATATTAACACTTGCCAGCGCTACACTCCTGTACCCGAGTTATACAATACAATACAGTACAATAACTCTTTATTGAACACCACACAACAGTCAAAACAAGAAATAAGGCACAAAGAAAATACAAGGTAGCAATGGGCGGCCTTATCGCTACAGAGCGATCTCTACCAGGCAACCATAATGGAATAAAGGTAAGAACATATTAAAGCAGGTGGTGCTAATTAGTGGTGCTAGCAAAAAAAGAAAAAAATACGTAAAAAACATTTAAAAAAACACACAATTTCAATGAAACTCGATAACAGATACATAATAATACAAAAATACTAAAAAAAAAAAAAAGTCAGCCAGAAACCTCATGTACAGATTGACAGATAGTGCTCCTATTATAATAATAATAATAACTTATTTTGCGTAAAATGTGGTACATAAGTTTCAGTTGCAAACACTGCAGCGGGGGCGCTACGGAGGCATCATCGATTGTAATCACATAACTAAGTACATGCGAGATTGCCCGCTGCGAACTTCAATTCGCTCTCGACAGCTTTTTTAAAAACATAATGCGTTGTTGTTCAGTAATTAAGTAAATAATTAACCTTTTCAACGCCAAGGACGCTTAAAAGCGTCATGAGCAGGCGTGCCTACGACGCCACCAACGCTTATAGGCGTCCGGCTGCACAGTGCAAAAGGGAGCTACGGACGTATGGTTAAGGTTTAAGTCCGCGTTGACGTTATGCCAACTTGGCATGTGGATGACAACTTTTGTATGCGTCGTTGGCGTTAAAAAGGTTAAACACCACCACCAAAAAAGTTGGAGCTACTAATGACGGTATTTCCTTTCATCGGTAAGTACACTTTGTTCTAAAATATCTGTGCAAAATGTTACATGCTCGGTTCCCATACAAATTGATAACTGTTTCTTTCTATCTCGATATAGGTCTGTGACTGTAATATTCGCGGAAAACGCGCGGGGTGACCTCTCATACATATACGAATATGACAGCCGACATTGCATTTAGAGCTTAAGATATTTGAGGAAACTATTGTACAAGATGCACTGCATCTTTTATCATGCCTGCAGATAAGGGACAACACATACCTCTGCGTTTGTCGCTCAGTAAGTCATCTATCTTGTTAGTGCGTCTGTGTCCGTGATTAAATCCGTTTGTTAGTCGTATACCTCGAAATCATAAAATCCTTGTAGCTTTTCACCTATTCGCATTTCGCCGCTGTCTCAAAATTTCTGAACAGATTTTTATTCTTGTAGTATGATTTTTGATCGCTAATTACAATTGTCTAAAAAAACCATAGTAGATTTACTTTCCTGCTTGTCTTCACTATTGTCGCTTTTCACCTCGATAGATATTTGTTTGTAATGCGTTATTACATATCGCGATATTTCCTTTAAGCACTATACCTCTATAGTTTTGTTTTGTAAATGCATTTCGCACTTGTAGCTTATCTCCTGGTTATATGTAACCTCGTTGTGCATATCACTGATATGACTAATAAATTAATAGACAATATATGCTGACATGTGATATATGTCAATTCGACCACTTTCGCATTAGAGGTAAATATCCTTAACAACAAATTTTTCAAAGCTAGTTAGTGTATGGCTGTAACAACGAGGTCACAAGGTGACCGTTATTTTGTTACCTATAAATTATACTCCAATGGTATAACCAGCGAAATCAATACTAGGTATAACCAATTTACGGTTAATACAATACACTACAACAATATGCAACCCAAATAAGATGCGACTAAAAATACTTGCGGCTAACTAAATAGGCTATTGACAATTCATACTACATCGAAATTTGCTACTGTTGTAAAAATCTATTCAAAATATATGCGGCTTAATAAATAGGCTATTGATAATACATGCTACATCAAAATTTGCTACTGTTGTAAAAATCTGTTAAAAATATACGCTAGTAACAAAATATACTACCGATATTACACGCTACAACAAAAAACGCTATCGCGGCGAAATGCGAATAGGTGAAAAGCTACAAGGATTTTTTGATTTCGAGGTATACGACTAACAAACGATTAAATCCGACTTCATTCACATTCCTTCAATGAGCCGGGTTAGTTTGCGTTTACGCCTAAACCTTTTTAATTTTATAGCAGTTAATTTGTGGCTTACACATTAACTAACATTTAGGTAAGACATTTTAAGTAAAATTATTGTATGTATGTAGCATCAAATATGTATTAGACTGGCTAAGGTTCTCAAAATGTTTACACGACTCTATTACAGTCAGCAGCAGAAGTAGCTAAGCAACCAAAGTGGTCACAATGATCTAAGCACGGCTCTATTGCTATAGACACAAGAGCTTGTGTAGATATTATGTCGCGTTAGTGCGTTTTCAACTTTGGTTAGTTTGAGAGCCTTTGTTGATGATTAATTTGATGCTCTACTATTTTTTACACGACTGTCCAAAGAAAAAAAAAGAGTTTTCTTTTTATACCTCTCAAAACTAAATTCGCTAACAGCTGGTGCCATGATGACATTTCTAAATAAAACAAATGTTTTGACACAAATATTTATTCGCCACTTACACAAAGTACACGAAGAAGTTACACTCGCAGAAGTTACTATCGCTAATCAAAAAAAATCACAGATAAAATACACTGAATCACTAGTACACACAGTGACACTTACTATAAAAAATCCGTTTTAAATATGGACATTAATTAATATTTAAAGTAAGAGTATAATTAATAAAAAAGCAATCACAGTTTTAGTCGTAATAAGAAATTTATCACAAAATTAAATACCTAATACTTTAATAAAAGCGGAAAGTAATAGAAAAAATAAGTTTTCAATATCGGACTTGGCTTAAGCCTTCGATTGCGTGCACTTCACATTTTTCAAGTTATTTTAAGTTTATTTAAGTATGTTCAAAAACGTTTCGGCCAATTAATTCTTACCCTCGCAGGTTTATCACAGCGTTTCCTTTACTTCAAATACTTAAGTTACGCTTAAATTTGTTGCTGTCTATATTTAAAAGTCAGGAGTCCCGCAAGGCACATACCTAGGCACTCCTCATGTCAACAGACATTTGCAAATTCAATTGAAGCATTCAAGTGAATTTTACGTTACTAAGTAACTAAGTGTAAATGTTAAATTTAAATTCTATCATTTAGCCCGTGTCAGTCGTTTATATAATTACAACACAAGAAATTTCAACTTTAAAAGACAATCATTTTCATTCGTCCAAAGATATTGAATTAATTTCTACATAACCAACAAAATATGATGAAACAAGTAAAATGAAAATAAAAAATATATTTGGACTAGGCGTAAAAGGTGGTACAAACAATTTGGAAATACTTTAAGAAACGTCCTACATACTAACACCTTAAAATATCGTTTACAGACAATAGATTATACATTTTCATTGATTGGTATAGTACGCAGTACCAGTACTTAAGTTTAACTTGACATAATCTACATCCATAGAAAAATAGGTACTAGTCTTTTAATAATTCGTGAAAATAATTGATATTCAGGTCAAAATAGAGGTTCTAACTAATTTTAGATGATCGTCAGTTGATTTTTAGAAAAAATAACTTATCTTCATTATATAAATTTAATGAAGTGGAATTAGATCCCACAGTGGACAAGTTAAATTTAAAATAACAATGATAAAATAATAAAAATAAAAATCGGAGAATAATGTGGGACACAATTTTTAATATCAGTGAATGAGAGTCGCAAACAAATTTTTAAAGTTGAGTGTAAACGCAGACGCATAACTGCAGAGATGAAATGGTAAAATCACATAACTGATTTTACAGTTTTATCTTAACATGGCCAGTGTACGGGTAACTACTTCAATTGTAAAGTTGTAAAATTTAGACGTTTGCTGTAATTGTATACAAACACGTTGCTAGGGATTGACGATGTTAATTTTGATGCGACATCGTTCCATATTGGCTCAACAACGAACATTGACGACTGAGCAATAAATATTACTTATGTAATATACAGCTCTTTATGTCATTGTACATACAGTATAGGCAAATAACAAATGACAAAAGAGTTAACTTTTGAACGCTGTAATACATGTACACGAAGGAGATGAGACATAACATTTAACTGTGCGTTTAACCGTTTTCATCAACAATACATATTATCCATACCTTACAACAGGGTAATCGACATTGGCACTATAGCTACACTTTTGAATAACATAGCTACGAAAAAAAACTGAATTCTCAAAAATGCTCATCAGCAAGGCTTTGAGAGGGAAAAACCACCAATTAGGAGCTGCACTGAGCAAGACCAGATAAATCAAGTAATTCTATTGGTGGATAATTCCTAGCTATTTCACATAGCCTTGGCGAATGATGGCACAGTAGGATCTGACTTGATATGCTAAGAAACCAGCGCGGTGGAGATAAACCTATGTGGTCACCTCACCGCAAACGCTGAGCCTGAGCCTTTTGCTCACTTTAGTTAAGTACCTATTATTATTATATTGATGCACTTGGCCAACCGTGTAACCGTTAACTTCTGTGAACAATAAATGTATTTTTATTTATTTATTTAAGATGATGTTGATGAGTTCAAAATAGTGGTAAAAAAGTTACAAAGTTCATTATACTCGTCGCCATACAAGCATATTTTGTTATCTTCAGTCAAAGACGCTTTTAACTGACCAGTTAAGAATCTAGACGATACACCGTCACTACTTTGAAGAAAACTCGTATTTCAAATCAATATGTAAATTAAAACTTACAGCAGAGGAATGAAGTTCACTTTGCAGGCTTATCGATTTCAAGTAATGAGCTTTTTTAAAAGTAGTGACGATATGATATTGTCTATTCAAGAAGAAAATAATATAGTTCGTTTTTTCAGCATTAGATGGAATGTCTTTTTATTAAAGCTTTTTAAAACTTAGTAACCGTTACGTATAAAATCATAAAAAATATAAACGTTACTTATTTTTTTAAAGTAGTTTTCAATAAAAAGACAGATCACACTTGTTTACCTTTTTTCTAATGTAGAAAAAACCAAGTAAGTATAATGTTTTCCATACAGATCTCTGCAAAAATGGCAATTTTCGGTCAAGCCTTTAGTGGTTGTTCCAGTACTTTAACAGTAATAGTACCGCATAGTGAAAAGCGGAGCAACGTTGCATATGCAGACCCGCTACTTTTTTATGCGTGCGCACAAGTGCGTTCAAACGCCTACAAAATTGCACCACGATGACGCATATATGCGTTGCGGGCACTGAAGGAGTTACAAGATCTTCCCTTATATGAACCAGGAACATCAGGGGTTATATTGCAGAAAGTCGCTCTTTGAGGCGGGTCTATACCCTACAGTGGTTGTTTTTGACTGATGACGAAGTACAATATCATAAGGGGAATTTCCCTTTTAGCATTTTAACTCTACAAACATCATGGTGGGAGTTAGTTCGTCGTAGCTAGCTTCTTAGAGCGTCCCTGCTTGATGACTTGCACCAACTTCACCCTTTGAGCTTCTGGACTCTCCATATATTCATCCAGCATCTGTCATAGAAAAAAAAAACTATGTAGGTACTTAAAGCTACCGCGAGACTCAATAAGTCGACTCGTACACGATAATTATACGAGACCTGATGATAAGCGATCATCACCACCCATGAGAACCAACCAACAGCCAGCCTTTAAGGAGGAAAAGGAATTGAGGAAAGGGGGGAAGGGTATCGGCCCTCCGGCACTCTCACTGGCTAAACGAAACGCAACAGGGGCGCTGTTGCTTCACGCCGGTTTTCTGCACACCACCACGCACACACACACACACAGCGAACAGGCACGTCAACGCAGTGTCCGTGTAACATCAATATTATCACTACCGACGGTAATCAAAAGACGAAAACTGCACTCGATATTACTAACCAAGCGTCGTAAAAGGTTTTTAGTTTTAGGAATGCGTCAGTATTTTATGTCACCTAAAGCGCCTAAACTAAAGCCATAAAAAAGCCGACCACTCCGCGCGCATCAAACATTCATGCCAACAAATTGCTTGTACATCTGCGCCCTGCTATTTACCAACTTTCGGGCCGCTGCAATGCGGGGACTAATTTCTTTAGCGTTTTAAGTCATTTACCATCACCATGGACTTTGGGTCTAGTACAAAATTCACGAAAAATGTGTCCCAGTACAACACGGAATTTTTTGATGACAGCCATACGTCATAGCGCTGTCGTTCGACCAAACGACTGACTGACGCTCGATTAGTGGTCTTTTGGTTCGGACTGGATAAAAACTCTATGCACGCCACTGATTCGTTGTTATTGTTGATGGTCGATTATTGATTATGTATGACTTTTAATATTAAATCTATGACTATTTACATTAAATCTAAAATCGACGAAATGGTTCCTGAGAACAGATTTCCCTTGCTCTTATAGGATCTGACTTCTCCCTACTGACCCATTTGTAATAATTACCCTGTTTGCTACAGTTTAGATACTCACAGCGACCAATCGGCACCTATAGCAACAAGTGGGTATCTATAGCGACAATTTAGATACCTACAGCGACAGATCAGCATCTATAGCTCCGGCGTCTGACCACACTAACCTGCGGGCTAAGCTCGGCGCGGATGGCCAGCCGCGCGGGCGCGTGCTGCGCGAGCGCCGTGAGCGTCGGCAGCAGCACGTGGCTGTGCGCGCGCGACACCAGCCAGTTGGCCGGCAGCGTGCAGAGCATCTTGATCACGGACCAGCCGGTGCAGATTGTCTCCTGGGAGGAAGAAAAAAAGGTTTTTTTTTTCAAAAAAAACTGAGCTGTAGACCTCGCGAGCTCTTTTCCGAACTTTTTTTTATCTATAAGGTTTAAATATCGAATCTGATCATAGAAAGTCACGAGAATCAGCTAATTTTAGATATTTTCTATAAAAAAAAAAAACAGAAAAAGACTAAACAAAAAAAAAATACTAATTAGCGAATCTGCGCACAAAATTTCACAAGAATCAGTTGGGACATGCGACCTGTAGAGGAGAACAGCCGGACAGACGGACGTACGAAAGCATTTTTGTCCAATCTGAAACGGTGAAGCTTCCCTCGTGCTTCGCACTCGCTCGGTCAAAGAACTGACCAGCGATTGACCAATGAACAACTTTATGGAAAGTTCAGATCAGGCCAGAGGTGTAACTCACCAGTTCTTCAGTAACACCCTAGTGGATACCGGATAGTTACGCAATATCCGGCCGGGTACCGGATTTTTAAAAACTATAATAATAATAATAAACTATAAATTGGAGGCTTTCTTTCTACTGAAGACCTGTTTCAGTTTTGTTTTAACTGTGCCCTAAGCACGACTTGTCGAATCCTGCGTCACGTAAAATCGAATAGTAAACTATAACGAGTTTGTATGACGTTTGGAACAGCGCCCGCCCGTAAGCGTATTTGGAACTAAAATTTAGTATGAGAATTCTCGATCTCGATACGATAACCGTAACGTAACGCAAGATTATAAATGCGAAAGTAACTCTGTCTCTCTGTCTGTTTGTTACCTCTTCACGGGAAAACTGCTGCACCAATCTAGATGACATTTGGTAAGAAGACAGTTTGAATATTGAGGAATAACATAGGCTACTTTTTATTCGGGAAAATTATATAGTTCCCGCGGGATAGCGATAACCGAAATCTACGCGGACGAAGTCGCGGGCAACAGCTAGTATTTAATAAATCGACCAGTAAGTAATCAAATAACCGCACAAAAATCGTGCACCAGAGTAATGGAGTAAGATAATAAGTTACTTTCGAAAATCACTACGACACCCGAAGAATACGCTTGTATTCTTCTCATCACATACCCAGTACTTTTGCGGTGCTAAATTCATCAGCTCATCACTAGTATCACAACAGGCAATGTGAAAGCAGAACGAATATCCGGCCGCCGGATATCCGGCTTTATAGCTCACCGGATATCCGGTATCCGGTCTCCGGTATCCGGTCAATCAGCTATCCATTTCATCTGTATTACCAACACATTGGGAGGAGAAAAAAAACTTAAAAAAAGACAAATTTACTTTACTACTTACAGACAAACAAGGAAGCTATAAACTACACTTGTAAACATCTTCAGGCCCACCCCTCGCACCTGAGACTGCATTATTTTATTATTTAACGGTCAGTAATGGCTTCCTCGCCCGCACCTGATGCGTGGGAACTGTTGAACGATTAATGGGTACAAGGTGTCATCAGACATGACGACAATGTTAAACAGTTAGAAGAAAAGGCAAAAGTATGTTGGCGTTTTGCTGTTTGAATGTAGACTTCAAAACACACACCGGGGCCCTTTAAGAAAAAAACTGGACAATTGCGAGTTCAACTCGCGTGGAGAGGGTTCCGTACGTGAATTATCTATGTTACAGCATTAGCGAGAACCCGTTAAAACATTTTTATCGAAATTTTCAAATGATATAATAATTTTAATAATGTAACTGGTCCGTTAGAAAGTTTGCAAAAACTAAAATAAATTCGGAGACGAGAATCTCACGCTAAAATTAGCGTTATGTTAATTAGTTACGAATATTAATTCTGTATCAATTAAGAATGCATAATTCTATAACCAAATGTGTAAAACGATACATAGCAAAATCGTGTCTGTATGAGTTTGCATCACAGAAAAATAGCTAATTAAAAAAAATCAGGATAACATGTTTTCAAACATGAAACGTGAACATGGCGCTACAATGGTTTAATGGCTAAACAAATACCTAAGCTTCGTAAGCCTACAGCGAATACCGATAGGATAACTTCTGATGTCCAGGTAGAAAAAAAACTAAATTAAATGTTCTGGACTAGCCTCGTTTTCCCTACAAAAAAAAAACTAAAAAAAACTAAATTAAATGTTTTGGACTAACCTCGTTTTCCCTACAAAAAAAACTAAAAAAAACTAAATTAAATGTTCTGGACTAGCCTCGTTTTCCCTACAAAAAAAAACTAAAAAAAACTAAATTAAATATTCTGGACTAACCTCGTTTTCCCTCCACAAAAAACTAAAAAAAACTAAATTAAATATTCTGGACTAACCTCGTTTGCCCTCCAAAAAAAACTAAAAAAAACTAAATTAAATATTCTGGACTAACCTCGTTTTCCCTACAAAAAAAACTAAAAAAAACTACTAAAAAAAACTAAATTAAATGTTCTGGACTAACCTCGTTTTCTCTACAAAAAAAAAACTAAATTAAATGTTCTGGACTAACCCCGTTTTCCCTACAAAAAAAAACTAAAAAAAACTAAATTAAATGTTCTGGACTAACCTCGTTTTCCCTACAAAAAAAAACTAAAAAAAACTACTAAAAAAAACTAAATTAAATGTTCTGGACTAGCCTCGTTTTCCTTACAACCCTTGCTTTCCCCAATAAAAGCTTATACAATAATTACCATTTCAGTAAAACGTTTACAATTCCCATTATTACTTAAAATTTTCTTGAAAGCAGACAAAGCCGAGAAGCAAAGCTAAAAATTTTAATTAATTACCAATGTTAATTCCCCATCAATTAAGACCATAACAAGATAAGACAGGCAATCAAAATGGCCGCCATTAAACACATCGAACGGTACTCTAGTTAATTATATCGGGATGTTAATTTGTGAAACTAATTAAGAATCCATAGCAGTTACGTGGCTAACGTCTAATAAGAAGGAAATGGCCGCGTACAGGTGTGGGCGCAGGTGCCGCCCGCATGGGAACCAGCAACGGTCGGTATGGTTCTTGAATAGGCATAAATAAATAAATATCATGGGACAATTGACACCAACTGACCTAGTCCCAAACTAGGCAACGCCTGTACTATGGGTACCTGACAACGGATAAAAGTAAGTAAGTAAGTAAACACTTTATTGTACAAAAAACAGGATAAAACACAAGTTACAACAATAACATTTGAGTACAAAGGCGGACTTATCCCTTTAAGGAATAATAAACATACTTATATAGATAAATCGATACTTACATACATATTAAACATCCAAGACCCGCGAACAAACATTCATATTCATCATACAAACATCTGCCCCGACCGGGGATGGAACCAGGGGCCTCAAGCTTCATAGTCAGGGTCTCTAACTACTAGACTATCCGGTCGTCGTTTGAAAGGATGCTTTCTCCACGCAACGTTCCCTATTGCACTGACCTGTAACTGCGGGTTGTTGACCACCATGAATCCGATGAGTATGATGAGATCCAGGACCATGGTCTCGGAGAGCGAGTGGTCCAGCCGCATGGTGCTTTGTGCTACAACAAAAAAAAACATATCACAATGGAATTCTGGAACTGTGCATTAAAGTCATTGAACGACTTGACCATATTCAAATACCCATAACACGCATCACACGCGTATTAAAATTTGCTAAGGCAAAAGTACTTTTAACATCGAACTAGAGAGAGATGAGACTCCATCATAGTGAAATAGTCCGATCACTCACGTAAACAATATAAGTCGAGTTTACCCTGATATGCTTAAACCTATACTCGAGTAACTTGTAGTGGGAGAGCCATACTGTAGCTATTTGCTGCCGTGCGAATGGGCCGGCTCGTCCGGGGAAGTAGCACACCCTCTAGCGGAAAATCGGCGTGAAGCAACAGCCACCCCTGTTGCCTTACGTTCGGTCAGTGAGAGGCCGGAGGCCCGATCCCCCTCCCCCCTCTTCTATCCTTGTTCCACCTTAAAGGCCGGCAACGGACTAAGTGACTCTTGGGGTTGCTGCTTCTCATGGGTGGCGGTGATCGCTTACCATCAGGTGCCCCGCTTGCTCGTTTTACTCCCTCTTTCAATAAAAAAAGCGAAAAAAACCGCATTCAAATCGCTTCATCCGTTTAAGAGCTACACACATAGCGGTCAAACTCATAACACCCTTTTTTGGCGTCGGGGGTTAAAAAAATCACGTGATTTATGGCGACATAGACACCAAGCGGATCACTCACTGTGTGCTTGCGTGCGCGGCGCCTCTTTCTCGCTGGGCGCGTGCTGGGTCAGTAGCCTCGCGACCGCCGCGCGGAACTCCAAAGCGTAGCCGCCTTCCATGAACGATTCCTGCGGACAATGCTTATTATATAACAGCCGTCGCCTTTTACCACTATCATCATCATATCAGCTGGAAGACGTCCACTACTGGACATAGGTCTTTTCAAAAGATGTCCACGACGATCGGTTTTGCGCTACCTGCAGCATTTACTAGATCATCCGTACACCTTGCGGGAGGCACCAACACTTCGCCTTCCGGTACACGGCCGCCACTCTAGAACCTTGTGCAATGTACCCCGTCCACTGCCTCTTAAGGCGTGCAATTTGCTGAGCTATATCGGTTACCACTATCTTGGCTTGGGATAAAGAGTAGCCTGATGTCTATCAGGTTGAGTAGTTTCAGAGGAAAACAGCACGAAACGTAAGGTAGATATAGACGGGCAGTATTTATACACCACGTCGACGAGATTAGATCATCGTCAGGATAAAAACGTATGCTGCAATTCAAAAGATTCTTAGATTAAAGAGGAAGCGCAAAGAAATTAAAATAATTATTTATTTTTTGCCGTGTTCAAACCTATCCCGTGCCTATACTTAATTTACCTTACTGACCTTAAGATGATTCCACGAGACAAATCTTCCCTAACCACTGCACCATCTACACCCATCAACACCTTGTCCTCTTCAGATTACAGTTAAAATTCCAATGGTCAGAACCCATGAACCCGTAATTCGACCTGAGAACTTCATCCCAATAAAGTTACATCAAATCTTATGAGTCACTCACACAGAGGTCATAATCCTACCACACCTGACAGCATTCGGGACCTTTTTATTCCAATGTATGAGAGATAAATCTCCCTTCTCCCGAGACCGTAACACGCAAGCTTTGATTCTCTTTGGGATCAACAAACTACTTTATGTAACTGCTTTAGCACGCGATGTGATCCTGAAAGATTGTGTTTCGGTTTTGGTTTTTATTTGAGGGGCTACTCCGAAGTCCGAAATTCGAAGTTTGTATCCGACCGTCCCGCTCACGCCAACATAGATTAACACGAAAGCGAGTGTCTTGTGTTTCGTTTTTGGTTTATATCTGACCGCACTGGGATTCGGTTGATGTGGAGACGGTTTATTTGGTCTATGAATGTTGGTTTGTCAAAGCGAATAAATAAATATGTAAGCTAACACTAAGCTAAATAAACAAGAAATCACAAATAACCAGAATAATATTACTAACCCCGGGAATCGAACCCTGATCAAGTCTGCAGCAAAAATAGCTAAGCAGCCGACGCGTTCACATAGTGTTCTAAGCACGGCTCTATTGTTATAGACATTAAGAGCTTGCACAGATCGTTGTCACCGCTTAGGTTGCTTAGCAAGTTCTACTGCTGACTGTACCTAACAGTTTTAAATGATTCGCGGTTAATTGCATTAGAAATAATGAAAACGGGATATTAACGGCGATTAGCTTAAAGGTTTGATGAGCTCCCTATGTTTAACTGCGTCGAAATATCGGGAGCTCATCAAACCTATTAGATAGATAGATAGACAAAGTCTTTATTTTTAGGTAATCGCGGTCAATATCCCGTTTTCAATTCCTGTCTAAAGTAGCTACTTTTAGTTTTGTCACAGATCTATCGTTACTACTATAGATCGTCGTATGGGATCTAGCAATAGAGATCGATGTCGATAGAAACGAGAATCTGGCCTCTGAATTTTAAACCATGTGGAATGTAATCTCATAGTTAAAAAATAATAATTTTCAGTGCGTTGCGAGACGTTTTTTTATAGTACCTATACAGGAAAGGCTACCAAGATATTTTTTTTCCAAGATTTTTTTACCAAGATGTTTTTTTATAGTACCTATACAGGAAAGGCTACCAAGATATTAAGAATAGAATAGAAAAGATTTATTTTTGAATAACTAAAACTAGAATTACTAATACCTTAAAATATAACCATTAAGTGCAAAAAAGTACTCCACTCAGCATCTGTCACGGCACGTATAGTGTTATGACACTGATTTTCAGAGAGATATTAACCAATCAGATATCAGCGACTTTACGCGATGTGAAACATCCTCATTGTTGGATACTTGTGGTATTTATAACTGTCTGATTGCCACCACAACTAAACATTTAATTAATTTATATCAACACACAGTCATATCCAATTCTTTCAAAACAGAGCCATCAACGAACAAGACAAGCAAACAATGGTACGCAAACATCAGACGGGAATCTCTGCCGTATCGAGTCCCCGTCCCTGGGGTATGGGGTACGGGCTTTGATGTACGGTCTAGCTGGGGTGCTTGTAGGGTAACTGTTAGTAGAGATTTGCCCGGACATTAGGTATGTCGTCCGGAGTTTAGCCGGATTCTTGATCTGGTCAGATGTTGCCAGTTTTTCGTACAAGTCCGCCAAACTTTGTCACAATAGGCAGAACCACAGAATAAAATGTACGTTTTATTTTCCAAACGACTGCCATTTCAACTAGTACGTTTCAAATCAGCATGCAATGAAAATGAATGAATAGAGTTAAGGGTTAAGCATAATACATATACCTGTTTCGATTCCTGAGCTATACAATAATAATAAATAAATATTATGGGACAATTGACACCAATTTACTCTAATCACAAACTAGGCAACGCCTGTACAATGGGTACTAGACAACGGATAAACATACTTATATAGATAAACACATACTTCTATAGGTACATATTAAACATCCAAGACCCGAGAACAAACATTCGTATTCATCACACAAACATCTGCAGCGACCGGGAATCGGTCCCAGGACCTCAAGCTTCATAGTCAGGCTCTCTAACTTTTCTGGTTTCCTACATATTCTAGTTTCAGTAAGTAGTCCTATTCAGAAATGTTATATTACTTTTCAAATGGTAACGCTAGCATACCGCGGGGCCTCGTATTAAACACAATTATAAGTTTATTACGGCCGGCCGCAGATGTTCGAGCTTCGAGCCTAAATTGGCTGAGCGATTGTTGTCTGCTTGAATACCATTAACTTCCAACTTGACTGTTTAGGAGTTGCCTAACACAGTCAATTATTTACCTCTCAACTAGGGCAAATCATCATCATCAGCCTATTTACGTCCCACTGCTGGGCACAGGCCTCCTCTCAGAATTAGAGGGCTTGGGCTATAGTTCCCACGCGGACCCAGTGCGGATCGGGAACTTCACACACACAATTGAATTGCTTCGCAGGAGTGTGCAGGTTTCCTCACGATGTTTTCCTTCAGCGAAAAGCTCAGGATAAATTACAAATGTAATTTCGCACATAAATTCCGAAAAACTCAGAGGTGCGAGCCGGGGTTTGAGCCCTCGACCCTCTGCTTCAGAGGCGATAGGTCTAACCACAAGGCTATCACGGTTTTGTCAACTAGGGCAAATAAGCGAGCCAAAAGACACCAACTCGGCTCTGGTTCTCTGCGCGCCTGCTATCCTTCCTAAACCTGCCAGGCTTGTGGTGGAATATGCCGCTCCCGTATTGGCTTGCAAAGCCATCAGAAACGATGTATTACCTCTTGACACTGCTTATACAGTCTGCAATCTATATATATATAAAATTCAAAGCCCTGATTGATGACCAACGCACAGCCCAAACCGCTGGACCTAGAGACTTGAAATTTTGCACATAGATACCTTATACAGTGTAGGAACTAAGAAGGGATTTTTCGAAATTCCCACAGGTATACATATATTGACGACCGGATGGCCCAGTGGTTAGAGACCCTGACTATGAAGCTTGAGGTCCCGGGTTCGATCCCCGGCCGGGGCACATGTTTGTATGGTGAATACGAATGTTTGTTCTCGGGTCTTGGGTGTTTAATATGTATATAAGTATGTTTATCCGTTGTCTAGTGCCCATAGTACAGGCTTTGCCTAGTTTGGGACTAGGTCAATTGGTGTCGATCGTCCCATGATATTTATTTATTTATATTTTCTATTCAGGTCACCCCTGAACGCCCCACGGTCGTTCCGACAAGGCATAAAAATACAGTCATGTTTATGCAGAACTATGCCGAATTTCTTGCGGCGCATTCTTCTTGGCAATCGTGGTCTTTCCGAAAGCGCTGGTAGTCTCAAACAAATGACGTATAAATGAGTATCCAACTTGCCGATTTGCTAAATAAAACTATGATTTAAAGTGTACACTATAGTGAAATAAACGGATCACTCGCGTAACCCGTAGTCCATCCTCTGGGAGCACACGCTTCGGCGGCAGCGATACGCAAATCCCATTCCGTTAATTTTACTATGATTGAATCTCACAGTCCTGTCATATTAATAACCTTTAACCAACTTAGAAAAGTTGAAAAACCCCCTACATTGTCATTTTAAAGCCCAATATTTCAAAAACTGGGTGAACTGATTTTAATCAAACTTAGCTAAGAACCATCTGATTATACTAGCTTTCGATTAAAAAAAACCGCATCGAAATCGGTCCATCCGTGCGGGAGCTATGATGCCACAGACAGATACACGGATACACAGACACACAGATACACAGGTCAAACTTATAACACCCCTCTTTTTTGTCGGGGGTTAATACTGTTTAAGAGCTCATTACAAATTTTTAAAATTTTGCCTCAAAAATATGAATACTACTTTACATACATCCATCCGAATGAACGCCCAATGCTTCCATAGCTCACTTCAAACGAACGAAAATCCCAATTTCTCTTTGGAGTAATATTGAAAACTCTGCTATATCACAATGATACTAGGGGCAATCCATTAGGGCGTATCGATTGCAGGCCTCCGGGACCGGCCATTAGGCCCGCCGGCCCCTCGCCCGTGAGGTATATCGACTTACTTAAACTTTACGGTCTCTATGTACATTTATATACAATTATTAATTAACTGTACTAGCTTTAGTGTACCGGTATAGCACGTGACACGGAGTGACGACGATCTGGGTTCGACTCCCGGGGTGAGTTATTATTTTTCTGGTTTTCCATTGACTTACCAACATCATGGACTTTGGGTGTAGTACAAAATTCACGAAAAATGTGTCCCAGTACAACACGGCATTTTTGGATGACAGCCATACGTCAGCGCTGTCGTTCGATCAAACTTAGACTGACTGACGCTCGATTAGTGGTCTTTTTTGCATTTTTTTTTATACGACAAGGAAGGCAAACGAACAAGTGGGTCACCTGATGGTAAGTGATCACCACTGTCCATAGACACCCGCAACCTCGGGGAGTTCGCAGATGCGTTGCCAACCTAGAGAGCTAAGATAAATGCCTCTGGAGCCCGTAATTACGCCGGCTGTCTTACTCCCCACACCGGAACACAACAGTGAAAACACTGCTGCTTATCGGCAGTATTACTGAGTAAGATGGTGGTGGCGATCCGGACGGACCCCGCACAAGGTCCTACCATCCTAAATTAGTGCTCTTGTTTGCAAATTAATGGTATTTTGGTTCGGACGTTTTCAACCGCTAACCCGAAGTCCACGGTGTTGGGAAGTCATTGTGGCTTTCTGTGAGTCATCATCATCATGTCATGGTCGGGGCAGATGTTTGTATGATGAATATGAATGTTTGTTCTCGGGTCTTGGATGTTTAATATGTATATAAGTATGTATTTATCTATATAAGTATGTTTATCCGTTGTCTAGTACCCATAGTACAGGCTTTGCCTAGTTTGGGACTAGGTCAATTGGTGTCAAATTGTCCCGTGATATTTATTTTTTTATTTCATTCATGTCAGCCGAAAGACGTCCATTGCTGGCCGGCGGCCTCCCCCGCGGCTCTCCACTCAGACCGGTCTTGTGCTTTCCGCATCCACCGCGGTCCCGCAATCTTTACCAGGTCGTCGCTCCATCTTGTTGGAGGCCTACCGACAGCTCGAGTATCGAGTTCTGTGAGTATTTCAAGTTAAAGTTAAAAATTAACCATGCAATTTACATATTAATAGGAAGCGGCCTGTGCCCAGCAGTGGGACGTAAATTAGCCGATGATGATGATCCAACAAAACGCCACAAAAGGCAACAAGCGAACGGATTTCACCGGCCCCCATATCTCATTACATCGCGAAACACACGAGTCGCGAGCGCAAACAACTGCAGACAGTAATACTGGCAAACATTGCAGAGGGCACTGTTTGCGAACGATGGCCGGTGCATGGATGGTGGGGACATATATTTTATTGCTGAAAATATTAGTACAAAACACTTCTACAATAACCTAACCAACGTAGAAAAGTTGAAAAACCCCCGACATTGTCATTTCAAAGTTCAAATGAAACTTAGCTATGAACCATCTCGATTAACCTAGACTTCGATTTAAAAAAACCGCATTGAAATCGGGCAATCCGTTTGGGAGCTACGATGCCACAGACGGATACACAGGACAAACCTTATAACACCTCTCTTTTTCGTCTGGGGTTAAAAATTGACATCCTAAAGTAGTTATCCCCATCGAGAAATGATGAGCTGGGATCGTAAAACGCATTTTCTCAAAATGTGCACTTTTTTTTAATTGCATTCTCCATATAATGCGAAATGTGAACGTGCCCTTGTAAAATAAGTCGGTTGGTATGTAGTAGTAGTAGGTAAATAGTATGACATCTTCAGTGCCCTAAGCACGACTTGTCGAATCCTGCGTTACGTTATGGTTATCGTATCGAGATCGAGAAATCTCATAGTAAATTTTAGTTCCAAATACGCTCACGGGCGGGCGCTGTTCCAAACGTCATACAAACTCGTTATAGTTTACTATTCGATTTTACGTGACGCAGGATTCGACAAGTCGTGCTTAGGGCACAATAAGCGTACTTTTCCGAAATGTACACTCTCCCAATATGTCGTCTCAAGTGTACGAAAATCAAAGTCTAACACGGGTCTTGATCACGCGACGCAAATGTTTTCGACTATATTTATACAGAGTTGATTTTCTATCAGTACTTTTCCGGACATCTTTACAATTCTAAATTCAAAACGTGCAAATCGTAAAGTGCACATTCACGGGAAAATACACAATTTAAGAAAGTGCACCTATTGGGAAGGGCACTTTTTGAGAAAACTCGCCCGCCGATCACACCCTCAAAAAAACTTTATATAAATTCCTGAAGCTTCTACTTCTTAATTTCACTGAGCAACCTACGATAAAAAAAAACTTTCTACTCCGGCCACCAAAGCAGAACATCCAATTATCCCTGAACACACGAAGTTCAAAAGCCACTCGAAAAATCAGCGCAGAATCAATCTACCGGGCGCAGTTCGCTCCGCAAACTAATTCTGACCGAGATTGGCTAACGAAGTTAGTCGGGGGGGCAATCGATTTAAAATCGCTGAGAGGAGCCAATTTAACCCCGAAGCATTTATTCGGGAGATGCCTTTATCTTATCAATAACCTAACAAATGTAGAAAGTTGAAAAAAAAAAACTCCACATTTTCATTCGTTCATCCGTTTGCGAGCTACGATGCCACGGACAGGTCAAACTTATAACACCCCTCTTTTTGCGTCCGGGGTCTATAAGTGCGCTCACAATGCAATGAAATTGCTCAATTCCAGGCAATATTTGAAATTTTTTTTTGCAATAACTATACCTGTCTATCGCATTTTTTCATTAATGGAATGAATATGAAGCAACTAAAAAAAGTATCCGCATTTTTTTCCAGATTCTTCCATAACTGTTGACTGGCAATAAAATTATTGCTCAAAAATTGCTTGTATAAGTGCGCCTTATGTACTCCTTTTTTTCTGACATTTTTGTGGAGGATGCGGTATACATACACGTACTCGTACCTACAGCACACGTCTACACTGATATTAGTTATAGACATATTAGAAAAACCTTTCCCACGGGCCAGGCAAAAATCAATCTTATGACAATGTCATAAACATTTTGACAGGAGAAAGCTTTTGTCACTTTAACTATACGTTCTTATACAAACTCATATCGAAACGAAACTGACACACAATTCTAGAAAACTAACACAACTAAACGTCTCCCATGACTAATTTAGACAGTGACGTAATTTTTCTGGTAAGGGGACAGGGACCATCTCTCGTATAAGTGGTCAGTAAAATTTCGCAAGTATCAATTCTATTCGATTACCAAAGCCAGTTGCGTTGAATTTTAGACTCGGGAAAATCGGGAAATGTTTAAGCATAAGGCTTTTGTTTCAGGTTTTTTTAAACTGTTGAGTTTGTTCAACTCTTTGCAGCCATTGATTGCATCTTGAATTGCGTTCTAATAAACGAATTGTGATTAACAAAGTGAAATAGTGCGATTCATGATCTAAATGGAATACGTATCTTTGTGTTTTTCCCGTTAAAATCTATTATTATACTTTAAATAACGAGAGATTAAGGGAAGCAAAGGTTGTATGTCAGGATCGTGGCAAGTGGAAGTCCGTGGTCTCTGCCTACCCCCCCGGGAAACAGGCGTGACTGTATGTATGTATGTAAATACTCACTGCAACAAGAATACGCGCAGAAAACCAGAAAAATATGACTAATCCCGGGGCTCGAACCCAGATCCATGACATTCCGTGTCACGTGCAACGCCCTTTCACTAAAGATAGTGAATTGTCATTGTCATGTTGTCGCACGTCACGTTGTTGAAACAAGGGAGATAGCTAGTCCATTCAGTAAGCAAAAGACATTCCCAATTGGCCATTAGTGCATTCCCTGTGTGGACAAACGGACAGGACTCACGGCACAGGATGAGACGCAAAGATACATGACAGACATACAACGGTAAAAAGATTCGGACACGGCATTCAAATATTTTTGGCACAAGAACAAAATTACAAGTTAGCTAACGTTGTATTAATTATGCTTTTGCGATGTAATTACGGGCACAAGAGGCATTTCATCTTAGCTCTCTAGGTTGGCACCGCATCTGCACACCCTCCGGGATGGCGGGTGTCTATGGGCAGTGATGATCACTTACCATCAGGTGAACCACTTGCTTGTTTGCCTTTATCGTCGTATAAAAAAAAGTATTTTGTGTGTCTGCTTGCTAGCGTTGCACTGGGAGCTTTTGTTTTTAATATGTCCTTAGATTGTATCTGATTCTGTTTATTGCATGTAAATCACTTACAAAAATATAGCTACATGTACAAAGGCGAATTTATACCTGGAAGATTGTCTGAAGAGGATAATAGATTTATATTCACTGTCAGTGCAATAATAACGTTCGAGTCATCAAAACCAGTAACTATTTGAAAGCATTTTGTAGAAAAAAAAGTCATTAGGAAGCTTATGTGTGATATTTCAATATTACTTTTTAACCCACTGCCGAAGGAGGGTTATGTTTTTCGAGCGTATGTATGAATGTCTAATTCTTTGGCACGCTTTACAGACTAAACCGTTTGACGGATTTCAACATGAGCTGTCATTAGATTCGTCTCAGTTTTGGGAGTCACATTGCCGTCGGGTATTTGTTTTTAATTTTAAATTGGTTACGTTATTTTTACTACTAAATATAACAACATTTTTTTTTCCTTCCAGAAAATATCTCCCGTCTCCACTATACCACGTCCACCGCTCGCCGCTCGCCGCTCCCCGCCGCACGGCAGCTTGTTTGCCGTGCGCAAACACGGCACCGATACCGCAGTTAATTAAGGACCGAGCAAACACGCGCGCTAAACAGATGCGAGCTGAATACTATCTTTTTTTTCGTAGCGCTTTGTCGGCGAGCGTAAGCCGGTGGCTGTTTATTATGCAGGCGAGCTAGTGCTTTACACTACGCGCTTAAGGATTACAGGTAATTGCCTAAGTTTATCGCGGACATGATATAAAAAATCCCAGCAAGTACGTGACTAAACCTGGCGACTATTTCACCAATACTGCAAATGTCAATTTGGTGTCAACTGCTGAGGTGAAGAGCTTTTGTTTTAGCGAGCGTCGTATCGGCAAAGAAATGAAGATCGAAATGTAAATTGCAAATAAGTTGATGAAATAGAGGCCAGTAAATTGGTATGATTCGTAGTAACTGTTTACAAGTGAAAATTCGATGTAGTCCTTCGTCAGACATCGATCGATACAGGATACGACAGTTTATAGTAGTTCTTAGTCCTGGGCACTGCTATGATAACTCATCTCCCTCCTCAATTCAAGTAGAATATTATGTTTGGTGCTCCGTAGCGCCTTGCCGCTGATGCTGTGGTATTAGACATAACGAAAACGGGATATTGACCGCGATTACCTTATAGGTTTGATGAGCTCCCGATATTTCGATGCAGTTGCATGCATCATGATCACGGGCAAACTGACGAAATATCGGGAGCTCATCAAACCTATAAGGTAATCGCGGTCAATATCCCGTTTTCGTTATGTCTAATGCAATTAACCGCGAGTCATTTAAAACTGTTGATGCTGTGGTAGTTAACCTGTACCTGAAAACGAAGGTACCTACTCCAGCTGCGCGATGGTCCGCAGCAGGTGCGCGGTGCGCGCGGCGCGCACGAAGCCCGCACTGGCGGGGTGCGGACAGCGCGCAGCAGACACGCCGGCCACTGCGCGCGACGCGACTGACCTGCACCAGCTGGTGGTCCAGCTGCGCGATGGTCCGCAGCAGGTGCGCGGTGCGCGCGGCGCGCACGAAGCCGCCGCACTCGGCGAGGTTGGCGCCGCGCGCGAACAGCACGCAGAAGTCGGCGCGCGCGCCGCACAGGCCCCGCCCCAGCGCCACGTGGAGGGACTGGCTCGCCGCGAAGCACTCTGGACTCTGTGGATACACGTACGTGTTGGTTTCTTCTTCATAACAAGATCAAGCCTTCAAGCCAAAGCTCGGGACCTTGGAAGAGTTATAAATGGTCCGTGCGAATAAGTTTAAACGAAGAAACAGTAATGATTTTTATTTGATGAAATATTTGTATGTGAATGTGGGAGTGTTACTGGCATAGCCCGAAGAATTGCGAAAATTAAGTGGCAGTGCGTAGGGCACATTGCTCACAGGGCTGAAGGCCGATGGGTTCAGAAGATTGTGGAATGGTGTCCGCGGACCGGGAGACGAGCTGTCGGTAGGCCTCCAAAAAGATGGAGCGACGACCTGGTAAAGATCGCAGCATCGCGGTGGATGCGGAAAGCACAAGACCGGTCCGAGTGGAGAGCCTTGGTGGAGGCCTATGTCCAGCAGTGGACGTCTTTCGGCTGACATGATGATGATGTAAGTGTGTGCGTGTGACCTTCAACCGTGAACTCACCACCAACGCAATCTCTGTACTAAAGTCGATAATATACGTACTTAATAACCGCGCGTGTGTGTGAGAACAGTGTACTCACGTGATGGTTTTCGTAGGGCGTGCAGAGGTCGCAGCAGACCGTGACAAGGGTCTGGATGCCGGCTCGCACCTCGCCGCGGGTGTCCGCCCGCAGGACGCCGCTGAGACAGATGTAGCTGCGACCAAGGGGAATGGTTACACTCATTCACTTACTAACACCATGGACTTCGGGTTTAGTACATTAGCTAAGAACAATTCCGATTAAACACAAAGAATTTCGTTAAATACTCGTTGCTTTTTCATTTTATATTTTTGGCACGGACCGCACGAATAATAAAAATCCTTTGCCATACAAACATACTGCTGACGCCTTTCACAAATTTGCATTAGCCATTTTCAATGGCAACATCACATTTACATACACAATTACTGCTAGGTGTTATCCCGTTCTAATCCTTCCGTGACCATTTCGCTTAAGGGAGGGGATATTTTGTCCAGTCTTTTTAAATACCTAATCGTTAAGGTAGATTAAAAAGACAAAAAAATAATAATAAAAAGTCGATTTAAGGACCGACCGCTGCGTCGTACATTACGAAGTACGCAATTGCTGGCTAAGGAAACGATTTAACGGACGAGCTTGCGAGACCGTTAAAATAATACTTAAAAAAAAAAATACGAATCATGTACTTACAGCTTTATTTAGACGTACTATGGGCCTTTGAATAGTCTGCGTGGTTAAATTGTGTTACCACGCGCGTGCAAAATTTCTTTGTTCTATCGCATACCTTTACCCATCTTCGTCAAGCGAAAAAACATTCTACGGGCAACGGTCATTCAACCATAGCTCGATTTACTTTCTCATTTTCCTCTCTGGATTAAGTAAAAAGGCTAACCGGAGCCAACCCTCAACCCGTCGGCAAGCGCCGGATGGAAGGTAAACACCGCTGTTGTTGCGGCCGCGGTAAGCCGCAAAGGCAACATCGCGTTATTGTAAGTAAATAGCCGCATATCATTTTATTTCAAAGGGGTTTAGATGTGAAAAAAATGCGGAGTTGAATGAAGGCGATATTGTCATGATGAAAACTAACGTAACCAACTTAGAGAAATTAGCTTAGCTAAGAACCATCTCGACTTAACTGGCTTTCGATTAAAAAAACCGCATCCAAATCGGAATATTCGTTTAAGAGCTGCAGTGCCACAAACCGACACACGAATGCACGCATCAAACTTACAACACCCCTATTTTTGAGTCGGGGATTAAAAAGCATATTACGCTAGTAATTTTATTATTGCTAAAACAAATCTTAAAATAAACACGTCAGTAATTAAAGAGTCTCCATCCTTGTCCTAATCCTAAACCAAGCGATCTACACTTTAAATCCCATTTTAATGCACTAGTTTAGAAATTACGAAAAAATGCACACTATCTAAAAATAGCTAGATTGTTTCAACAAAGACAAGGAATTATAAAACTCAGATTTCCGTCTCATTTTTAAACCATTACCTACAAAATGAAAAAAAAAAGAAGCAAACGCTAGCATCTTCCTGCCCCTTGCTGATCCAATTATAATTTACGTCAATATTTGCGCTGATTGTACAAGTACAGTCAACACAATTAAAACATACCCCACATCGGGGTAAAATATACCCTAAAGTAACGATTTAGGGGTAATTTTACTATGAGGCTGCTAAGATAAAGGAATGAAAACTTGTAAACCGTATGATGAAGTCTCAAGAGGTTAGTGGGATTGAGTTGGGCTTGTATGATTTGTTTTTAATCTGTTCAGCAAATATACAAACCTATCATTTATATCAATAGGAACTGTTTTCATAATTAATCAGTGGAAGAATTCATAATAGGAATATTCTATTCCTGTGGCTTCAGTGAAGAGGTATTTTTTCATCTTTATCTAATTTCTAACAAAAGCTTTAGATTAAAAGACACATTGCAAATCACGATAGTTAATTAATGGTACATACAAAGGACAACAGTAATGAAAATAGGACGTGAGTGAGAAACGTTTTTTGATCTGCATACAAGCTTGTATTGTTTTCGTACAAAGGCATTCTAGCTTTACAACCAATTTGTGGAACTAAATTCTTATAGCGTCGTGAACTCTTCAGCCTTTAAAAAATACCTCAAAACACTGGCAGCTTATAAACCCAGACTGAAAAAAAAGCAAGGCGCCGATGGAACGTGAACAATTCCAAATTGGAATTCGAAAATACTCGCCTCTGATTCGTCATTCCGCTTTTACAAAATTACAAGTGCAATCAAAATATTCTATTTTGAATCTTTGCTGGTGAGAAATAAAATCGATGTTGGATGTTGAGGTAAGCCGGTTGGGAGGACCGAGTTTTGGGTGACGGTTTAAGATAAGCTAATCTTAAATATTCGTTGCTTGGTAAAGGTGATTTCGACTTATGCTTTCCCAAACTCGTATCTCACCGAATACTATCGTTCCAAAAACAACCTTACGTCAAAACGCTGAGTGGTGATGATCTTATTTTTACGATTGTTTAGATATGCGGTTGAGGAGTGAAGCTGATTTTAGTATGACACCGACTGAATCATGGCCGGCTTTATCTGTGGACTCCTGCGTTCGGATACAATAAGGATGTTAAAGGGAGGTATTTGATGAAAAACAAAGTGTTCGATAAAATAAGCAATATCGGATTTATTACTATGTCTGAGGTGTTGTGGAACGGAATGGCCCTTATTTCACCAACATTACAAATGTCACATTACAATGACAATTCGATGTAAATTGTTTTTGGAGTGTTTTTGTTTGAGTGCGCTTCATATTGGCATTATGTAACAGTTGCATAAACTACTATTATTTTGTCACTAGTCATCAACCCTATTACGGTTCCTATAGTCTGAGAACTCCCTGTCATTAGTAACAGTACAAAATGTGCCAAATTGTTTTGTCCGAGGGGTCGTATTTTCGATTCTTGCTGTCAAAACAAATGGTAAAATAAAACGTCCTTCAACCGAAACACCAAAAAAGACAAAAACGACACACGACCACATTAACCACAAACACCATTCATGCAATAAATACCTCAGCCACCGAACAGCTGTGCCTGAAACCCTGGACTTTTTGCATGTTCTTCTGTCATTGACGTCGTGTCACGACAATGTTTCTTTATGTCGGAACAATTACGGTTTTCAGCTGCATACAGGGTGTCCACAATATATTACAAACTATCAGGCTAGATACTGTCAGCTAAAATGTGAAGTGCCCTGGTTTTGCTCTGTTATTGTTATTAATTATTTTCTGAACTTATTGCTATACCTAATACCCAATCATTCTTATTTTTTATTTTCTAATTATTTAGTGAGTTTTCTTTGTATCATTAATTTGTGGTTTTGTAACTCGTTTTTGTTTCTAGTTTCTTGCGGCCGCATACTTCTTAGCAATCATGGATCATGGTCTTTCCGAAAGCGCTGTAAAAATGACGTGTAATAGAGCGCCTACTTAATCAATAAAAAAAAAAAAATTTTTTTTTAGTAGAATCCTAAATTGTGTAGCAAAAACTCTTGGATTTAATGTTTTACTGTACAAATGTTTCAACAAGAAATGCTCTAAAATCAACATCAAAAAGAAGCAGAGGGAGACTAGTACTTTAACCCTTATGGCAGTCTTGTATTTCGATGCAGTAAAATCGTAAAAGTTAAGTACTTCGATTTCGTCTGAATCTGTTGTTACAATCTTAATCTATTGTTACTATAGCGCGCAATCAAATTTCAGATATTTAAAAATAGCTACACTTTTCCTAATCTTTCTAAAAAAAGACGAGCATCCAAGGCATGTAGCTATTAAGATTTTTCCGGCCAAAAAAGCTGTATCACATACCAGGCCACCCTGTGCCTGCCCTGGCGCCAATGATTCACGGCGGCCAATCACGGCACGTTCTAAATTCAAACCCGCTAATGGAACGCGAGCTTACGAGCGGCGCGAGTGCATCTATTCTGTTTAGGGTTGCCAGCGTTTAAGGTGGATAATGTGAGGGTTTAAATTTGCTAAGGGAAAACTTAGGTCTCATTTACAGAATTTGTACATTTTACATTTATCTACCCATTTTTGAAAAAATACGAAACTAAACGAAATTACTACATTGCAGCACGTAATTCATAAATCAAATCATTGCCAATAAGTTAGTAGCTAATAACAAACATTATCTAAATTAAAATGTCAAAGATTGCAAAAAAAATCTTCATAGCTTTATAAAACCATAAGAACAAAACCTGCAATATAGAAAAACATTTGCCCCACAAACTATACCCATAAACACCGGCAATCCGTTACAGCTGGCAACACCCAAAGCACTCACGGTCGCGTTTAAAGCGTCCCCTTTAATTTCAGATAGACAAACGACGCCGGCGCATTTCGGCGCCTTTCAACGTAAAATATTTCTTCCCATTAACGACATTGTGTCGTGTTGCATACTCTTTGAAGCTTAAAACGTCCACTTTAACAAGACCCTTAAACCCAAGGGAAATTTAACTTTTGGCCAACCTTATATAGGGTAGGCAGATCCAGGTATTATGGTCAAGTAGTAAAACTGTTATGGCATCCTAAATGTAAGGTATGTTAATTTCGCCGTGAGTGGTATAATTTTAATTTCTGATTGAACATTTCCCTTTTCAATTTCGTATTTTGAAGAGTGGTCGTCGTTTTTTCTACTACTCTCTCGTCTCATGCACTTTAGTCTATTTCGGGTGCACTCAAATTCTATAAATGTTTGACGTTTTGTTGTGAATCGTTGCGTCAATAAAGATTAAATTTATTTGTATTTGATTTGGAGTATTTTTAAGTGTACGAAATGAACTTACATTTACGAGTGATAAGATGTACGGTATGAAATAAATAAAGTAAATAAGAGAAAATTATAATGAGTAACTTAGAAAATAGTAATGCAGTATCAATAAAGCCAGTATTATTTAATGAAACAGAGTCGTGATATAAGGATAGCCGAATAAAAACTGGCTAACGGAGCTAAAAAGTAAGCTCATGTATAGAATAAAACAGTTAAAAATTTTCATTAAGCGCAACTCATCATTAAACCCTACAAACCGCTTGAGATCAAAGTATTTTTTTATTACAACTTTATTTATTTATTTATTGCACAGTACATAAAATTAACTTAAGTTAACCTGGGTACTACCCTGTAAGGGCGTAGCAATATAATTATACCTTTACAGGTAATAATTAAAATCTAAACAAACTAACACTGCCTAATTAGTAACACATCACTTTATTAAAAAAATTTAGTGTAAACTAAGAAATGCAAATCCATCATTCACGAATCTGACACAATTAAGCCTGCAAACACCCATCTCCTCCGCTGAAGCTGTCATAATTGAACATTAAAAATCTCCCATATGCGCCAATATTACTAGTAAACGCAACAAGTGTTGAACCCATAAAATAAACGCTATGAACGTCCATAAAACCCGTTCAAGCAAGACGGGCGTGACTGTACTTTATATTGAGACATCAAATGTATTGCATTTTAATATACGCAAATAAATATGCAAATGCTTTTTAAACAAATTCTGAGCGCCCTTCGCACACTTTATAGAAGGGAGAGTATACATAAATAATAATGTTACTTGAGTGTGCTGAGTGCTACTTTTGTTACACTACAAACCCGTTTTTTTTTTGCTTATGCAAAAAAACATATGAAACAATTGAGCGTTTTAGAATTTAATTTACTAACGAAAAGTTAATTACAGTATTGCTTCTGTAATGTCATTAATGGTCAAAGTTTTTAAGTCCGCACTATGTTTCGTCAATAGGATCCATAACGATATTATTAAGATTATAAATTAAATTAAAATTCAATTATCTATGCAAAACAGCTTCAGTTCCATTTTTTTTTTATTAATTTATTTGCAAATAATACAAAATTACAAGATCTTAAGCCTAGCATAAAGTAAAGTGCATGCGTATTAAAACTGCATGCAGGTGTGCAAAAATGTTCATGAATTTAATTATTCGATACAATTATTTAATCCATTTATTCCCTAAATTCCATTCATGCGGGATGGCTACTTTTGACGCAGCAAGGCGTTTGAAACCGAAATTGCACAAAAAAAAACGGAATAAAATTCCACTGCAAAGTCTCACCAGTGCCCTAAGCACGACTTGTCGAATCCTGCGTCACGTAAAATCGAATAGTAAACTATAACGAGTTTGTATGACGTTTGGAACAGCGCCCGCCCGTGAGCGTATTTGGAACTAAAATTTACTATGAGATTTCTCGATCTCGATACGATAACCGTAACGTAACGCAGGATTCGACAAGTCGTGCTTAGGGCACTGCTATTATACAATCAACTAATTTGCTGACTAGTCTTCGTAAGAATGCACGCTCCCAACTCTCAGGTCTCATAAGTAACTATAGATCAAAAGCTTGCATTACCATAGTGGAGGGGGCACAGTAATCTGGCTAAGTAATTCTCTCTCAGTAAGTAATTCGCTGATAAATGAAATTAAATCGCACAAACAAGTGATGCCGTTCGCCCCGCGGCTCCCCTTTAGAGCGCGCTGCTGGCCGGGGTAGGGTTGGCTATCGAGCATCGATAATGAAATTTACCGATGATATACGTTGTTTTTCAGATCACTTTATACTTTAGCATGAAATATGTGAAGCATATTGGAACATGTAATATAAATACATAAAATAGGAACACAGGATAATAAATACCCAAAAAACTAAAAATAATCAGGACTTTATGCGTTTAAAGTAGTCATATAGACAGGGACAAAACTAAGCCACGTATTTTATTGTTTTAACCACAATAATTACATTCGACTAAAAGCTTTAAAACTAAAACTTACTGTAAGTATGCTTTTTTTATCATTTCGAAATATAAATGACGCTGGCTAGAATGACATATTGCAATCCCAACAGCTCTTATCTTCCCAGACCCAGAACGAAAACAATTTGTACATACTGTATGCCTTAAGCTTTTAGTTACCGACAGACAGCCTTCAGCTCAAGAAAACTGCCTTAAAAATCAAGCAAAAAAAAAACATCGGCACAATGACATCTCGTCCCTAAAAAAATCTAGCGAAAAGAACATCGCAACGCGACATGTGTGCGCCAATCTGTCGATGCGCTCAGCATCCCTCTCTTTCCCACCAACGAGCACCCGCATACGAACATCCCCCTCTAACCCCTCAAAACTACCCTATTCACGGCTGTCGCGAAAGCTTAGACATCCGATTATCGCTATGTTTTGGATTGTTTTCGATTGTCCGATTCGATTATTGGATAAAAAAAAGTTATCGTATTACGTACCTCGGATTACTTACGCATGTGTTTTGTTAATGGACGAATTTTGACTTTTATTTTATTAGACGTCATTTTATTAGAATATTCACGCGTAAAGCCGAGTTTAGATATGCAAGATAAATCGTGCAAGTTGCATTACATTGCTGCGTTCGATCACCCACTCCAGACGCGTTCGCTTAACGGTCTCGCATTGTATTGCAACTTGCATGATTCTTCTTGCAGGTCTAAACTCGGCTTTAAAAAAGGCTGTTTTTGCACCAGCACCAAAGACGTACTGACCTAAGTTATTTATTTATTTCATTCAATTCTCCTAATTTATTTCCATTATTATCCTCCTAAGTACCCGCCACTGCATGCGGTTTTTGCACCAGCACCAAAGACGTACTGACCTACGTTATTTATTTATTTCATTCAATTCTCCTAATTTATTTCCATTATTATCCTCCTAAGTACCCGCCACTGCATGCGGTTTTTGCACCAGCACCAAAGACGTACTGACCTACGTTATTTATTTATTTCATTCAATTCTCCTAATTTATTTCCATAATTATCCTCCTAAGTACCCGCATGCAGTGGTAAGCTGAACTATAAAAATAAACGATCGTAATATTCGTAGTTCTCAGCTACGCACTTTAAAACACATCTTTGGTGGAAAAGCAGTTTGAAGATTGTTGAAAGCGCCGCTACCGTCACGCTCTGCAAACTATAACTCCTCCTCCTTTAAAAAGAGCTTCCAGGGTTTCTTACATCTATACTTTCTATACTTAATATAAGTTGTATTAGCCTCAAGTGAAGTGTGTGCAAAACAGCCGTACATATCCGTAGGTATAGGTTTAAATTGGAATAAAAATATCTAAAATACATAAACTAAGCATTGGTTTTTCGGTCGATTCATCGCGATTTAGTCAAGATCCGCGATCAACGACCTGTCACCATTTTTTTGTTGACTTTATCATTAAAAAACTTAGATCAAACTCGAACCGAACAAGACCGCAGACGCAGACTGTGACATGGTTATAAATTGGAATGGTTTTAATGGTACAGCGAATACAGATAAGCAGTTGTCGTCGATTGTCAAATACCTACTTCTTAATAGTTCGGCGCGTCGTTTGTGACATTCTCAATACTTCGTTCAGACTTGTCTCACAGTGGATATTCGAGGATTGCGTGGTCAGAACAAAAGTCGAGCTAACTTACGAAGCTTGAGGTCCTGGGTTCGATCCCCTGTCGTGCAGATATTTGTATGATGAATACGAATATCTGCTTTTGAGTCTTTGGTTTTTTTTTATGTATTTAAGCATGTATACCAATAAGTTAAGCTATATAAGTTTATTTATCCGCTGCCTAGCTCCCATAACAGACGCTCTGCTTAATCTGTGATTATTTTATATCCAATTTCACACCAAAATAATATGTTCATAACTACACCAATAATCTGACTCTCACACGCCCCCTTATGCCTTCACAGCACACGTCAACAACTCCAAATCAGGCCAGGAATCATTTCATCCCCAATTGGTCGCAAGTGTTCCTTATCCCAGGCCCGCGGGCCGGCGCGAGCCACACCTGGCCGGTCGCACGGCACTTTACGGATTGGCAACCCCTGTAGGGTTAAGGTGGGGATCTGCAGTGGTTCTTACGTCATTAGTTATGGTAATGATGTTGCTCGTCAGCAATATTGAACGCTGTGATCCAGGCCCCTTTTTCACCATCTTTACAATTGTCAGCTTTATATGACAATTCGAAATACATTTCTTTGACAATATGAAACGCGCTAAAACAAAAGCTCTTCAATTCAGCAGTTGACACCGAAATGTCATTGAAAACTGACAATTGTAAAGTTGGTGAAACAGGGGCCAGGTAATCAATCTGGATATTTGTGAAGTAGGATAAATTACCTATTGGGTACTGGCGACCCCCCTGTATCTGGTCACTTTGCCTGAATTGTATCGATCCAGAACTGTTACCGAGAGCATTCTGAAAGTATTCATACTCAGCATCTTGATACAAAATTGGTGACCAGTGACTGGATGTCTTTTTCTAAGTGGCTAGTTAGTGTCAATTCATCCTATGCAATAATAGTAGATTAATGCCCAGGCGTGGGAAGTGAGCAATTGCTGGAGCGAGAACTTAGTTTAAAAACACGAACCGCAGTTGAGTGTTTTTAATAAGTACGAGTCCAGCAGTTGCTATTCCAGCCGTGGCAGATATAGATTTTTTCTCAAACATTAAGAGGAAATAATGATTTTTTAATTATTAATTAACTCTCATAATACTTACAGCAAGCCAAAACTGCCATTGTTGTTACTGTGATTGTGGCAGTGTCTTAAATATTATTTATTGCAAAATATTACAATATCTGAGTCATTATTAACATATTTTATTTAATTAAATATTTAATAACTAACTAAATTTATTAGATAATTTCCTTACCCCTGTTTTATAATAGTTTCACAACGACTAAATATTTCCATTGAAATTTAAGCGGTACTAAGCAGTTTGCTTTAGTTAATAGTTATCCTCTGATTTTCATCATGGTGGACTTCTCACGATTTTGTCACTAAAAACTATTAAATTTATGTAACTTGCTTAACTTCAAATAAATCAAGACTTTGTGTGTTATTGTTACTTGCTTACGTATGATTTCATTCCCGCCATTTTTTTTTTTAGTTAAAAAGTATATTTTTCTTTTTAATACTGCCAAGCTATTTAAGACATCGATAAAAATGTTAAATTTCGAATAGAACGCCTGCATACAGCCACCGGTTTGGCTGAATGAGACATGTCACCGGATGTTTCCATGGTCTATTTTACTTTTTAAAAAGTTAAAAACAAATGAAAAACAGTCCAGCAATCCGATTTATGGACAGGTAATCGCGCCTGCAATGTGATGCGGCCGTCAACAAGGCACTTCGTGTTCTGTTACTTCGAGTAAAATGACAACATTTCCGACAATGTTTGAGAAAAAACTACTCTCATCTAATCTACTCTACCAAGGATCTTCACGACGATCGGTTTTGTGTTACCCGCAGCCAATGGCTTCCCGCGATCTTTACCAGACCGTCCGTCCACCTTGAGAGAGGCATACCAACACTTCGCCTTCCGGTACGCAGTCGCCACTCTAGAACCTTACGGTTCCAAATCAGTTCTACGAGCAATGTGCCCCGCCCACTGCCACTTAAGGTGTGCAATTTGCTGAGCTATATCGGTAACTTTAGTTCTACGGATCGCCTCATTTCTGATATACGAATGTTGTGTAAACAAAAATCCCCTACAAATTATGTTCTCTCGTCGCTCGGCGATATAGCGTAATCGTATGTGTTAATCATAACATCTACTCTAAGCTACCGCGGAGGCGCCCCGTCGGGCCCCCGCTGTGCTGTTGGGCCCACTCAATCACTGCACTGCCCACTGTTTTATAATCGCCCACATTATAGTCAGAGTCGGAACAGCAGAACAGCTGTCATTACAGATTTGAAACCCGGTAGGCAGTTGAAGAAAAAAACAATGATAGCCTAGTGGTTTGTCAACCAGCCTTTTTTTACGTTCCACTGCTGGGCACAGGCCTCCTCTCAGAATGAGAGGGCTTGGCCTATAGTTCCCACGCGGGCCCAGTGCGGATTGGGAACTTCACACACATCATTCAATTGCTTGGCAGGAGTGTGGAGGTTTCCTCACGATGTTTTCCTTCACCGAACAGCTCATGATGCATTCCAAATATGGAATTATATTTGGAATGCATCATGAGCTGCACATAAATTCCTAAAAACTCAAGAGGTGCGAGCCGGGGTTTGGACGTGGTTTGACTTACGGCTTCTCAAGAGGAGCAAGTCTCACCCCAGGCTCGCATCTCTGAGTTTTTCGAAATTCATGTGCGAAATTACACCAGGAAAACATTATCAAACCTACACACTTCAGCGAAGCAATTCAATTGTGTGTGCGAAATTACACCAGGAAAAAATTATCAAACCTACACACTTCAGCGAAGCAATTCAATTGTGTGTGCGAAATTACACCAGGAAAACATTATCAAACCTACACACTTCAGCGAAGCAATTCAATTGTGTGTGCGAAATTACACCAGGAAAACATTATCAAACCTACACACTTCAGCGAAGCAATTCAATTGTGTGTGCGAAATTACACCAGGAAAACATTATCAAACCTACACACTTCAGCGAAGCAATTCAATTGTGTGTGCGAAATTACACCAGGAAAACATTATTAAACCTACACACTTCAGCGAAGCAATTCAATTATATGTGCGAAATTACACCAGGAAAACATTATCAAACCTACACACTTCAGCGAAGCAATTCAATTGTGTGTGTGAAATTTGGTATAGACATACTTAGTAGAAAAATCTTTCCCACGGGCCAGGCCAAAATCAATCTTATCACAATGACAGGGGAAAGCTTTTCTCAATTTAACTATAGAACACACAGAGCCTCTAGTGTAATTTTTACATACATACATACATCCATAGAGTCACGCCTGTTTCCCGGAGGGGTAGGGATTTTTGTCACAGGAAAACGTCGCATTCGCGTGTGCTCGACTGCCATACTGTGAGCCGTTTATTTCACTATGATTGAATCTCACGACAGTATCATGTTAAAGAAAACTTATTCATATTTAACATCGACTGAGCAAAATATCTCAACTCTAATCTACCACAGTGTAAATACAGTGGCGTAACTCTGGTGTATGGGACCCCCCGCGGCGGCGCCCGCTGCGCTGTTGTGCTACTGTTCATTGATTATGTTGTTATGCCTTTTATATCTGGCAGTTATGGGTTTGTGATGTAGAGATTAATATTAATTGATAAGTGAATAGGCACAGGCCTCCTTTCAGAACATAAATAGGCTGATGATGATGATGATGAAGTGAATAGGAGTGAGAAGAAACTCAAAGTATGTGACTCATTTTAATTTGTCTCTCAGTAGGTCTAGCACAACTGACAGTGTGACTTCTATCTCGCGCAAGAATAACTGCCCGTCCTTTTTAACCGACTTCAAAAAAGGAGGAGGTTCTACGTTCCACTGTATGTATTTTTTTAAATTTTTTTTTGTCCGGTACTATTTTACTGGTGGTGGTAGTTTTGGTTGTGGGCTTAGTAGCGTTTGCGTTGATTATTTTATTTTTAATTTGAGGAGGGAGTGCATGGAAATAAATACTCAGCGCAGACGAGGCTATTTTGGATGACTATACTGCACTACTTCGTGGAGGAGCAAATTAATTTAATCCGTTACTTGTAACATGGACCTCCGCAAAGTTACGCCTGAATCAATACAATTTTATTTTTTTTTATGTGTGTACATCGATTACTCCGTCAATTGTAGACCGATTTTCAATTTTTTTTATTTTATTCGAAAGGGTATACTCCTGAGGTGGTCCCATTGTCACCAAGTCATGATCTGATGATGGGATCCCAGGGAAATCGAAGGCAACCCTCAAATTTTATAGGCACGTATTATGTGTTGCATATATTTTCTAAAGCTATTCAAGTATTTGCGTCTGGTAATCATCATCTCATGTTGATGAGCTGATGATGGAAGGTACAACTCCTTAACGGTTAGGAGTTGAAGGATAATTCTGAAAATGTTAAATCAACGTAAAATTGTGAAATAAAAATCTTTTAACAAAAAAGTAAAACCGCCTTCAAAAAAAACCTTAGAAAAAAAACGTAAAATAATCCTCTAAAATAATGATAAATAAATAAAATGAAATAAAATGCGTTCATTCCGGACAACAGAAACTAAAGCCTAAAGCCATATGGCCTAGCACTAAGTAGCAGAAATATGAAGTCGGTGCCTCATTCAAAGAATATTCCGCTCGCACCGCACCGACTTCATATTTCTGCTACTTAGTGCTAGGCCATAAGGCTTTAGGCTTTAGTTTCTGTTGTCCGGAATGAACGCATTTTATTTATTTATCATTATTTTAGAGGATTATTTAACGTTTTTTTTCTAAGGTTTTTTTTCTGTTACTCAAAATGCAACAGGACGGGTTTTATACTTAGGTTATAAATTAATATATTATTCGAGTTTGTGTTGCGACAAACAAAGTCGCGGCCAGTCGTGCTATCTCACAGTTATTGAGAAAAAGAGCTTTACATAAGTAAATCTAAACAGACCGCTCAAATTTCGCGCCCACTTGTGTCATCTCACCATCAAAAACGCCATTTGGTCCCCGCTTTCACTAAAAACAAGACGAGCACAAGTGCTTTCTCCCATATATCCATTGTCGAGCAATCAGGCCCATTATTTTCCTATCCTAGTTCACTCTCTAAAAAGACTACCCTTCCCGTGACACACGTCAAGGGCCGGTAATCGAACCCCGTCCCGGGGGCATACACAGGAACCGCATTTGCGGCACGCGACCGGCCATAACGGTAATTTTGCACTGTGGAATTAAATAATTATGACACATAACATAACTGATATAACCACTGGGAGTGCCATTCTAACGGCTTGAGGCTTATTTTTAACCTCCCACGCAAAAAGAGAGGTTGTTACAAGTTTGATCTGTGTATATGTTTGTGGCATCGTAGCTCCTAAGCGGATGGACGGATTTGGCCGCGGCTTCTTTTAATCGAAATCTGGTTTAATCGAGATGGTTCTAAGCTAAGTTTGATAAAAATTGGTTGAACCGTTTTTGAGATACTGAACTTTAAACTGAAAATGTCGGGGGGTTTTTCAAGTTTTCTAAGTTGGTTAGGTTATTATATTTGTTTTGATATTGGAACGAGAGAGCTGGCTCTATGATTGGTTGGTCCCTAGGGCTGAAGACGGTACTCAGTTGAAGACTCGTTTTTGCGGGTGGTAGGGCCTTGTGCAAGATCCGTCCGGATCGCTACCGCCATCGCTAATTCTACCGGTAAGCAGCAGTACTTGCACTACTGTGAGTGTACGTTGTGTTCCCGTGTGGAGAGTGATAGCCCGGGAAACAACAGGCACACGAGGCATTTCATCTTAGCCCTCTAGGTTGGCAACGCATCTGCAATCACTCTGGTGTTGCAGATGTATATATATGGGCAGTGGTGATCACTTCACATAGGTGGCCCATTTGCTCGTTTTCCTTCTTTTTTGTATGAAAAAAAAATTACGAACTAATTCAGCCAAACCGAAAAATAGAATTAAGACAAAGCAAAAATTGAAAAGATTCACAAAATGCATCTACTATTTTTTGCTACTTGCATTAGGTAATATATAGCAGTAACCAAATACTTCTTGTAAAGCAGTCATCTTTTAAATTAGATCAATATTTGACAAAAATAACACCGAAAATAGTTACTGATTGTGTCTTTTCTACATCAATGTAAACATCTGTCACGTCATGTCTTAAATTTGATAATGCTAACTCGTAACACAACTCAGACACACAGTGATGCTCAGTGATGATTAAAAATTGTAACCCAAATAGAATTACACAAAACCAAACAATTTACATTAGCTCAATTATCAGTCGCGTGCCCATATTATTGCCAAAATTAACAACAGCAAACTAAACTTCGATGAAGCCATATCCAATCAAAACTAAACTTTACTGCACTTCATTAAGGTCTGGCCATAATTTTACCAACTGCAACACAAATTCGAGACTATCCTAAACCCAACTTAAACCAAAAATTCGAACCTTCATTCTACCATATACGTTTCAAAACCGCATACTATCTCACCACACTAGCATTTCAAAACAAAACTAGCACAGAAAATTCGACTTTATGGCCGCCACACGGAAAGAGGGCTACCTCTACACTAATGTTCCTCGGAACATAGGCATGCTCTAGCCACGTGGCACGCGCGGCAGTGTCACCGCTGGGGATTTCACCAAGGATCGAACCACGTACCCCGGAGGATTGGACCATGACGGCACGTGACTGTTTTGACGAGTAAATTGTGACAGTTTTTGTGGCGGTTGCAGTTTTAAATTTACGGTTCCAATTTTGAATTTCGGGTGGGCGGAGTTTTGAATGCAAAAGCAGTAAATACATCTTGAAATCTTAGCATGTTTGTCTCAAATAGCTAATAATTATATGAGTCAATGAAATCAACAGGATAAACTAAGGAACATAATATTAGTTAAGATTGATCATAAAGTCTAGAGAAATAAATCATGTTCTCGTGGCTCTCGATTGTGGCTAAGAGGGTTTTCCTTCACCGAAGAGCTCATGATAAATTACAAACGTAATTTTGCAAATAAACTCCGAAAAACTGAGAAGTGTGAACCGGGGCTCGAACCCACGACCGTCTGCTTGAGACGCCGTAGGTCTAACCACTAGGCTATCACGGCGTTTTAAGCAAGAAAGTACCGATTTACAACAAGCGTTCTACAGGTCGATTAAGAAAGAGCTGGCACGAATGGAAAGAACGAAACTAATGTCACTTAAACATTTTTATAGGGAAATGACTGTGATGCCTGTCATTTTCATGTGTGTGCAGCGTATCCAAATAGGTGACACATAGATAGTTTCATTCACTCATTCAATCCATTCGTGCCAGCTCTTGTGAGTCGACCAGAGGGTCGAGCACGACTTTTCGAAACCTGCGTCACGTAAAATCTAATACTTAGTAAACGTTGTCGAGTTTGTATGACGTTTGGAACAGCGCCCGCCCGTGAGCGTATTTGGAAATAAAATTTAGTATGAGGTTTCTCGATCTCGATACGATAACCGTAACGTTACGCAGCATTCGTAAAGTCGTGCTCGACCCTCAGCTCTTGTGAGTCAACCTGTATAGACCATAAAAAAAATCCAAACTGACTGTCGTAACATAACGTCGCCGAGGGGAGCGCGGGGCCAAATGGACCGCCGCCTATTAACACTGCACATTTCATTACGCCCTTTACTGGAGTGTGTTTTGATTCAATTTCACAGCCGCTGCTCGCATATGGCGCTGTCGTCGCGCAAAGTTAAGTTTGCGGTCGGCAGTGGCGCCACTGTTGTATGAAACTGTTGAATGTAAAAAAAGTGTAACTAGAAAGAGCGTAGTAACGTCTTTCTACCAATATGTATACCACAGCCCCGTATGGCCCACCATTATTATAGCAATTGTTTTTTTTTTCAATGGATTTTGAATTTAATTATTTCAAAAGTAATGCAAAATTTACGTTGTTTGAAAAAAAGCTGAAACACAACAAATTGTATTCTGTTACATTGTCGAAAGTTTCACATTCCATTTGAACTTACTTTTAACGATGAAACATGAGACAACAAGAAAATAAGGCGTAGTTTATGTACATATCTATACCAACTCTTATTGGATCTTACTCGTACCAAACTCTGCCAAACTTGATATCAGTGACCACTCAGATTAAAATATTTAAAATTAAATTCTGTTATTTGTAATTAAAAACTACATGAGTTTTTCAATGCACAGTTATTACAAACACTAACCCCGTCTAAACTTAATACCAAATTTCGCCGCCCGCAAACTTAACTTGGCCCAAAAAGTGATTACATTAGGTGAATTGAACAGGTAATGAAGCGGAAGGTGACGGTTATTGTTTGCCGATAAAAAGTTATGTTCGTCGCGTATGTTCGGTTAGTTTAGTAGTTAATTATGTCTCGTATGTTCACTTACAGGGGTGGGGAGACGGGGCATAAATAGAACTGAATAAATCTAAAAACATATAAAAGAGATACGTGACTTACTGACGGATCTGTCAAACGTCTGGACCTAGAAAGCTGAAATTTGGCATAGAGGTTCCTTTTATAATATACGCCCGGGATAAGGCGGGATTTTTCGAAATTCCCACGGGATAGAATTCTGCCACGGGAGCGAAGCCGCGGGCGAAAGCTAGTTGGTATATAAGGTAGATACATGTCGAGTGGTAATCTTTGTTCAGTTTAGTTCATGAAAATCATAACATCATCTATGTAAGTAGATACAAGTTTTAAAGAAAACTACAAGATGAGCAAATGAAGCGTATTTTTGACAATGACCTGAATCATTTTATCCTTGATATTTTACGTCAGTAGGCCAGCGATTCTTTCTAATCCATAGTGTTTTCCAAGGAAACTAAAAGTTAAACCCTCTTAATAACCTACAGGTATCTAAATTTGCAGTTAAGTACACCCCTGTTAAGACATGTCATCTAGTAAATTATCTCGATATTTTTCATAACAGCAGCAACCAAAGAACCGACAACCCACACACGTACCATTAAAAATTCTAAATTACATTTTAATACACTAACCTAAATATCACATCAGTATGACAATGATATATTCAAAACAAACACAGTACATCCCGTAACACAACACCGAACACATTTATCACGTGTCCAACCCTAGAGGAATACTAGGGCTGCCAGGGGCGAGCTAGGGGTGAGACAAGCGATAAACGTCACCTGCCATTAAATAGAGCGCGCATCATTGACAAAACACAAATTGAATGCGAGCGCCACCCCTGCAGGGGCGACCCTTTCAGGGGTATTGAATAAAATAATATTTAGGAATGGCTGAGACTGGAAATTTATTCTGACGCATGCCTGTTTTTAGTGCCGTTTTAATTCAATAAGCTTAATGCTGTATCGGTGTTTTGTTGTTCATTTATATATTGAAAAAAAAAAACACTAAACCGAGTTTTTTATTTTATTTTAACACTTCAATCGTTCCATTTTTTTTCAAATTAAAGTTTGGAAAATAGAAATAAATATCCGATGACAAAATTTTATCATGTTGAGAGTTCAATCGTTAAGGTTGATATAAGTCGAAATAATTGACTGTTAAAACAATAATACTCATACTCATACTCATTTATTCGTAATAAGTTATTATCACATGTCATTAATACTTATGCAACTAAACATATCTTAAATTTCAAAATTGCTGAAATTTTTTAGGTCGACTTATCGGGTTTGACCACTCAAATCAACCCTCGGTCTACCATCGAAATGTGGCATTTGCGTCACGTCAACACACACGACACATCTTACTAATATTCATTACATTATCCATAAAAATAAATGCAAAAATACAATAAAATGGAGTCTCGAAAAATAAAAATAAACATAAAATGTCCAGATGCGTGGCGAGCGGTAATAAAAAATAAATATTGACTTTGAATATCAAATAATCATCGAACCCCTGGCATTTTAATGAATTAAAAATGTCCTCGTGAAATTACTACTGAGAGGTTTGGGTTGTTACTACGAGCGGAAAGCTAAAAAGTGAGAAACGCTTGGAAGAAACTGATTATTAAGACGTTTAGGCAAGAAATAATAAAATTCAACACAATATGTTATAGTAATTTGATGAGAAAAGTAAAAGTAAAGAAAACCCACTAGATTTTCATATGTGATTCAATCTCATTGGTCCATTAGTGATAAAAATAAGGAGGAGTAAGGTAGCTGAACATTATTATGTTCCTTGTTAAAAAAATTCTCTGGTTAAAACACGGAACAGAAGGAAAAATTTCATCGAATTGTATGGGATCCGAGCGTGTACGAGTAACATTTCGCGTAGGTATTTTGACGTCACGCGTGTAATTTAGTGAGGAAACAGCTCCAAGTTTCTTGATGATGTTTGAACAGTTAATTGTTGTTGTTGTAAGCTGAGGTTCTCAGAACTTCTATTCGGCACGCGAGACATACACTCTTTCCTTCTATCCCAGATTTAAAGCACAGGAAGAAAAGTGGAAGATGGGAAAGGAAAGTGCTGGAGTGGAGACCACGGACTGGGCGCAGAATCGTAGGAAGGCAGCCCGCGAGATGGGCTGACGATCGCACAGGTTGCAGGGAGGGACTGGATGCGAAAGGCACGTGACCACACAACCTGGAAGAAAATGGAAGATACCTATACTCAGCATTGGGTAGTAACAAGTTGAAGAAGAAGAGACAGAAAGAAAAAAAAAATCTAAAATTCACTTCGCTCGTAACCTCAGCAACTGAATCAAGTCAATTCTCATGATTCACATTTGCACATCCGCGGATGATCTGACGATGACAAGTACGAGTATATCCTAAAATCGCTAGCGCTCAACAATCCGCCCTCACAGCAGCCCCACAAAGGGCGTACTAAAGCCACAGGGTTCTTTTCATTTCAGAACTGAGAACTCAGCTTTTTAATTTAGAGAATCGATGGGCGGGGCCGGCGGGCGACATGCTGTCAAATTACCGAGTCGCTAGTCGATGCTTAGGCAAATGCAGGTCAACTCGTTTGGGGACCCGATTGGGGTATTGCTTTTGATCGGATGATTTAACGTATGGGAATAGGTAAGTGAAAAAAAAAACCGGCCAAGTGCGAGTTGGAATCGCGCACGAGGGTTACGTACAAAGATTTTAACGCTTTTCGCCAGTGTTTTCAGCTGTCCAGTGTTAGCAGAGTCCTGCTCCTAAGCAAAATGTACGCAGTGTGGGGTCATCTTATATTGGTCAGCTAAATCTACAGACAGACAGAAAAATTTCAGATTTTGAGAATTTTCTGAGTGGTTGTGCCATAAGAGCTACCTTCATACCAAATTTCAAGTTTCTAGGACGACAACCATTTGTAGTAGCAGTACCCTTTAGGTTTTCACAGTACGGCAATTTGTATGGAAACAACCTTTTTAATTAGGTACTGTATCTTTTGATTGCGTTGACTTAGAAGTTTGATTTTTTCACAGCTTTAAGGGTCTGCAGTCTTGTTAATTTGATGTTAATTTCAGCATGCTACCTCCACGCGTTACAGAGAAAAAGGATCTTGACAGACAGACAGACAGGCAGACGGACAACAAAGTGATCCTATAACGGTTCCGTTTCCCTTTGAGGTACGGAATCCTAAAAATACTAGCTAGTAATCATCCCCATGTCGACATGAGATGAGTATTGGTTTCCTGCAATTAGTCTCTTAAACCCTCGAATACCTATAGACCTCACAGCATATTGCAGAGTGGTTAATAGCATCATCGAGTACCCTAGAATCGCGCTAGTTCAAGTCGTTTTGAAAATGTTCGAAGCGAAAATTAATGACCAATAAATAATAGTTATTTATTCAACAGGTTAATAATAAGAGCCAACTAGATACGAATGCGAGTTTCTGACATTGAGCCGTAGGCGTATTCTTTAGAGTTCGTCAGTCCTCTTGGTTCCATAGTCCTTGAATATTAGTAAAATAACGAATTCATTTCCTTTTTTTCCAAATTTTAAACTGATGCGTAAATATATTTCTAAAATAAAAATTTCTCGAATAGTGTAATTGGACTAGCGCGTTTCCACGGTTTGGTAAAGGTCTGGGTTCGAACCCCAGTTCGAGATTTTTTTTTTCTGGTTTTTCTATATATTTACTTACTTACGCATCAGTTTGAAATTTAGAAAAAATAATTTCGAACGGAATGGCCGTAAAAATAAATAAAATAAAAAATACAAAAAAATTAAGATAAATTCATTTCCGCTTTGGTGAATCATATTCAGCAAAATTGGTGAGTAAAATAAACCAATCTCCAATGTGACAGAAATCCATCGCTTGCTGTAATAGTCCCCTTAAATACCTACAGACTCGGCATATTTCAGAGTGTATAATAGCGTTATCGAGAGCCCTAGACGGTCGCTAGGGCTTAATTCGATTCGGAGAGGTTCGATGGCCCTCGCCGAAGTGGCCCTGATTGCTATTGTGGAAGGTTGTAAGATGCTTCTGAGGGGTCTAATGGTGAGTGTTTTGAACCCTGTTAGGTAATTATATGAGTATGAGCTTTTCGGTGAAGGAAAACATCGTGAGGAAACCCGAATACTCCTACGAAGCAATTCAAAGATGTGTGTGAAGGTCCCAATCCGCACTGGGCCCGCGTGGGAACTATGGCCCAAGCCCTCTCATTCTGAGAGGAGGCCTATGCCCAGCAGTGGGACTTAAAAAAAAGACTGGTGATGAAGTAATTATAAAGGAAGTAGTTTTCTGTTGAAAATTTAATTTTTAAAACATGCTTTTTACCCGACTGCCAAAGGAGGGTTATAATTTCGAGCATATGTATGTATGTATGCAAGTCTAATTCTTTGGCATGCTCTGAAGCCTAAACCGTTTGTTGGATTTCAACGTATGAGGTGTCATTAGATTCGTCTCAGCTGTGTGAGATACAACACTCACATAAGGTATATTGTTTCCCGGAATTGCAATCGGGTTTTCTGTTTTTAATTTTAAGTTGATTGGGTTATTTTAACATGAAACTACCGTGAGACTCAATCATAGTGAAATAAACGGACCACTGCTTATTACGTCACGTAAACGTTGCATCTGTCCGAACATACTGACGAAACTAAATAAATAAATATCATGGGACAAGTGACACCAATTGTCCTAGTCCCAAATTAAGCAGAGCTTGTGTTATGGGTACTAGACAACGGATAAACATACTTATATAGATAAATACATACTTAAATATATATTAAACATCCAAGACCCAAGAACAAACATTCATATTCATCATACAAACATCTGCCCCGACCGGGATTCGAACCCGGGACCTCAAGCTTCGTAGTCAGGGTCTCTAACCACTAGGCTATCCGGCCGTCTAACTATAAAATAAACAACCTAATCTAATAACACGTATCTGCCTGTCATTCCATCTAACAATCATCGTGACATTAATAACGCTTTTTCTAAGTAACCAACCCTTCAACAGCAACAGTAATAAATCCATCTAATTCAGCCGTTCCGGCTCGGGCGCACATTTTAATCAAACTAACGCTATGCGATCAAATCGATAATCACTTGTAATCTACCCGCTACCGATGTCACATGGCCCCAATTTACTCCTGTCATAGAGCTGAGGCGACGGAGACTGGACAACCCGTTTATTATGCACATAGACGAAGAAACAAGGGGTGAAAAGGTGAAAAGATCTGGTAAAGATCGCGGGACCGCGGTGGATGCGGAAAGCACAAGACCGGTCTGAGTGGAGAGCCGAAGGGGAGGCGGCCGTCTAGCAGTGGACGTCTTTCGGTTGATATGATGATGATGATGGTGATGAAACTTTAGATACTTACTGAAACAAGAATTAGTAGAAAACTAGAAAAATATGACTAGCCTGGTCGAAGCTTTTAAATAAATCTTCAGAACAAAATATTATAATTTTTTTATAAGTACGACAAAGAAGTCAATCGAGCAAGTGGGTCACCAGATGGTAAGTGATCACCACTGCCCGTAGACATCCGCAACCCTGGGGAGTTTGCAGATGCGTTGTCAACCTAGAGAGCTAAGCCTCTTGTGCCCATAGTTACACAGGCTGTCTTACTCTCCACACCGGATACTAATGAATACTAAACAAAATTGGTCTTAACAAAAGCCGAAACAAAAAGTCTGCTACCTGAAGGCTACGAGATTACCGATGTGTAGATTATAATATAACACCTATCTGAATACTGCAAAAAACGTATCATCCAAATGGGAACAGCGTAGTTCACGACTAAGTAGATGACAAATGTAAACGTGACTTTCTCATTCACCTGTCAGTGCATCCTTTACTGATTCAAGTACAAAGAAAAGGACGCACTGGAACTGGGTATGGATTTTAGAAAACACACCTCGAAAAATACAGAAAAATTAGAGTAGCAGAAATTTAACGGCCCCAGTGATTATTCTTAACTTTTGGCAATTTTGTAGCAATACACAGATTTGCACCAATTTCAAGTGCTGTGTTTTGTAAAATCGATGCAAAGCGACTAGCGAGGGAACGGCGCGCGTGCCAGACGTTCCGTTGCCTCTGAGAGGCCCACACCGACTTCAAAGCACTTCCCCCTCTGCACCGCCCTTCCGCACGAGGGGCAGATCACGTCCCATATGGGCACAATGGAGTGTCGCGCGCACATGTGCTGCATTGAGTGCATGTTGTGATAGGACAATTGAGTCGAAATGCATCGCGCGAGGCGATTGGCGGAAATTTTCGTAAGAAAATTTACTGAGCGAATTCTACGTAGACGAAGTTGCGATCGACACCTAGTAGGAACATATTTCTTACCTACTTATCTGTATACGGAGTGTTGTCGTATAATGTAACAAAAATGTGTCCGGAAGAAACATGCCTACAAGAGTTCTAACCCACTTTTACGCGAAATAATTTAGTTTTGACAGAAGCCATTTACGTCTTTTGAGGGACACATAGTTAAAATTCTGGAAATAATAAAAAATCATTAAGCATAAAACAATCATCTGTAAAGCCACCAGTTATATGGCTTAGCACAAATATGAAGGCGGTGCTTCATTTGACGGTTGCCCTCGATTTCCCTGGGATCCCATCATCAGATCTTGACTTGGTGACAATGGGACCACCTCGGGAGCAGACTCTTTCGAATAAAAAGACAATTTTTAAAGTCGACCCACATTTGAAAGAGAAATACATACAGAGTGGAACATAGCACCTACTCTTTTTGAAGTCGATTATTTTTAATAGTGTTTTTACACATTTTATGCAGTGTCATACATAGCGAATCACTTCAACGCCCCCACCTATATATACTGCACTATTCTGACATATCTCATTATTACTCAGCTCACAGCACCATGCAGGCAGGAGGCATGTTTGTTTACTAAACTTTTAATTAATCATGAGTGCTTCTTTGATGGGGTGTGAGCTTTTTGTGCTCAGTGGCGACACCTGTTAGCTGTAAGGGGCGTTGCATGTACGATAATTAAAATGACGTCAAAAGCCCGTGCATCGGTTAACTTTTAGCAAATTAATTTATGAAAATAAATACGGCATTTTATAATTGCACTAGTTTCTGTGACTTTTCTCTTTTTACTTCCCGACTCAAAAAGAGGGGTGTTATAAGTTTGATCTTGTATCTGTGTGTGGGTGTATGTGTCTTTGTCTGTAGCTCCTAAACATATCGATCGATTTGGACGCGGTTTTTTTAATCGAAAGCTAGTTTAATCGAGATGGTTCTTGGCAAAATTTCAAATCTTTTTTTGAGATATCAAACTTTGAAATGTAGGGGGGGTTTAAGTCTTCTAAATTGGTTAGGTTATTTTTAGTAAGGCAATTGTTTCTGCATTCGGTTTTTGTTCTTTTACTATACCAACACCATGGACTGCAAAAAAAGGACACTAATCGAGCGTCAGTCAGTCTTAGTTTGGTCGAACGACAGCGCTTTGACGTATGGCTGTCATCGAACAATGCCGTGTTGTACTGGGACACATTCTTCGCAAATTTTGTACTAGACCCAAAGTCCATGGTGTTAGCAATACAATGCACATAGAAGTAAGTTTCTAACGAAATAAGTATTATGTAACTACCAAAAAAAACCTCTGTTGTATTTTTTAGTCCAACCAACGCCACTGCTAAGTGCATCGCAAATTGCATTACGCTAACCGAATAACGGAAGGAACGCGTCATAATATTATTACTGGGCTTTATCGCGAGCTTCTGCTATTTTGGTAGGTTATTACAATGTTATGTAAGTAAAAAAGTAAGTAAGTAAACGCTTTATAATGTGTATGTGTGTGTGTAAAAAAAATATTTAACAAAAACAAAGGCTTGCTTCGGTGTAAGGGTATATGCACGTGATATAGAATGTCAAAGGATTCGATTACTGGGGCAGGTAAATTTTCTGCTTTTTTGTATTCTTCTTTCAGTGATCAAGTCTTTGATTATGGTCTCAATGGAGTATCTTTTAACAAGACTGCCGAAAGAGGGTTACTGTATTATTTCTCATTTTTATTTTACGGGTTTCCCTTGATTTTTCAGTTAAAATCTATTGATACACTATAAATGCTTACAAAATTTTCCCCCCCATTTTGTCTTCGATTGAAGCACCGACTTCATATTTGTGCTAGGCCATAAAACTGATGGCTTTCGATATTTTTTTTTTGATGGAGATACTTCGGAGGTGATCCCAAATAAATAAACCTTACCAAAAAAACACTTCGAAAGTATACCGTTTCAAACAAAAAAAAAAAAAGAAATCTATTCACAATTTGCGATGTAATCGCGTAACAAACATACAAAAAAAATTACAGTCAAATGAGAATCTCCTCCTTTTCTGAAGTCGGTTAAAAATAGCCGTTTTTTGCAACATGATAGTATACACAGTGCATACAGTAGCAGAGCACTCAAGACCCCCCTCGCGCGCGCAAACATTGACACAGTTGGAAGAGACGGATACTCGAGGACCTTTAAAATGGGCGAACTTTTGCAGCAAAAAAAAAAACATCGGTAGGTTGGGAGTTTTTGGCTCGATGGAAAATTTAGAGGAATTTTGCTATGTTATCCTAACTAATATTATAAATGCGAAAGTAACTCTTTCTCTCTGCCTGTCTGTTTGTTACCTCTTCACGGAAAAACCGCTGCACCAATCTAGATGAAATTTGGTAAGAGGATAGTTTGAATATTTAGGAATAACATGCTACTTTTTATTCAGGAAAATTTTACAGTTCCCGCGGGATAGCGATAACCGAAATCTACGCGGAATTCGCGGGCAACAGCTAGTTTTATTGTAAATTAAGATACGTTATGACGGTATGAGAGTATGCCCTCACACAGCAATCGAAAAACATGTTCCCAACATGTTGACATTTGCGCGCAAGTTTGAACCTTATTCGAGGGCGACTGAGGCCAAAGAGGCTACTATTGTTGCATTTTCTGCCCTTAATTTTCGGCGTGCTGATGACATATTTACCTCTTTTAAATATGTAATATCATTGGATTTTTGTATAAAAATAGTCTCGCGTTTTGCCACAATAGGAAGTAAATTTTTAACCTACGTCGCAAAAATAGGGGTGTTATAAGTTTGACCGCTATGTGTGTGTGTCTGTCTGTGTGTCTGTTTGTCGCACCAGACACACGAAGACGGCTAAGGACGAGCTGACGAAAGCTGAATCGATATGGGTGCGTTTTTTTATTTGAAAGCAGGTTTCCTATCGGTGGTTCTGTTGGTGATTTTTGAGATATTAAACTTTGAAATGGCCTCCACGGAGCGAGAGACGAGCTGTCGGCAGGCCTCCAACAAGATGGAGCGACGGCCTGGTAAAGATCACGGGACCGCGGTGGATGCGGACAGCACAAGACCGGTCCGAGTGGAGAGCCGCGGGGGAGGCCGCCGGCCAGCAGGGGACGTCTTTCGGCTGACATGATGATGATGATGGTGAAACTTTGAAATGACAATGTTGTGGGTTTTTCAACTTTTCTAAGTTGGTTATCGCCAAATGCGAACGATTGCAAATATATTAAGACGCTTGATGCCCTTCTTTGCAGAAAAAGTTCTATGGCGTTACTGTGACCTTAATTGACCCTTGAAAGATGCCGACTGCCAATTACCCATTTAAAACAAATACGCCCCATCCTATTTGCATGGTCAGACGCAGAGAAAAGGTAACCCCGCCGTTACAGCGGTAACCACACCATGAAATTCAAAATTCAAAATTCAAAATTTAAATTTTATTCAGCAAATAGGCAGTTGAATGCTCTTTTACACGTCATTTTTTTTGAGTCTACCAGCGCTTTCGGAAAGACCATGATTGCCAAGAAGAATGCGCCGCAAGAAACTTGGCACAAAGTCATTTTTTCTAAAAACAAGTTACATTAGCTCTTACAATACGCAACCACAGACAAACCACACAAATAAACCTCACTCTGTCATTAAAAGATTAAGAGAGAAAAAAAATAAAAATAAAAATGACATCATATATGTATGTTATAGTGAAATAAAACGGATCACTCACCTATATAAGTCAAGTATAGCCCGACGTGTTTCGGACTAATTCGTAGTCCTTACTCCAGGAGCGCACGACCCAACTGACAGCGGCACACAACTACCCTCGTTTCGTTCGTTTCGTTTTTTAAGTATATTACCATTCCACCCATTATGAGATGCTGAGATGTTCCATGCTGATGGACTATCTTCGCACTTGCCTATCACCAACTTGGTGAAAACACCCTGATGCAGCCACTGACCTGATAAGCAAGTGGCCGCGCGCCCTGGTGGCCTGGTTGACGGCCCTGTCCTCCTGAAGAGTGGAGTCCAGAGCCAGCGACACCCAGTCCGCTAGGAAGCAAGCCAGCTCCGCCTCGCGAGGGTCCGAGAGGTCTTTCTCCTGTGAACAAATGAACATATAAAATAGGTCGCACACAAAGACTTCTACATTAAAATATCTGTATGATTTCTGCACCCAATGACGTCTGGCATAAAGCAGACAGACGGGAGGTGCCTTTGGCTTATCTATGAACTACAATTTTTCTGCCATTTCTCGAGGGGAACGAGGTACACACCACCTGGCCCCGTTTGGCCCTGTTTTGTTGCATTTTGTCGTGTAAGACAAAACACTAATATTATTAGTCTAATAAGCTTCGAGAAACGGGGCCCAGCACACCAACATACTTATACTAAACGGGGCCCAGTACACCAACATACTTATACTAAACGGGCCCAGCACACCAACATACTTATACTAAACGGGGCCCAGCAAACCAACATACTTATACTAAACGGGGCCCAGCACACCAACATACTTATACTAAACGGGCCCAGCACACCAACATACTTATACTAAACGGGGCCCAGCACACCAACATACTTATACTAGACGGGGCCAAGCACACCAACATACTTATACTAAACGGGGCCAGCACACCAACATACTTATACTAAACGGGGCCCAGCACACCAACATACTTATACTAAACGGGGCCCAGTACACCAACATACTTATACGAAACGGGGCCCAGCACACCAACATTCTTATACTAAACGGGGCCCAGCAAACCAACATACTTATACTAAACGGGGCCCAGCACACCAACATACTTATACTAAACGGGCCCAGCACACCAACATACTTATACTAAACGGGGCCCAGCACACCAACATACTTATACTAAACGGGGCCAAGCACACCAACATACTTATACTAAACGGGGCCCAGCACACCAACATACTTATACTAAAACAAAACTGTCACACAGATGCCAAAAAGCCGCAAACAATCAACAGACCCTGTGTATTTTGCAGACTCAATGTAAAATTTTTGGCAGAGGGGAAATCGCGCGTTAACATCTCCATTCCTTTCCTGCTCGAAGGTGTCCGGTGACACCTAAAAAGTTCACCAGGCTAATCTATAGGTGAATTGATTACTCACAGACAGACACTTTAGTTAGATTTTTGTTATTAGACATTGCTGAAATCTGTGACTATACTGTAGGTAAACACAACTCACAGTGCGACTTTTATCTCGCGCGAGAACAACTGCCCGTCCTTTTCTGTCGCTCAGAATGCAACGGGACGGGTAATATAATCTCGCGCGACAAACAAAGTCGCGGACAGTCGTGCTAGCCCTACTAGAAATCTTAAGCCTATATTGAATGTTCTGATACATACTTTCTATTCTAGACAGTTGCAAATGTTGCAAAGAATATGCAACTCGATACGCGCGAAAACATGTCCAATACTCAAAAAAGCGTCAAGTATTTTAATATTAAAATTATACAAGAGCACGTGAAAGTGAAAACGAATTTAAATTCAAATTCAATCGCTTGTTATTTGCCAAAAAATATCCGTCGAACGTTATCGGGGCTCATAAAGACAATGATTCACGGAGAGCGGAATAAAAATAATAAAAAGCAGGATGGCGTCGAAGATAAGATGCAGTTCGCAGCGGGATGAAATAATGATGTTTTAATTATGAACTAAAAAACAATTACTTTGCTCACCCGCGACCACTAATGACAAATAGTTATATCTGTGCGGCAAATGTATGTTTCCATGCAACACCTCCACCTCCACTGCTACACGAATCAACACATGCCACACAGACCCAACTATCACCACCACCACTATACTAAACGCTGACCCGTTTCGGCACTCTCCACGAGGCCATTTACGAAGCACAACAACAACCGCTCAACATGCCACCACTTCCACTACTGACATATGTAAACCATGTACTCAACTTAGTTAATGACAAAACCAACGTACCCACTAATATTTTATAAATTCCAAACTACCCTTTTATGTAAGTCCTAAACTACCCTTTTTTTAAGAAATGAATTCCAAACTACCCTTTTTATTTTTATTTTTAATCTACGCCAGGTACCCCGTTATTTTTAACCGAGTACGGTAAAAAGAGAAGTCATGTTCTCATTATTACTATGACACATTATTAAAATTAGAACCAAGTCGTAACAAAGGCGAAGAAACCAAATTAACTTGTTCATTAATAATAGACCCCATGTTGTTGTACCTAATTATTTCCAATTGTTCTAAAACCGATAGCCGCAAACCCTTATCACAATAATGTAAAATTTCGTACGTATCTGAGTCTAACAACGAATGATTCGTTTCTAATAAATGCTTGGCAAAGTATGATTTCTCTGGATGATCATGCCTATATGACGAGACATGCTCTTTAAATCTAGTATCAAAGCTTCGACCGGTTTGTCCAATGTATACTTGACTACAGTCGCCACAAGTGAGTTTATATACGCCCGACCTGTTCCCTTTATCCACCTTTTCTTTGTTATTACAAAGTCTAGAACGTAAAGAATTAGTAGTCTTAAAGGCAACATTGATGTTATTTGATTTTAAAATATTATAAATCTTGTCAGACAACCGGCCAACATAAGTAATACTAGATCTAAATTTGTTAGTAGGCTGAGATGGCAACGCAGAGTAAAGCATGCTATTCACTATCCGTCCCTGCTTCTTTTGAACCAGACTATTAACCATTGCATTTGTTGTTGCTATCTGATATATAGTATGTAACTCAGAATCATAATGCTCTTTCGAAAGAGGTACAGTTAGTAGTCTATGTACATAACAATGGAAAGCAGCCAGTTTATGCTGCCATGGGTGAGTAGAATTTGCAGGTATGACAGTATCTGTGTACGTAGGCTTACGGTAAATTTGAAACTGGTGCCTATTATTTACTCTTGTAATAGTTAAATCCAGAAAATTTAATGAACGATTTTCCTCTAATTCTCGTTTGAACTTTATTTTTGGATGTTTGTTATTGAGAGCACTAATAAACAAATCTAGCTGCCTCATACTCCCCTTCCAACATAAAATTAAATCATCAACATACCTATAATAATATACTAAATTGCTGTTCCCCACTATATATTGTTTTTCAAAGTTATCCATAAAAACGTCAGCCATTAAAGGACTAAGAGGTGACCCCATTGCTAAACCATCACTCTGCAAATAATATTGACCATTAAATCTGAAATAATTTTGTTTCATGCATAAAGTTACTAATTCTATTAACTCACAAACCTCCCCCGGATGTAAACGCTTCCTTTCTAAGTGACATCTAAGAATATTTAAGGTTTCACTATATGGTACGTTGGTAAACAAACTATCCACATCTAAAGAAAGTAATGTTGAGTTTGGCGGTATATTAATGTCTTTAATTTTATTTACTAAATCTGAACTATTCTTTAAACTATATATTGGCTTAAAAGAAGATTTTTCCCGAACAATGCTATTTAACTTCCTCGCTACTTTATACGCTGGAGCACTCACGTATGAAACAACAGGGCGAACAGGAACACCATCCTTGTGAATTTTAGGTAAACCATATAAAATTGGTGCCTGCGGATTCATAGGAATCACATTGCTCCTCTTTTGTTCGGTGTCAAAGGTAAATGCAGAATTTTTCAGAAGGTTTTTTAGGTCTTTATGAAACGCGGCGGTGGGATCCCTACGTAAATTCAAAAAACCCTCTCCTTGAATGATGTCATTTACTTTATCATTATATTGACCCCTTTCTAAAACAACAATACAATTGCCCTTATCGGCCTTAGAAATTACCAAATCATTGTCATGGACCTTTTGCTGAATAGAACGTAATGAATGCAAGTCACCAACATCCGAAATACCCCCAGTAGAAGTTGTATTTTTTAATGAATTAGCAACCAAAACCTTAGTATCAAAGTCACCGCGATTACAAACAATCGCAACCTCAGAATCTACCGCCAAACCCTCCACTAATTTCTGACTAAATTTAGAGGGTAGGTTATATTTCAAACCTTTTTCCAATAACTGCACTTCACCTTCTACAAATTCGACATTATTGAGATTTTTAACTCGAGGGTAGAAACCGTTACCGTTACTTGACTCACTATTATTGTTGTTCAAAAGAGACTGAGTTCCGTTTCGCGTAAGCCTACGCAATTTATTAGTTTGGGTAACATACTTTTTATGTGCCTGCACCGAAGCAAAATATCTCGCCTTTTGGTCCAAAGTATCAAACTCAATATTATGCAATTTAAATACCAGTTCCGAATGTAGTACTCTAAGATGTAATTTTAAATTATCTCTAACACAAAACCAATGACGAGACTCCTCATTTAACCAAATCTTGCGAGCCTTATTTATTGCTATCGTAGCGGCCCTACTAGTGTTATTGCTATGTAAATTTATATAATTTGGTACAACATTTAAATGCTTACAACGTTGATTAAACCAAATGTTTTGAACAGCTAAACGGTGTTGTTTTGTTAACTTGATATATAAACGTGCCTGTACGGCTACGCTTGCCGATTTTAAATAATTTATTGAATCAGGCGTTACTTTGCGGAGGTCCATATTTATGAACTAAAAAACAATTACTTTGCTCACCCGCGACCACTAATGACAAATAGTTATATCTGTGCGGCAAATGTATGTTTCCATGCAACACCTCCACCTCCACTGCTACACGAATCAACACATGCCACACAGACCCAACTATCACCACCACCACTATACTAAACGCTGACGCGTTTCGGCACTCTCCACGAGGCCATTTACGAAGCACAACAACAACCGCTCAACATGCCACCACTTCCACTACTGACATATGTAAACCATGTACTCAACTTAGTTAATGACAAAACCAACGTACCCACTAATATTTTATAAATTCCAAACTACCCTTTTATGTAAGTCCTAAACTACCCTTTTTTTAAGAAATGAATTCCAAACTACCCTTTTTATTTTTATTTTTAATCTACGCCAGGTACCCCGTTATTTTTAACCGAGTACGGTAAAAAGAGAAGTCATGTTCTCATTATTACTATGACACATTATTAAAATTAGAACCAAGTCGTAACAAAGGCGAAGAAACCAAATTAACTTGTTCATTAATAATAGACCCCATGTTGTTGTACCTAATTATTTCCAATTGTTCTAAAACCGATAGCCGCAAACCCTTATCACAATAATGTAAAATTTCGTACGTATCTGAGTCTAACAACGAATGATTCGTTTCTAATAAATGCTTGGCAAAGTTTGATTTCTCTGGATGATCATGCCTAAATGACGAGACATGCTCTTTAAATCTAGTATCAAAGCTTCGACCGGTTTGTCCAATGTATACTTGACTACAGTCGCCACAAGTGAGTTTATATACGCCCGACCTGTTCCCTTTATCCACCTTTTCTTTGTTATTACAAAGTCTAGAACGTAAAGAATTAGTAGTCTTAAAGGCAACATTGATGTTATTTGATTTTAAAATATTATAAATCTTGTCAGACAACCTGTGTGGCATGTGTTGATTCGTGTAGCAGTGGAGGTGGAGGTGTTGCATGGAAACATACATTTGCCGCACAGATATAACTATTTGTCATTAGTGGTCGCGGGTGAGCAAAGTAATTGTTTTTTAGTTCATAAATATGGACCTCCGCAAAGTAACGCCTGATTCAATAAATGATGTTTTAATTGTCATTAATAAAGTCTGCTTTGCTGTGAGAAACGGTAAATGTTTTGTTTAATTGCGTATTCTTGGGTATTTAAAATTTGTCGGCGCTTTGAGAGAGAACCAATGCGTTAGAAGGACGCTTTTAGAAATAGATATTATTGGTAATTATGTATATGCAAATATTGCAGTCAAATATTATGAGAATAGTTTGTTGTCGATACGCGGCGCTGGAGGCGCTGCCAATTTGCCTATAGTAATTGAGACAACGCGACCGCGATCGAGAAGTTTTCTCGTGTGAAAAATTACTCTAGAAGCTAGTACAGTCAGCAGCAGAAGTAGCTAAGCAACCCACGCGTTCACAATGATCTAAGCGCAGCTCTATTGTTATACACAGGAGCTTGTGCAGATCATTGTTCGGCTGCTTAGCTACTTTTGCTGCTGACTGTACCTACTAGCAAGAAAATAGTGAATCGTGAAAAGATTTTGCGTCACGATTCAACGAAGGCCCGAGCACGAATTATCGAATCCTTATCGCCAACGAGAAAATTTATATTAAATTACATAACTTTTCTGAAAAGATGTTTTCAATATCATTTCAATGTGACTATATGTGTCCCATTTTAGTACATCTTCAATTGTCCTCAACTTAAATAAATAAATAAATATCATGGGACAATTTTATTGACACCAATTGACCTAGTCCCAAACTAGGCAACGCCTGAGCTATGGGTGCTAGACAACGGATAAACATACTTATATAGATAAATACATACTTATATACATATTAAACATCCAAGACCCGAGAACAAACATTCGTAGTCATCGTACAAACATCTGCCCCGACCGGGGATCGAACCCGGGACCTCAAGCTTCATAGTCAGGGTCTCTAACCACTGGACTATTTGGTCGTCCATCCCATCAGCATCTATCGTTTCTTCTTAAGCTTTAAAACCACATCAAGCACTCGTAATTAACGGTTACAATTCAAAATGTCTGCCGCAAATAAAATGAATAAAGCATGTCCGACATAATGTGCTGTTTAAAAATCAATTGCCACTAATTAACGCATACTTTCGAATTCTTAACTTTTAGCGATCTTAAAGTATAATAAATTCGTTTAAATCACGACTCTTGCCGAGCGTAATGTACAGTCGTGGTACAGTCGGAACAGGGGTCCGAGCACGAATATTCGAATCCTACGTAACGTTACCGAGAAAATCTGTATGACGTTTGGAACAACGCCCCCCGTGAGCGTATTTAGTAACTTGAGAGGCCTTCTATGATGGTTGAAGTAAGAATTAATTAATAAATAGCAACGGACAAAATTGACACCAATTGACCTAATCCCAAACTAGGCATAGCACAAACAGATAGAACAGACCATGGGTACTAGACAACGGATAAACAAACTGATATAGATAAATACTTATTTATAATATAACATATTAAATATCCAAGACCAGGCCCCTATTTCATTTCACCATCTTTACAATTGTCAGTTTTAAATGACAATTCGAACTACATTCCTTTGAAAATATGAAGCGCGCTAAAACAAAAGCTCTTCAAGTCAGCAGTTGACACCGAATTGTCATTGAAAGCTGACAATTGTAAAGTTGGTGAAATAGGGGACTGAGAACAAACATTCGTATTCCGAACCCGGAACCTCGAGTTTCATAATCATAGTCAAGCTCAAGTCCTCAAATTTTTTTTTCGGATTTTTAGGCCTGGTTGCAGAGACCATAGTGAGATGTTAAGCCATAACTTTATTTTGTTTGAGGACACTTTGCAGATTTTAATGTTTTACATGTAATTTTTGCACAGTATTTTTTATGTATTTTGGTTTGTATGTTTCAGTGTTCTTTAAAAGTTCATTAAGCGGCGGCGGGCGGGAAGAAAAATTATCGTATTTTTTACACATTTCACTTTCAACATACAATGACAATGCAAAGAAAAATTCATTAAGCAGCTGGACATGAACCAGCAACCTCGGTAATCCGTACCACGCTCCACCAATTAAGCTATACTTAACGATGGTGTACCTAACGAATTTTTCAATGCCTTGTGTCATATTTTATTTGGATCAGCGCCATCTATGAGTAGCTTAATCAAGCAGCTCACCCACTACGGAACTTCTACAGTTACGCATTAGTGGCAAGAGATGGAGCTATTTTCTGAATCAATGAAAATAATCGATTTATTGATTATTTTTGTTTTTTATTTTTATGAAACATTCATAGAATGAAATTCAACATACAATGACAATGCAAAGAAAAATTCATTAAGCAGCTGGACATTTCACTTTCACTAAATTCGCTTGCAAGAACCAATCTGTCAATTAAAAAGTCACCAGGCTCTACGGTCGTCAAAAAAACGAGCAAGCTGTATATAAAATTTGGACCCGTATCCTCTTAATGCGTAAGTAGGTGTGTATAGTTTCACAACAATATAGGTATTGCATTAACTTTAACTGTATTTACTTCTGTTACTGTTTGACAGTTATTTAACGAGTAAACTTTCTAATGGAGTATGGCTTCAATTGTTTTTGCTGAAATCACAAAAATGAGGTTGTTAAGTGCCCGGAGTGTCGAGGATCCGGGTTTGATTCCCGGGGTTGGCATTATTCTGGTTTTTTTTCTGTGTATTCATGTTTCAGTGAGTTTATTAAAAATATAATTTAAATACAGAAATCTTGTATTGATAATGATTAATACCCTTTGCAATAGTCCGATAGAGTCACCTATCTCAAGTGGATTTCTATATCCTATTTTAAAGTGGGCATACCCAACGATGGACACACTGGGTCTCCTACTGGGCACAGGCCCCCTCTTCGAATGCGAAGGCTTGGGCTATAGTTCCCACGCGGGCCCAGTGCGGATTGGGAACTTCACACACACACCATTGAATTGATTCGCAGGACTGTTCAGGTTTCCACGCTCGTGATAAATTAGAAACGTAATTTAGCACATAAATTTCGAAGAACTCACGAGGTGCGAGCCGGGGTTCAAACCCACGACCCTTTGCTTGAGAGGCCATAGGTCAAACCACTAGGCTATCACGACTTTTCACGGTAGGTGGGTCTAATGACACCTTATAGTTCAGTCAAATTAGATTTCTATGCATGGGGAAGTTAAAAAATATCAAGTGTCTCCCAAACGAGCCTGAAAGTGTCCAGCATCGAGGTTTTCTTCAGTTTTAAAGAAAATCGTTCATGATACATGAAAAGTGTTCATGAACGATTTAATATTCGTTAAATTTACTATCAATCTTTCATACATACAAAAGCGATGTTTTTGTGCTATCGGACACTGAAGATGGGCATTTCTCATAAATTTTCTTTTTTTTTTTGTTAAAATTTTAGTTTTCTCGAAGTGCATAGAAACTATTCCCACAGAAAAATTTTCTCCATTAATTTTGACAAATTTTGAACTAAATTGACGTAACTATTAAGACGTCGGTCCATCTCGTAGGAGCTCTAGCAATGCAATAGACAATATTCACAGCTCTTCCCCTCGATCACTTACATGGTAGCCATTTTTAAATACCCACGTAACACAACTACCTCATTATGAAGAAATTTCCAATTTAGTATCGTTCGCGTTGCTAATGAGAGCCGTTTTATCCCCGACGGCAATAGCTGCACTAATTGCTTCAGAGTCGGGTTGTACAAATTCGATGCGTTACAAGCGTGATACAATATAAAATATTACGCGGGTTCCTTACATCTGAATATTTAAATAAATAAATATCATGGGACAATAACAGTTTTAAATGATTCGCGGTTAATTGCATTAGACATAATGCAAACGGGATATTGACCGCGATTACCTTATAGGTTTGAGGAGCTCCCGATATTTCGATGCAGTTACATGCATCATGATCACGGGACAATTGAAACCGACTGACCTAGTCCCAAACTAGGCAAAGCCTGTACTATGGGTACTAGACAACGGATAAACATTAAACATACTTATATAGATAGATTTGGTGAATAACTATCGTCGATAGGTGAATTCTGTCCTCCTCGAGCCTTATCACGACGATGACGATGACGACTAATTTCAATGGCATCACGTACTATCCGCGGAATAAAAAACTTTTCTCTCGCCAGTACCGACACCTTACCGACCCGACATCTACTTGTAATTATTGATCGAAGCAATTCGGTGTCAATTGCTGACTTAAATAGCTTTTGGTTTAGCTTTCGCATGTCTCTACAGGTCGCATGTCTCTGCAGGTCGTATTTCTCGTAAAATTCTGTGAGCAGGTGGTCCGATAATTACAGCTTTTTCGTCGTTACGCTTTTTTAGATTTTTTTCAAAATAAAAATCGAAAAATATTCAAATAACCTCGCGAGCACATTTTCGAAAGAAAATTCGTTCTTTTTTTAAACAATTTATTCAAAATCAAGGAACCCTAATGAACTATAAAAATGTCGACCGTATTCCTTATCTCTAAAAAAAACGCCGGCGGCATGACGAGCTCTTAAATTGGACATTTTATGCCCGGTTTGTGCCGCGCCGCATTATAAAGCACTACTGTGCCCTAAGCACGACTTGTCGAATCCTGCGTTACGTTACGGTTATCGTATCGAGATCGAGAAATCTCATACTAAATTTTAGTTCCAAATACGCTCACGGGCGGGCGCTGTTCCAAACGTCATACAAACTCGTTATAGTTTACTATTCGATTTTACGTGACGCAGGATTCGACAAGTGCTTAGGGCACTGGTCTCGCCGCACTGATATCAGCTACAATGTGTAGCCTTAACAACCTAACCTAACCAACTTAGAAAAGTAGGAAAACCCCCGACGTTTTCATGTGTTCAGTTTCAGTTTCAATATTTTATTTTTCTTCTTAGACGTGTCCATCATGACTGATGATCGTGGTTAGTGATGGTTGTTCGCGCACGAACGCACTCTCGCCACCGATTCCGGTCCATCGCGTTCCTGACAACGTCGTAGAATTTCTGGGATGGGTCTTTGAGCTGGTCAGTCCATCGTGCAGGTGATCGGCCACGTGTTCTCTTGCCTTCAGTATCATATTTTGTTATGTTATTATTATTATTTACTTCATTATCATGTCAGCCGAAAGACGTCCACTGCTGGACGGCGGCCTCCCGCAAGGCTCTCCACTCAGACCGGTCTTATGCTGTCCGCATCCACCGCGGACCCGCGATCTTTACCAGGTCGTCGCTCCATCTTAGAGGCCTACCGACAGCTCGACTCCCGGTCCGCAGACGCCATTCGAGAACCTTCTGACCTCATCGGCCATCAGTCCTGCGAGCAATGTGCGCCGCCCACTGCCACTTAAGCTTCGCAATTCTTCGGGCTATGTTGGTAACCTTACTCGTAGTTCTACTGCGGATATCATTTCTGATTCTATCCTACAGAGAAACCCCGGAGCATCCATCGCCCTCTGAGTGACTTTGAGGCCCATTGTTAGCGCCCACGTCTCGTAAGTCATCACTGGCAACACACACTGGTCAAAGACTTTTGACTTTAAACACTGCGGTAATTTGGACGAAAAGACACTGCGAAGCTTCCCGAACGCTGCCCAGCCGACTTATTTACTTGATTTACATTAAATATATATTTCCAAAGAGTTTCCGTTCGGTATTCGTCTTCTAAGCACAAAACCGGTCTGAATGGAGAGCCTTGGGGGAGGCCTATGTCCAGCAGTGGACGTATTTCGGCTGACATGATGATGATGACTCGTCTTCTCCTAAAAAGCTGGATTTACCTTAAGATGTAAACGCCATTTTCTTTTCTTCGTAAGATTTGAATTTTCGTTCCAGTTCTGTCCGAGTCCGAACCCTTAGCATCATGCTTCATGTGACCTTAGTAACATGCCTGAATAAACCTAAATTAATTTGCTCAATAGAATGCCAACTAGCCGGAAAAACTAATAAAAAAACTTCGCAACATGTACACCCAATGACAGCCCTTTTCCAAAAACTAGCAGCGATCGTAAACCTAAACGTAATCGCGTAACGAGATTGCAGCCGAAGGTTGACGACGGCTGATTGAGCGGCCATCAAACGCAGCCGTCCGGAAAATAAACGCTACCCCTTTCTTGCTGATGGAAAAACTTGCGGAAATAACAATAAAGCACGTTTTTATTAGCGAAACGATTTATTTTTTTGTGTTTTATCTGGACGTTTATTTTTGTCATGTTTTTGCTAACGTGATTGACTGATTGAATATGGTATCGGTGGCCAAGTACCTACTGATTGAGCGAGCCGCCTCGCAAGGCAGCCGCTTGAGGCATGATTTTGTTTGACACAAGGTTCAAAGTCGTAATGAAATGGGCTGCTTCGCGAGACGGCTCGATCAGTCAGTACCCGGCCAATAACGAACAACTTTTTTTTAACACAAGTTTTTTAGGTGATTGTACGTTTAGTTTGACTGTACTTGCATTGTCATCCAACCTCTGCATCCATGCCAAATTTCAAGTCAATCTGACCACTGTAAGTGGGTCAAATCTAACTTGACAGATTTACTTTTAACATGAACTTTTCGGACTAATCCGTAGTCCTTCATCTACAAACAGAAAACTAATATACCCACCTACTCGACTAATATACCTACGCGAGTGGTCCGTTTATTGCACTTTGATGCACTTCGGGACTGGCACTGCCATCTAGCGCAATATTTACAAACTATCAGGAAAAGCAACCAACAGATGGCGCTGTTCCGCTACTCGCTGAGCTAGCTTCGAACGACGCGCGCACGATCTAGTTCACCATGAAGCCGTTAGATGTCAGTACCGGGATACGATAAGGAGGGCAAGATTTTTTTCGGGCCAATGCAGTTAGAATGCTAGTTATTATCTCATAAAACTACAGTAACAATGGGATTGAGCACATTCTCTGGTTTTTTAATATAAATTATGATTAAAACATTTATTTTTATTCGACAAGGAAGTTAAACGAGCAAGTGGTCACCTAGTGGTAAGTGATCACCACTGCTCATAGACACCCGCAACCCCGGGCAGTTTGCAGATGCGTTGTCAACCTAGAGAGCTAAGATGAAATGCCTCTTGTGCCCGTAATTGCATCGGCCGTCTTACTCTCCTTACTTACGAAGTTGGCAAAATGGGAATGTGGACGAAGTGAACCTACACGGTTTCATTGTTCTTGGTGAGAACCAAAGGGCGGCCGATGGGTGCAATATGGTGACGAAAGCATAAGATGGATAAGACTCATTAAATTTCGGGTAATATTTATGTAAACCTACTTTCTTTGTATTCTATTTTTTCAGTCATCCCGTTCGAAATTATTTCTCAAATTTCAAACTGAAACGTAAATATACAGAAAGACCAGAAAAATAAATTCTCGAACTGGGATACGAACCCACCACCTCCATACCGTGGTATTCCAGTACGAGAATTTATTTTCCCGATCATTCTGTATATTTACGTTTCAGTGTGAAATTTGAGAAATAATATTTATGTATAAGAATATATATATATATACCGCCCACTCTAGTGAGAACTTAGCACAACTTACCACTTGCATGCTGAGCAGCTTGACGATGTACACGCAAGTGTTGGTGTTGATGAGGTAGCGAGCGCTCTCAGAAGACGTGGCCAGCCCGCGGGACGATATCGTCACGGCGGTGGACAGGCATCTGGACAACAAATTACTAGCCGTTATTAGGTAAAGTGAAAAAAGTGTTTCCCAAAGTGTCACAATAGTATAGGCCGCGCGGTGGATTAAGATCGCTCGGCGAAACTGGTGGGGGCAATTTGGCGCATCTGTACAATTGCGCACAAAATTGTTAAGTTCTGAGTGTAATATTTCTTTGAAACATATTTTTCTTATTTCGCATTTTTTTACCTCTAGTCACCTAACATACAACACTCGCATTTGCTTGTGACTTATTTTGCTAGTATGTTTATTCAGAATCTTGGTAGTATTTTTACCTGCTTTAAATTACCCATGATTTAATTAGTTTCCTTTTTAACATAACAATTCACGTCGTAAACCATTTTACTTGAAATTTGGGCATTTTTTTCACCAACTACGACGTCATAACGTACTTACTACTAATAGTAAAACAATCTGTACGCAACAGTACCCAAGAGACGCGAGACGCGTGAACGAAGCGAGGGAGGGGAAGAACGACTTGATCTACCAATAACGAGTCGGCGCCAGCGCGCACCCTCCCCTCACCCCTCTGCGCAACCAAATAGACCTAAGAATTGACTTCTGCGCATATCCCTTCCACTTTTGCCCAGCGATCTTAATTCGCCGCGCAAGACGTAAGGATTGTAAGTCCAGGAGAAAATGGGTTTCATGAACGCGTTATACACTCTGTTTTTCACTTCGAATGCGAGGAAATTAAACAGCAGTGTCAAAATAGCAAACTGATCCGAAAAAATTGAGTTTAAAATGTCAAACTGTCATCCGCCATCTGGGATCCGAAAAAATTGAGTATAAAATAGCAAACTGTAATCCGGCATCTGGGATCCGAAAAAATTGAGTATAAAATAGCAAACTGTAATCCGGCATCTGGGATCCGAAAAAGTTGAGTTTAAAATAGCAAACTGTAATCCGGCATCTGGGATCCGAAAAAAATTAGTTTAAAATGTCAAACTGTCATCCGCCATCTAGGATCCGAAAAAAAATGAGTTTAAAATGTCAAACCGTCATCCGCCATCTAGGATCCGAAAAAAATGAGCTTAAAATGTCAAACTGTCATCCGCCATCTAGGATCCGAAAAAAATGAGCTTAAAATGTCAAACTGTCATCCGCCATCTAGGATCCGAAAAAATTGCGTTTAAAATGTCAAACTGTCATCCGCCATCTCGGATCCGAATAATAGTGTCAAATTCAAATTCACTACCTATACACGAAATCAAAACCCCCAAGAAACCCCCTCTTACCACTATATCAATTAAAAATATAAAACCTGTGGCTGTTGGCTCGGTTGCCTTTAGTCGCCTACAGGTACTAGTTACCACTACTAGTATTTCTAGTAGGTAGTTAGTAGTATTATAGTTACAAGTACAGTCAGAATCAAAATCACTTTACTACCTTGTCACTTTACAGCAACGTACATAACGTCAATCAAAATGTATGAAGGCGTTAATGTGACAAAGTACAAAGGTGACCAGCTACTTTTGATGCTGACTGTACTACAAGTAGTAGATACCTACAAAGTACTAATCAAACTAAACTAAATAACTTTGTTCTGGGGTTCCTCCATAGCCTGTGGCCTTGGCCTTAGAAGAAGATTTTACTTTATGCTCTAGAGAATAAAATTCGATTTCCGGCATTCTTCACCGAGCATAAACACGAATTTTAAGAGAATGAGAAGTAAAAAAAAATTGAAGCCAAAGGCGCCGCCTGTCTGTCTGCTTTATGATTACGACTCTACTCTCCTCTATTATTTCTCCACCCCTTGCCTTCCCGCCGCCATCATGCTGCAGAGACGGCTCCCCGCCGGCACTCACTTGGTGGTGAACAGGTGCGCCAGGTCGGGCCGGTCGGCCGCCAGGGCCAGCAGCTGGCCGACGGTCTTCGGCCCCTGGAGCTTCTTGAACATCGCCTTGTCCGACGCCTGGTGCCAATAATGAGGGTCCTTAAAACACGACTGTGTTTTCATGATCTCAGTAGGAGTATCTTTTTTTTTTTGTATTTTTTCTCCCAATTTTTTATTTTTACGGTTTTCCCGTGAATATCAATTATATTTTTTATAAACTCACTGAAACATGAATACACACACCCCGACCCGACCCGACCCGGAGTGTCGAGGATCCGGGTTCGATTCCCGGGGTTGGCATTTTTCTGGTTTTTTTCTGTGTATTCATGTTTCAGTGAGTTTATAAAAAATATAACGACTGTGTTTTTATGAAACAAGGCGAAGCTGAGTTTCATAATAGGATCACACGAGTGTTTTAAGGTCTAATTATGTGGAGTTGCATACATTACTTTATCTACACACGTATTATAAGTACTCTAAGATGGGTTCAGAAGCCGAAGGCATGTATCATACCCATACCTATCACAAATTTGATTGTTTTTTTTTAATCATAGACAAACATACCGAGCTGACGTTTCGTAAACTGTTTTTTTTTATTGTAAAAAAATATATATCACATTATTATTTATACATGTCGGACCGAACACGACTTATATACGTGAGTGATCCGTTTTATTCCATTATGATTGTAAATTACGTTAGTTTTAAAATTGTAAACATCGAATTCGATATCGAAAAGTCATTACGACATCGAATTCGTCGTAATGACTATTACTTTACTGCTGGGATGGTGGTGGTGCTGGGGCTGGCGGCGAAGTCGTCGTCGTGCTGCAATGCTGGTCATTTTCTACGGTTTCTGAACGCATTATACAGGACTTATGATATATGTGTAGATAAAAGAACTAGTTACAAGTACAATCCGTGGTATAAAATTGTATCGTGTGGAAGGATCAGGACGACTTCGTCCACAGTTCCATTTCGTCACCTTCTTAAATGGTCCTCATTGTCATATGGTCTACTGTTCTGATTCGCCAACATTCCTACATCGTCACTTTCGTATCTTGTCCGCTTTCCTACGTGAGCCACAGTGCCAACTCCTCAACAGTCTTATTTCGTCTATAGTGCTAATTCGTCAACATTCCTATTTAGTCATGATACTCGGGACTTAATCGCGTAAAAAACATATATTTAAATTTGAATTTTAAATACCTTCCGTTCCTTCCCTTCCTATAGTCCCTTCGAGACCATGAACGCAACGTCGCGTCCGAAACATCGAGGTATTTAAATTAAAATTTAAACATATGTTTTTTACGCGATTAAGTCCCGAGTATCATGATAATGTGTGAAAATCGCGAAAGTTTAAATCAATACATTCCTATTTAGACCTATTCGGCTATTAAAAAGCTTAAATTGACAATCCGTTAGACATGTCTGATAAATGTGGGCGAGTTGGCACTATGGACCAAGCAGCTCTATGGTGGATAAAAGAAACTGTACGAGTTAGGAAGGTGACGATTTAGGAATTGTAGGCTGACGACATGGCACTATGGACGATTTGAAACGCTTTTCTGAGAGGATGACCTTGAACGTTTCGTGCCTTCCTCCCCACCTCACTTCTACTAAACAACTTCGTTTTAGTGACGACATCTATTAAATATCGGTCTAACTTCATTTAGACAAGTGTTATCACATATAACGCGTCTTTTCGAAAAAAATTTTTTTTCAAATTCGCACCGATTACGTAAATTAAGTACTTATTTACAAAATTTAAAATATTCTAAATAAAGGCCTGGTGCCCAGCAGTGGGACGTAAATAGGCCGATGATGATGATAGTGATGATGATGATGATTATAAAAAGGTATTTTAATAATGTTAAACATAGAAATCTTAGCCTATTAAATTCTCTATACATTGGCGTAAGTCACAAGTCAAAGTAAATTATGCTTATGATGTAGTAACAGAATATTAATTGCAACTTGACTTACTTGTGATGCAGATATCATAAGTATTAAATAGGAAAAAAAATACATAAAAGTTAAGATGTTATAGATACTTAATGTATTTATATATATTGTTTTTATCGTTTAAATAATTTACAGAGAGGCTCTAAAAAGCAGCCATTTCAGCGTCTGGGTCAGGGAAGCGCCTTAAGGAGGTGACGAAATGGGGCTGTGGACGAAGTCATCCGGTGCCATGGGGAAGCCGTTTTAAGCCTGTCATTTTCATGTGTGCGAAGCATATTCAAATCGTCGGCGATCGGATAAAATGCAAGTATATAAAAAGCATAAAGCATTTTTAACATAAAAAGTAACACCACCTTTTGTACATTTTTCGCTCTACAGCCAAATACAAAACGTCATACGCGACTGACAAACGTGTTATCGCGACAGGGTACTAGCGAACCAACTGATTCGTGGATCCACAGTGGAACCTTCTCGTAGAAAATGTCATGGTGACATCGCATTGCCTGACAAGGAAAATCATTATGACACTTAGGCCAACTTGCACCGACTTGGATTAGACACTAACCCGAGTTTAACTTGACACCGGGTTACTTACTGCAAGAAGAACATTTTACTGTGGGACAGGAATCCAATGGTTCGACTGTACAAAAGCGAGAAGCTACTTCTGTTGCTGACTGTATTACCGTATCCGATTTCTCCAGCATCCGCAACAGCTCATTCAGCAGCCTCTCCAAATACTGCATATCGATGACCACCTTATTTTTCTTCTCGCTCTTCCCACTGGCCCGGCTCATGTCACTGAGCGAGCTGCACACACTCTCCGTCCCCAGCTTAGCTCGTTCTTCTTTCTTCTTCTTTTTGCTCTTCTTAGATTCCTTCGCGTCTTCATTAACCTTCTCCGCGAGCTCCGTATTATTATTATTCTCTGACGCTTCCTTCTTCCCGTTCTTCTTCTTCTTAGGCTTCTTATTCTCAGCGTCATCTTCTCCGTTGACTTTGTCCTCGGGTTCCTCAGGCAGTGGGGGTTTCTGGTCGATGAGCGGGGCGAGTATGTTGTTGATCTGTTGCACCACTTTGTACATTTTGTTGGCGACGGGGAATGTGTACGGGTCTATGGGCACACGGTTTTCGCTGTGCGTCAGCTCGTTGCCTCTGGAAGTAATTGGTGATTTGAGTATGTATGTAAGTAAACACATTACTTATAACCAGAAAAGTGTAACATATATGGTTTGAAGACCGGATAGCCCTGTGGTTAGTGAGCCTGACTATGAAGCTTGAGGTCCCGGGTTCGATCTCCGGTCGGGGCAGATGTTTGTATGATGAATATGAATGTTTGTTCTCGGGTCTTGGACGTTTGATATGTATACATAAGTTTGTATTTATCTATATAAGTATGGTTATCCGTTGTCCAGTACCCATAGGCTTATAGGCTAGGCTTTGCCTAGTTTGAGACTAGATCAATTAGTGTCAGTTGTCCTTTGATATTTATGATATCTTCTATACCTATAAAACAATACCGTGACTAACTGACTGACAAACAACGCACAGCCTAAACCACTGGACCTAGAGACTTAAAATTTGGCAAACATATACGAGGGCTGTTTGATAAGTACCCGTTTTCTAAATATATTAATATCACTGGCCGCAAATAAGTATAACACCTTTTTAAGCCATTTTTCAGAGGCGGGAAAATTAAAAAAAAAAAATGGCATTCTTTTGTTTTTTTTTCTCATTTGACAACGATTCAGTGAAGGCGTGAACTTAAAATTGTTAAAATGGAGAAAGAACAGTATCGGTCTGTAATTAGATTCTTATTTTTGGAAGGAAAAACATGTGATGAAATAAAAGTAAGAATGCAAGCGGTTTACCATGAATGTGCTCCTTCTATGACAACCGTCAGATATTGGTATAACGAGTTTAAGCGGGGGAGAACAACCGTCTTTGATGACGATCGCCCAGGCCGGCCAGTTAAGGTGACTACAGACGATATGGTTAAGAAAATTGAAAATATCGTTTTAGCCGACCGCCGAATTAAACTTCGAGAAATCGTTGATGCTGTAAACGTTTCAATCGAGAGGGTACAACACATATTAGAAGAAAAATTGGGTATGTAGAAAGTATCGGCGAGGTGCGTGCCGCGCTTACTCACGGAGGAGCAAAAACGAAACCGACTGACTACTTCGGAGCAGTGTTTGGCCGTGTTCAAACGTAACCCGAAGGAGTTTCTGCGTCGTTTCGTGACCGTGGACGAAACGTGGGTCCACCACTACACCCCGGAAATGAAAGAGCAGTCGAAGCAGTGGATTTTACCGGGTGAACCTGCTCCAAAGAAAGCAAAAACCATCCCATCGGCTGGAAAGGTCGCAGGGTATTATACATATTGACTATTTAGAAAAGGGAAAAACAATAACAGGGCAGTACTATGCCAATTTATTGGATGAATTTGACGCCGTGTTGAAGGACAAACGACCCCATTTAAAAAAGAAATAAGTAATGTTTCATCACGACAACGCCCCGGCTCATTCGTCCAGAGTTGTGACGGCTAAATTAGCACAGTTCCGCTACGAACTATTGTCTCACCCCCCGTATTCTCCAGATTTGGCCCCATGCGATTTCTTTTTGTTTCCCAACCTAAAAAAATGGCTCGGTGGCAAGCGATTTGGATGAAATGACGAAGTCATTGCCGCCACAGAGGCCTATCTCTATATCTATATTTTTTTTTTCCATAAACGGGTACTTATCAAACAGCCCTCGTACCTTGAGTATCCTAAAGAGGTGCACTAAAGAAGGGATTTTTCGAAATTCTCACGGAACAGGGAACTAGCTCATTTTGAAATATTTCACGGGGGCAAAGTCGCGGAGCATAAGCTAGTCTTCTATAGATACCTATAAAGCAGTACCGTGACTGACTGACAGACAACGCACAGCCTAAACCACTGAATCTAGAGACTTGAAATTTGGCAAACATATACCTTGAGTATCCTAGAGGTGCACTAAGAAGGGATTTTTCGAAATTTCCACGGGATAGGCAACTAGCCCATTTTGACATATTTCACGGGGACAAAGCCGCGGGGCATAAGCTAGTTAATAAAGACGAAAGCGCTGGTGGACTCAAAAAAAAAGACATGTAAAAGATCATTCAACTGCCTATTTGGTAAATAAAATTTTGAATTTTGGTTTTTTTTTTTTAATGAACAGCAGCTCACCCGGCCAGCAGCTTCTGCTTGACCTTGCGCGCCTTCTTCTTGAGCGCCTTGAGCTTGTCGCGGCGCCGGCGCTCCTGCTCGCGCCGCGCCGCCTCCTCGCCCTCGCCCTCGGGCTCCTGGCTCTCCGACGTCGTCTGCGCACGACGGTATACTAAACTAACCTTTGCGGGCGGTAGGACCTTGTGCGAGGTCCGTCCGGATCGCTACCACCTTCTTACTCGCTAACCCTGCCGCTAAGCAGCACTGCTTGCACTGTCGTGTTCCGGTGTTCGATAGTAAGACACCCGGTGTAATTACGGCTACAAGAGGCAAGAGGAAGGGTAATTATGTAATTTCATTGAATTAAGAGAAATACTTAAGTTATTCTCCTTTTCATGCGAACCGCACAACCACTACAAATGCGATTCCAAGCTCTAGCTAATTCATCTATAAGCCCGACATGTTTGTGGTTGTTGGATTAGCGAGTAAGATGGTGGTAGCGTTCCGGACGGACCTCGCACAAGGTCCTACCGCCCGCAAGAGAAACCCCTACAAATTATGTTGGCAAAGTGGACATTTATAGGGGGTGGCCAGTACAGTGGCCTTCTCCCGTATGGCCTGCAGGTGCGACTCGAGACGCTGCTGGCTAGCGTCCTGCTTGTCCCCCGCGTGTCCGACTGTACACAGAGAGCAGCCCCCTTACCGGCGGGCGCGGGCCCGTGGCCTTCTCCCGTATGGCCTGCAGGTGCGACTCGAGGCGCTGCTGACTAGCGTCCTGCTTGTCCCGGATGCGCGAGCGCAACGCCACCGCCTCTAGCTCGGCCGCCGCCGCCAGCGCCGACAGGCGGGACTTTACGCCTTCAGCCTGTGGGGTAAGGTTTAACTTGTTGAGAACGGTATGGCTGTTGAACTGTTTCGGAAGTATAGGCACACCATAATGTCAGTATGTAGTCTATAAAGATGAAAATATGAAAGCGTTTTGCAAACTATGTAAACAAACCGCCATACTGAAATTGTCTCTGAATGATGAAATTTACTATGGCAATTTGTTTACATAGTTAGCAATTTCTATAGAATGACACTTTAAAGTAAAATAGTTGCGGTTAATTTAGTAAATACCACTGTTTACATTTTAATTAAGCTGACAATTTAATTAAAACAGTAGCCAATTTATGACAATATTCTTGTAATTTTAACAGCAAACAAACGTCATCAGAATTATTTCAAGAATGTGTTACGAATTTTCGGAACACTGCCAACAGCCCGGCTAGCTCAGTCGGTAGAGCATGAGACTCTTAATCTCAGGGTCGTGGGTTCGAGCCCCACGTTGGGCGAAATACATTTTTATCTTTTTTTAACACAAACACTAGAATTACCTTTCTTAAGTAAATATACATGTAGGATGAATGATTTAGACAGGTGAATGACTGAGAGTTTGTCGATTGAGATGATGGAATGTAAGGGAAGGAGTGAACGAAGGACTGGGAGAAAGACGGACGACTTGAGACAGCGATGACGTACCAAAATTAATTAAGTAAATGTATTTCGGGGTTATTTTCAAAAATATACACAAGTTTGGTATCCAAGTGTTTTTATTAAAAGCTCCACGCTACATACATTACAATAACCCGTACTTATGACTCATGCCGTCCTCGCTGAGCAGGATAATTCGATGGTTCAACCGAACATTGTCGAGAAATGCCGAGCGCAGCCGACGCGTGTCGACGTGTGTCGCCGCTCGTCGACGAACTGCGATTTTCGATGTTATGTGTCATGTGTACGTGCGTCGTAGTTGTGCATATGTAGTGTCATATTTTCGTGTGTTATCTATATACATAAAAAGACAAGTCCTGACTGACTGACTGATCAACGCCCAGCCGAAACCCTTGGACCTAGAAACCTGAAATTTGGCATAGAGGTTCCTTTTATAACGTACGCCCGGGATAAGGCGGGATTTTTCGAAATTTCCACGGGATAAAGAGTTTTGCCACGGGAGCGAAGCTAGTGCTTCCGTATTTTTAGTTCCCTGGGCCGCCGCCTACCTTCTCCCTGGCCGCCATGTCGCGCTCCTGGCGGCGCATCTCGCGCAGCCCGTCGATGCGCCGGTCGCGCTCGGCGCGCCGCTCCAGCAGCGTCAGCACGTGCCGCTGGCGCGCCGCCTCGATGGCCTGCCGCCGCGCGCCCACCGCCGCCTCGCGAGCCGCTTTCTGCTCCTGCAACAAACACCACGCACGCTGTACGATCGACATCACACAGAACACAGAACTACGAGTATATCGGGATGGAAGGATAGAGTGTATGTACCTCTTGGCACAGAATACATAATGAAATGAAAAAAAAACCGGCCAAGTGCGAGTCCGACTCGCGCAGGAAGGGTTCCATACCATTATCTATAAAAAACAAAGCAAGGTGATTGACAGCGCCATCTAGTGGCGAATAACGGTGGCGCAAGAGTTATTTTATTTTGTCTAAGAGTCAAGCTCAATGAGATAGCTGGCTAATTACACTACTCGTCTACAGATGTCATTATGTCTAAAAAATCATGTCTGTTACATGGGAGCCCTACTTAAATATTTATTTATTCTGTTTTAAGTATTTATTGTTACAGCGGCAACAAAAATACATCATCTGTGAAAATTTCAACTGTCCAACTACCACGGTTAATGTGAATAATGAGATACAGCCCGGTCACGGTAAGACAGATTTTTAGGGGTCCCGTTTTTCACCCTTTGGGTATGGAACCCTAAAAAGAACCAATGTCTAGGTCCTTACCAGCTTGTTGAGCCGGTCGCGCCGCACGCGCCGCAGCCGCGTGGTGTGTGTCGAGCACTGGTCCAGGAACTCGTGTCTCCGGTTCTCGGCCTCCAGCTGCTTGATGAACGCGATCTCGCGCAACTTCTCCTCCTCGTCGTGCGCTTTACGGACTATGTCCTGGAAGAAGCAACATCTTTTTTTACTAAACCCTTTAATCAACACCTACACTTGAAATTGAATACTTTCCCCTCGAAAGGTAAACTAGATTTTCAAAATTCTTTCATTTGTGGGTATGGCATTAACCCTTTTCCAGGCTGCGGCTTAGTATAAAACTAAATGTATATTCACAATAGCAATATATATATATATTTGGTAATAATAATAAGACAAGTAACTATTCTAGCAAATTCAATTTGATTTCAATCTTAAATCTGGATGGTTAGGGTTGCATTTGTAACTACATTTATGTAGTCGATAAATGGTACTACGCCTGGAAAAGGCTTGAATTACTATTTTTAATCGTATTTTAATTTTAGTGAAATAAACAGATCACTCACGTATGTCAGTCGAGTACATACGTGAGTGATCCGTTTATTTCACTATGTTTGAGTCTCACTTTAGTTTTATGTTAAAAAGGCGTATTTTAATTTAATTACTAACTCTAAAAATAAGCCTGTCTACTAACACAATGCGTCATTTTACTTAAAAAAAAAATTAATTGGATTTAAAATTCGTTATTTTTTTTTAATTACATTTCAAGACATGTCTCAAAAGCTCAGCTATCTTTACAAACATAAAACTAGATATTCCGAGATGTAAAGCAGAGCCCTATCAGTTGTCCACGGATTATCGGCGGTGTCTGGGACCCCCTGTATGGGGGCCATGGGAAAGTTGTTTGACTTACCTTCAAATGCTGGTCGCGGTTTTCGGCGGCCTTCTGCAGCCGTCTCTCCATTCTCATTCTCTTCTCTTCTATAAGTTGGTTCTTTGCGACCTGCGTATAAATAAGTCAATAGCATGGGTTAATTGACATTAAGGGCCCGAGTACCAAACTATACTTAGTTTATTTTAGCATTAAAAAGAAGGAAACAATCTCGACATTTGACACGTATTTTTATTGAAAAACGCTTTTTAAATATAACTAACCGTTACGTATAAAACCATAACAATTTAAATAATTAAATAATTAAATCTCATTGTTATTTGCTGTTACTTATTTTTAAGTGGAGTTTTTTTTTTCAGTAAAAAGACATGTCAAGCTGTTATTTAAACAAAGCATATTTTTACAATAAATAGTAAAAAAAAAATAGGGTGGGCGATTCATTTTGCCTCAGAGTATATTTGACACCGCGGCCCCTTTGCCCTCCGGTGCCCTCTGGTGCCCTCCGGTGCCCTCCGGTGCCCGCCCGCCACCCCGGACAGTACCTTGACCTCCTCGACCCTGGCCAGCAGCTGGTGTATCCTCTTGGCCCTCTCGGTCTGGTACTCCAGCCTCTGCCGCTCCGCGCGAGCCTGCTTCGCTTGCAGTCTGCGAATCATCAACATATACAATACTCGTAAATTCCGAAAAGCTCAGAGGTGCTGGGTTCGAACACAACATACGACCCCTTATTGCCCGCATGCAACATATATCTAAATCGTCAGTTCAGTAAGTTAAATCGTTAGGATCCGATTTCAACATTTTTTTTAAACAAATTCACGGAAGTTTACGCAAGTTCCGCTAGAAATATCATTAGACCCGACTCTTGATTATTTCATGTTTTCTTTTTAAAGCGGGGAAGCTATTGGGGTAACAGCTGGTTGATAATATAATAATATTTAGTAGTTTACCGTCTCAGCGCATCTTGGAAGCTGCCACGGCGCTTGATTCCTTGGGACAGCTTCTCGTGCAGCTGCTGGGCGCGGCCTGCCGGCGACACAGGCATTAACTCTGACCACTGTTGAGCTAAAGGTGAGTACAGAGGCAGCCTCGGGGCGAGGCACGCACGGTTCGCCCATTTGCTCAATATTGTATGAGCCTCGCGCACAGCGCGCGCACTGTGCATGAGCATTTTACGAAGAGTCGATTTTTTGACCGTACTCAAAAGTGTCTCGGTGTGAGCGCCTCGCGTATTAGACGCTGACACGAACAAGCTTGTTCGTGCGCGAGGCACGTAAGAATTTGTTTTTGAGGAGAGATCTTCCAAATAAAAATATGACACAATGCATTTAAAAATTCGTTAGGTGCACCAATGTTAAGTATGGCTTGATTGGCGGAGCGTGGTACGGATTACCGAGGTTGCTGGTTCAAGTCCAGCTGCTTAACGGATTTTTCTTTGCATTGTTATTGTATTTGTTTTTGAAGTTAAATCACGTAGTGGAGCGAGTTATTTGATCAGAAGGATAATTATTAAACTCAGTATGTTCGCCGTCCGGCTGTTCTCTACAGGTATCATTTCTCAACTGATTCTAGTGAAATTTTATGAGCAGGTTCGTAAAATAAATAAAAAAATTGACGATTCCTTTTTTGGATTAAAAAAAAAAGAGAAATGCTCAAAAATTACCCGACTTTCTTGAAATTTTGTGATCAGGTTCGATAATTATATAAGACTTTTTTGGCGATTAATTTGATGAAAATTAAAAAAAAAAAAAATGAAGTCGCGAGGCCTAGAGCCCACGGAGCCACTAGTAAAATATTGGTGGGTACTTTGATGTCTAAACAAAGCTATATTGAGTAATTAAATGATGTCAGTAGAGTAACTGGCAGCATGTTGCCCGGTTGTTCTGGTGCACAATAAGGTTACCAGGGTCCCTGGCCACGAGCGCCTGCAGCAGCACGAGCGTGTCCGCGCGCTCCGCCCAGGACATGCCGGCCAGCGCCGTCTCGTACTGGTGCACAGCAAGGTTACCAGGGTCCCTGGCCACGAGCGCCTGCAGCAGCACGAGCGTGTCCGCGCGCTCCGCCCAGGACATGCCGGCCAGCGCCGTCTCGTACTGGTGCACAGCAAGGTTACCAGGGTCCCTGGCCACGAGCGCCTGCAGCAGCACGAGCGTGTCCGCGCGCTCCGCCCAGGACATGCCGGCCAGCGCCGTCTCGTACTGGTGCACAGCAAGGTTACCAGGGTCCCTGGCCACGAGCGCCTGCAGCAGCACGAGCGTGTCCGCGCGCTCCGCCCAGGACATGCCGGCCAGCGCCGTCTCGTACTGGTGCACAGCAAGGTTACCAGGGTCCCTGGCCACGAGCGCCTGCAGCAGCACGAGCGTGTCCGCGCGCTCCGCCCAGGACATGCCGGCCAGCGCCGTCTCGTACTGGTGCACAGCAAGGTTACCAGGGTCCCTGGCCACGAGCGCCTGCAGCAGCACGAGCGTGTCCGCGCGCTCCGCCCAGGACATGCCGGCCAGCGCCGTCTCGTACTGGTGCACAGCAAGGTTACCAGGGTCCCTGGCCACGAGCGCCTGCAGCACCACGAGCGTGTCCACGCGCTCCGCCCAGGACATGCCGGCCAGCGCCGTCTCGTACTGGTGCACAGCAAGGTTACCAGGGTCCCTGGCCACGAGCGCCTGCAGCACCACGAGCGTGTCCACGCGCTCCGCCCAGGACATGCCGGCCAGCGCCGTCTCGTACTGGTCCTCCAAGCTGGCCGCCAGGGCGCCCAGGTTGTCTGGCGCCGGCACCGATATCTCTTCGCAGAGGATCTCTGCGTCGGTCTGTTGGGAATGATCATTGATGGAATCAAGTGTTGCTTTGACTTATCATTATCACCAGCCTTTTTTTTACGTCCCACTGCTGGGCGTAAGCCTTCATATAGGACAAGGCTGGACAACCCAAGAACGACAAGCTTAGAGCAGGAAAGGAATGGAGATGTTAACGAAGTCTGTGCAAAATGCACTGAGTCTGTTGACTGTGTGCGTGTTTTTGGCATGTGTGTGGCAGTTTCGCTTTAGTGTGAGTTTGTATGAACGTACTTAACAAACTTTGACATAAGCGTAAACGTGTGCTCTGTGAGCTGTTGTAGCAAATCTAGAGGATTTTGAAAACTAACAGGGACGCATCCTAATTTTGTTACTTTGTAATATTGCTTTCCTTGCCAGAAAAAAAATTCATGTAAAGTTATTTTAATAGAGATTTGCGTTCTTGGTGTCAGAGGCCAAGGTGCCAGAGGTTCTTTCGGGTCATTAACCCAACGCAGTTTTGTATTTTAAGTTTCAATTTAACTATAAATATAAGGATAAGGAACAGTCTCTTACCTCAGTATCGTCAGTCTCCGTGTCCAAATCGATGTCAGAAACTTGCTGCAGCTCCCTAATCTGCCTGTTCAGCAAATCCTCCTCCTCACTCAGTTTCCTCTGGTCCACTTCCGATTGAAAATCCAACGCCCAACTGATCTTTTTCTCATTCTCCTCAATTTGCGAGGTCATCTCTGCAATCTCCGACATCTCCGATGGGTCAGCTGTCCTCAGTATCTCATTATGATTCGGCATTTGGTCGTCATCTTCCAAATACTTAAATGTGGACTTGAATTCAGCTTTCCATTTGTCAAAATCGAAAGCTTCCTCGGTGCTTTCTTGGGACCTAGCTAACCCTGTAGTCAGACTTTCTAGAGACGAATGCAATCGGTTCTTAGTCAGTTCAGACGACTCGGCGTCTTCGAGAGAATCTTTAGCTTTTTCGGCTTTCTTTAGAAGAGCTTTGCTTCGCGCTGATCTCTTGAGGCCAGTGACGTCAGACTTTTGTCTGATCATGTCTAGATTCCTTCTAGTGTCTGCTCTGTTCCTCGCGGAGGCAATTTTCTCTGGCCTGACCGTTTGTGGTTGCTCAGACTTGGCTCTGTCCACTTTGGGAGCAACTGGCGCGTGTATGATAGGCTTCACTTCTTGTTTAGGAGACTCGATCATGTTTAAAGTGGGTAGACTCGTAGTTGCTGAGGGCTGGTGGAACCTATTAGCCCAGTGTGATTTAGAATGCTTTTTCGATTCCCGACTCAGTCGTCTTGACTTCACAGTGAGCCAGCCATCGTTATCGTTCTTATTGCTATCTACGTTAAGTACCTCTACCGAGTTAGCAGCATCGTTTGCCACTTCTAAATCATCTGGGACTAGAGTCCTTAGGCTCTCGCTCGATTCTATGCGGGACATATCTATCTGCGTAACTATAGTATCAGAGCTACTATATTCATCACAATCCTTTATTTTTTCAAGCGCTGGATTCGCTTTGTCTTTCTTGTCTCCCTTTTCATTAACTTTCAAAGTAGTAGGCCTTAGAGGTCGCTTCTTAGGGTCTAGTTTAGGCTGGTTCACTTTAGCGTCTCCTGCACCCATTTGGACGTTTTTATTTACAACCTTTTTTGGGACGGCTCCTTTATTAGCTGCGTTGGACGAAGTGTCAAAAAGACTGGGTCTGCCGGTTGTCAAATTGAAAGGATAGCTGCACTTGCTGGTTTGGCTTCCTTTAGGAAATTGTCGCTGAATTTTGGGGGCTGTGTTTGACCTAATTTCAACAGCTGTCTTGCTTCTAATCAATGGACTAGCTCTAGTAGGAGTTTTGATTTCAGTTTTAGCAGGTATAACCTTAGGCTTAGCTGCGGCTTGCGAATAAGCGGGCTTCGTGTGGGGTTTTGCTTCAACTTTAGGCTCAGGCTTCTTAAAATCTTTATCGTCCTTAGAATCATCCTTATTTTTATTAGACTCTTTATCTTTACTAGTTTCTAAATTTTCTTTCAACAATGCAATTGCCGTTTTTTTTTCGACTGCCACGTCTGATTCGGTGTTTTTTTCCCTTTCAATCGGTTTAGGATCGATTATAGGTTTCTCTTCAACAACGAATTCAGATGTAACGTCAACCTTTTCTTGCTTATCTTCAACGGATTTAATCGAACTTTCGTTTGAAATATCAGCAAAGTTGTCGTCAGATTTTGAAGGAGACTCTGAAGAACTGCTGTCTTTTTCAATAGGAGTGTCAATTTTACCATTCATTTCAATGCTATTAACGGCATTAGATGATGGCAATGTATTTTTAATATTCTCAACATCCGCCTTAGTTTGTTCGATTTGGTCAAAGCAATTGTCTTTTAATAGCTCTGAAACAATGTCCTTTTCTTTGACAGTTATGTTTTCTGGAGTTGCAAGTTTATCTTCAGCAGAATTATTTTTTGCTATCTGGTTTTCCACTTCAATATCTTGATTCAACATATTCTCATTTTTAGCTTTGCTTTCTACGAATTGCTTGGCTAGAAAATCATTTTCTATAGCGTCTAGGGTAGCTTTGGTAGCTTTCGCTTGTGCTGACAACTCTTCAGTGGGCTCTTTTCTGGCATTTTTAGGAGCCGCTTTACTTTTTGTTGACTTCACAACCACCAGTTTCGGAGAAGCATTAGGACATTGCTTAGCTTTGCCTAGTTCAATTGCAGGTGGATTATCAACTTCCACTGTTTCATCTTTAACACCCTGAACTTGTAAAACTGGCAACACTTTCTCATCTTTTTCTTCAATAAAAACAACAACCTCAGAATCATTAACCTCTTTTTCCTTAATTTCAGTCAACTTCGTTTCCAACTTAGGCTCAGGTTTGGCAGTAACTTTAGAAGCAGCAATTTTATTGCTGAAGAACTCCATATTGGCTTTAGGACTGGTGCTATGTCCCGAAGAGACCCGAGGGCTGATCTTGCCACTGGCTGGACTGGCTTTGCCAGTTAGACTCGGGCTGTTTTTCCCACTCGGAGTGTTATGTCCAGAGAGACAAGGACTATTCTTTCCCGATACTGAAGGAGAACTTTTCACTGATTGTGTTCGTCTAGATTCAGGGCGGACAAAGTCAGTCTTTCGTATCTCCCACGCGAGACTTTGAGGCCTCTGCGGAGGGGGCGTATTGTCGTACTCCCACTTGAGACGGAACCACTCGCCCAGGGCCTTAAAATCGCGCGTGTAGTTCTCAAGCACTAGTATCACTTCTTGGCACTCGTTGAGGTTCTCGTGAGCTTCGACGGTGTTGTAGATTTCGCCGATCTGTGGAAGAAGATGGATCTTACTATTAGGAATTGGACCAGCAATGACGACGATGACCAGAGCATCTGGTAAGATGAAACTCTGGTGGCCAACCAGTGGCTTTATTATCGCGATTGCATCATCGTCATCTGACTTTATCGGAAGTTCGAGGAACAGTCCAGAAAGAAACCAGGTCCATTTGGCAGAAACATTTATGCTTTTACACTTGCTGTCACATAAAAAAATCTCTGAGCGACAGTGATAGATAGTGTGTCTCTCATGGGTTATTTACCAGGCGAGAACTACTTTGTTCTGCCTCTGTATGTATGTCATACTCACGGCCCGCTGCAGGTCGCCAAACAGCAGCGCCCAGTACCGCGCGCGCAGCTCCGAGCGCTTGTCGCGGCCGGCCGAGGCGGAGCGGAGGCGCGAGGCGGCGGGGCGCGGCGGCGCGCGGCGCGGGAGCGGCAGCGCGCGCGGCGGCTTGCGCGTGAAGCGGGCTGGGGGAGGACACTGGCATAGTGAAGTTGCATAGGTAAAAGTTGTTGTCTTAGGCCCACTTGCACCGACCTAGTATAGACATGAGACAGTAACCCTTTGTCGCCGGACGGGACACGTCCCGTCCACGGGCTAGCAGGACCTCGGTACCTCTCTGTATTCAGAGTTGGGACCTGCGTCCAGCGCCGGCGGAGAAGCTGGGACCGCGGGCCTCTGTCTTTTTCAAGACTGGGGCCTCGAGGAGTGAACGTCTAATACGTCTATACAAAACTCAAGGCGGCACCAGCGGGGGAGGGCGGGGTATTCCGAACCTGCATTGCACGGTACCGTCTCTGAGGAGCGCCCCATACTATCTTGGGGCGCGGCGCCCCACCACCATCTTAGGACGCAGTGAGGGCCCCATCCCGGAGCGGCTTGCGAGCGTTGCGGTGTCTCTCAATGCTCCCGCGGCGTCCCACAATGGTCGATAGGGAACGCGTGTGGTTTTTAGTGGGTATGCCCCCCCCCCCACAGACCTCCCTGTTGCCCCGAACACGGGACATGCATAAAGCGCATTTTCCACACATAAAAAAAACGTTAACGTAACGTCAGACGATATAAATACGTCAAGCTAAACCCAGGTAGGTATGTGTTAACCTAGATCTGTGCTGAGTAAATGACAATGAAAGACAGTGATGAGTAAATTTCGATCCATGGCAACTTTGTTTTAACTTCACCACTCATATGCGTTGCTAATATAATAACATTAAACAACAAAGCTATGATTGTATGTATGGTAAAACAAGCTCACGGGCTACTAAGTAGTGAGCCATACAACATTTTATTTTTTTAAAGGATACCTACTTACATTTCACAGAACCATAAAGCATGGCTATAAATAGGTATTACATGTTGTAAAGATGAATCATCCGTGTCAACATACTGTGAACCATGGCATACACAATATAAGTACCTACTCCAACCTATAGTTTGTATGTATATAGGTTATACCTACCAACATATGGTTCAGTCACTTGTGGTCTAACGTCACTCGCTAATCCTGCCGCTAAGCAGCAGTGATTGCACTGTTGTGTTCTGGTGTGGAGAGTAAGACAGCCGAGGAAATCACAAGCACAAAGTAACAGCCTATTCACTCTAGCCTAGAATAGACCTAGATTGTACCTAATAACAATGAAATCTATTAGAATGGAGATCCTTGGGGAAGACCCATGTATGTCTACTGGCTGATATGATGATAATGACGATGAAGAATGAAATTGAAACTGTGATGTGATGTGTCCTATAGACAGCAATATTCATACAAACTTCAACTTTATGACCTAGGACACTCCATAGGTTAATAATAAAAGATCTTTTTACCAGATAAAGTTTGCATTCATGTGACAATTAAGCAGTTATTGTTTAACCCATTTTATCTACACACATATCATAAGTCCTCTATAATGCGTTCAGAAACCTTAGAAAATGACCTGCATTGCAGTACATCGTCGCCTCACTACGACCAGCAGGTCCAGCAGTAAAGTAATAGTCATTACAACATCGAATTCGATGTCGTAATGACTTTTCGATATCGAATTCGATTTTTCGAATTTGACAACCAACGTAATTTACAAACGTAGTGAAATAAAACGGATCACTCACGTCCGACATGTATAATTAATCATGTGATTTTACAGTTTACGAAACGTCAGCTTGGTATGTTTGTCTATGATTTAAAAAAAAGCAATCAAATTCGTGACAGGTATGGGTATGATACATGCCTTCGGCTTCTGACCCCATCTTAGAGTACTTATAATATGTGTGTAGATAAAGTAATGTATACAAATCCACATAATTAGGCCTTAAAACACTTGTGTGATCCTATTATGAAACTCAGCTTTGCCTCGTTTCATAAAAACACACTCGTGTTTTAAGGACCCTCATTATGTAGCAGTTGCATAAACTACTATTTTTGTGCATTATTTATCCATTTTCTTTAGGATAAGTAGGACAGCGTACATTTACTTTAACATTATGTATACAGACAGCAGTTTTATTTATTTATTTATTAAGCCTTACAATTCAGATACAGATAACATATAAAAATAATAATCTTTCCGTGGTAAACATTTTAAACTTCGGCATCTGTGTGACCGTTGGCAAAGGCCTCCCCCAGTCTCCATTCTCTCTCACATGCAGCCACTCTTGTCCATGTTCTGCCAGCTACTCTAGTAATTTCGTCCTCCCAGCGTCGAAATTGCCTTCCTTTCTTCCTTTTCCCGTCTCTTGGGATCCAGGTTGTTATAGTTTTGCTCCATTTGTCTGGGCCTTGCATGATTTGACCGGTCCACTTCCATCTCATATGTTTTATTTTGCAGGCTACATCAGTTACTACTACAGACAGCACTTACTTAAGATTTAATAAAGATAAGCCAACATTTCAATTGATAACTTCCCCAAAGTGATATCTCCTCAAACCATATCATTGCAATACAATCTTTGCTTTGCTGAACATAAGGTTACCTTAAAAAACACAGAATATAATAAGATGTGGTTGTGAAAGTAGTCAGTTGATCTGCCATGCTCACTCATGCTTAGCATAATATATTTTACTGCTTATTGTGTAGCTATAAGATTTGGTAGCTTCCTGATGTAGGTTTTACAGCAAAAATATTATGTATGCCTTTTATTGCTCTGTGTGTTAAAATTTTAAATCAATTTTGTATTAGAACATCACTATTTTCTTGAAGAAAAGTAATTGATCACAAACCAAAACAAGATTTAGGAAACACTCTTTACAAGAATATGTTTAAAGTCTGCACCCCATATATGCTTATGTCACGGGTCCGTGTCAAATTTAAGGCTATATTTTTCTATTTTTTTGCAATCTTTAAAATTAGTATATATTCCTGCATATGAGGGGTTAATATACTCAGCGCTGCTGAGTAGGTATATTTTAACTTTACCTTCCTTGTGGCCTTAAATGTTTGTATGCTAGTTAAACTTTTTTTAAGATGCCACAGGGCATCACATTAGTTTTAATTTGATAAAGTAATATTATAGTAAACAAAGTTTATTGACCCTTTAAAAACATTCTGATGTGACCAGGATCAGTGTTTAAGTTTAAGGTATAATTTATTAAACACCCTGTAATTTTAATAAACTAAATAAACATTATTTTCAAACCTCATTTATAAGGTTAACAAGTTACTATTGCGCCTAATACAAAAACACACACACATAGTTGACATAACATAGTATACACAGTACCAAAAATATGAGTGTTGGATGTTCAATACAAAGTAAAACTCAATGTTTACCAAAGCAGGTTGTTAACAGGAATTGCTAGTTCCTAAAACGTCTCGTAATACAAGTGTTTCACGCCCACGGTTAACGATAAGTACCTAAAATTTAAGTTGCGAAGTAACAAAAGAACCATACATATTTCGCTAACTTACCCGGCGTGTCGACGGCAACATGAAATGCTACCAAGTTCCTCGCCTCCCTGCCTTCTTCCTGGACCAACTGTCTCACTTCTTCCATTTCAATAAAACGAGAATCACTATTTTAGCGAACAAAACAAAAAGGAAATACTAAGCTCATATTTCCCGTACATACGGCCACTAGTCACTTTTCTAACCATAAATTATAATGCAGTGGTGGGTTTACAACAATCGAAATAATTTCCAGTGATGAAAAACACGGATTCAATGTGGATTTTTCGTTTTTATTCGAATTACTTGAAACGATGGGTATTTTTCATAACAATTCCTGTTTGACAGTTTACTTTATAAATGTTGCCATACGTATGATATCAAAGAGAATATAATCACTACGTATGATATAGGATACACCATTCATTCAAGGAGGATGATAACCGTTCACAAATTACTTGAAGTGAAGGTTGTTTTTTTTGCACTGAGGTTGAACGCATAATGAGCATAAATACTACAAAGAAAATGAGAAACTGACAAGCATTATCTAAGTGTATTAGAATTAGGCATGGATAAAGTTTAAAAAGTACTCTTATAACGAAATGCAATAATTAAAATCATCAAACACGAGCATGGAAACGCATGAAACAATGTAAGTGGCTGTCTTTCGTGACGTTTAGCAATTTGATCAAGGTTTGGTATGTTAAGATGGATTTTTAAATTATAAATTACTCGGCACCTTGCTTACTATGCACTAATTTTATGAACGCAGCCTTTTACAGTTGGCAATATTTTTGACACTAGATTTCACTTATTTTATTATGGCAACATCACCTTCTTTTCGTTGTCAAGCAAGATGGCGGATCAGGTACGTTCTGGTTTTTCTGTGAAATTATTATAATTTTCAACTAAATTTAGTGATTTTTCCACTAGAAGTTGTAATAAACGTGGTGCAAATACTTTTCTAATAATTTGCAGTGAAAACTTTAGTGTTCAAAGTGAAAATGTGCCTGTTGTGTTCGTCCACGTGGGAATCGATACTTGCCCGGTTTTTTAGCAAAATTTCGCGTAATTCCCATGAAATCGGTCATGTGTATGAAAGATTTTTGCTAAATCGTAATGATGCAATCGGTTAATTGTATTTGTGATACGAAAATGTCAGTGACCGCGATGTGTATTGATAGGTTAGTTCATGGACCATCAGCGGGTAACCCAACCCCGCTTTTCAATATATCAGCGACACTTAGCTCACCACAGCTAAGCTAAATCACACGGCGATAACTCTAATATCATAATTATGAAACCTCCGATTCCTGCAAACCTAGAAACAAGGTTATGTTGTGGTTGTGAAACATCAGCGACCTTAACATCAGTAGTTAGACCTTTACTAACCACTATTACAATGTAAATTGTGAATTGCAGACGGAACGTTCATTCCAAAAGCAACCAACGGTTTTCTTGAACCGTAAAAAAGGCATCGGCGTGAAGAGAAGCCGGAAGCCTTTGAGATATCATAAAGACGTGGGGCTAGGATTCAAGACGCCTCGCGAGGTAACCCCGCATGTAGTGTGCTCCCTAACGTGTGTTTTTTTTTCTTTCGTAGACAGAGAAAGCGTTTCAGAAACAGGCTACGGTCTTCCTGAACCGTAAAGGGGGGCTAAAGAAGAAGGAAATGCGGCATTCTAAAAATGTCGGCCTAGGTTTCAAGACTCCACGCGAGGTTTGATGATTTTGCAGTATCGGGATGGTGGTGGCTTAACAATGGGGTCTATGTTCAGGAAATCATGTTGCTTGTTATCTATACTATGTATTAGCATTAAGGTGTGCTTGTTTTTAAATGTCCATGCTACTAACAGTCTGAAGAAATTGGATGTGCTGCCTTACTCTGAAGTCATTCAACTGCATTTAAGTTTCAACTTGGTTTCTTAATGATAATAAATTAAGGAAATAATATTTCGGAGTGTGGCAGTTGTTATGCTGTACTACTAATTAAATTGGATGCACACATAAACTATAATCAATTAATCATATATACTATACTTACAAACAATCACAATCATACATCACCATCAAATAATTTACTGTACTTGACACAACTCTGGTACAGGTATTGACATAAAATATTTTGAGTACCTACCTGGCATACCTACTATGGTGAATCTGGTATCTACTTCAGTTATGCAAAAGGCTTTCTGTTTGTTAATTACCATCTCGCAGCCTATCATTATTTTCATACACACTTCTAATACACTTAAAAGGTAAGATAAAATGGTGCTCAAGCTCATTGGTATTTCATAACTTGTATGTCTTCATAATTACTAATCTGTCATGTGCATTACTAATGTTCAAATAGCATAAAACACTTTTCACTTTGTACCTACATTCAGTCAGCAGCAGAAGTAGCTAAGCAACTGAAGCAGTCACATTGAGCTAAGCACGACTATTGTTATAGACAAGAGCTTGTGCAGATCATGGTGACCGCTTTGGTTCCTTAGCGACTTTTGCTGCTGACTACATGTATTGAAACAGATAAACCATTACATACCAATCATTCACGAAAATGCGGAGACTGAATCATAAATCAACTAAATACTAACGAATTACACTAATACCTACCTGATGAAAGTGGTATTAAGAACTGTGTAACATGATGATATCCCACGACGGTCTTCTGATCAACACCTGATGAAACTCGTGTTTCTAAACCCAAATACTGATTACACAGTTCCATATTTGGATATTGAAGCTCTCTTGGATTATGATAAAAAAATTGACAAAACATAAAACACAAACTTCTAGTCTTTAAATCTGAATGTGGCAGCATTCACATCTTACTAGCAAAAGACTGCATCTTTGTGCAAAAAAACTTCAGAAATGAGTAAAGTTTGATGTGACCTGTATTTTGATTATACTTACCTATCAGTTAGGTGCCTATTTCGGCTCAAAATTTGAGATTGTTCACTTGTATCCAGAACAATGCTCTGTGGCTGCAATACATCATCTTATGAGACTTCAATATCCATCACACTACTATGGGTACTAACAATAACAACAAAACAATAACATCATTCTAACCAACCTCCTTTATCCAGGCCATCGAAGGCACATACATTGACAAGAAGTGCCCATTCACTGGCAATGTGTCAATCCGTGGCCGAATCCTCACCGGGGTGGTGCAGAAAATGAAGATGCAGAGGACCATTGTCATCAGACGGGACTACCTGCATTATCTGCCCAAGTACAACCGGTTTGAGAAGAGACACAGGAACATGTCGGTCCATCTATCCCCATGCTTCAGGTGAGAACAAGTTTTAGAATCTAATATTACTACACACGGAATCACCACTATGCGTCTACTGTTAAGGGCTTCCCTTGCGCCGTCCTGCTGGCGACGTCTGACTGTATTTTGGTAGAAATTAGCAGAGTACATGTTTCAGACAACTGCTGTGATAGCCTAGTGGTTTGACCTATGGCCTCAAACTAGGGGTTGTGGGTTCAAGCCCCAGTTTGCACCTCTGCTTTCTTGCCAGTTGCCATACATTGTGAAGCTGTGAACCGAACGAGATAGGTACCTAGATGGGGTCGATAACGACGCAATGTAACAATAAACAGGGTCGACCACGAGTTCTCGAATCTGCGTAACGATACGGTTACGGTATCGAGATCGCGAAACCTAATACTAAATTTTAGTTCCAAATACGCTCACGGGCGGGCGCTGTTCCAAACGTCATACAAACTATACGATATGTGACGCAGTTTTCGAATATTCTTACTCGGGCCTCAGAATCGGACCGCACTGGTCGTCGTGGGCAAGGAGTTCATCCTCACACGTTGGAATCACAACTGTCACGTACTGTCCGGTTTAAAAGGTGCTTTCTCCCAAGGACACTTAAATTGTGGAATGAGCTTCCTTTTGAGGTTTTCCCAGCGAATTACAGCAGGTCCTTCAAAAGGGGTATAAAAAGGTTTATGCAGGGTCGGCAACGCGCGAGTGATACTTCTGGTGTTGCAAGCGTTCCTAGGCGGCGGTAATTGCTTAACACCAGGCGATCCGCATGCTTGTTTGCCACCGACGTGGTATATCCACATGTTTTAAATGCCCCTTATAAGATGATAATATTTTCGAATGATGATACACACACGACGGTCTTCCGAATAACCAATTGACGATGATCGTGCTTTAACCCATTTCTGATCAAACTTACCTCGCCCATTTACGAAAATAACTCCAAAACTTGACTAAAAATATTTTCATTTTGTATTTCAGAGACGTGGAGCTCGGAGATATCGTCACCATCGGCGAGTGCAGGCCTCTCTCCAAAACTGTGAGGTTCAACGTACTGAAGGTTTCCAAGGGCAAGGGCTCGAAGAAATCTTTCAGGAAGTTCTAAAATAAAGTTACTTTATAAGTATTGTTTGGTTTTATTCGGTGACGTCAATGCCTAATGAGGGCTGTTGGGAGTCAAAAATCCGCATGGCTCGGTAGGAGCGAAGTGTATCTGTAGGTCTAGCACAACTCGCAGTGCGACTTCTATCTCGCGCGAGAACAACTGTCCGGCCTTTTCTGTCACTCTGAGTGCAACGGGACGGGTAACATAATCTCGCGCGAAACATACTAAATTATAGTTCCAAATACGCTCACGGGAGGGCGCTGTTTCAAACAATTTTCTCTTTAATGTTTCCTAGTTAACGTTACGCAGATTTCGCGAAACCTGCCTATTATATGATTGATGGAAATGGAAAGATAGACCTCACTCGACACTATCCTAGCGGAGTTTCGACTCTCAATATCCCTCATTACGCTTTTGTTAGTAGCCTAGTAGCATAGTAATTTCTAGGCCTTAGAAGTTATGTATTCTGTGGCATTCATTAGCAGTATCTCTTATTAGTCTACTTCTAAAGACTCAAAGCTATAGATAATACAAATTTGGACTGGATATTCGTTGATTGTTGAATAGGTAGGTACCTACTTAATCAATAAAAGAATGGAGCGAAATGGACTCTAAATGTGTAGATTGTTGCTTCAAATACTAAACATGCAAGTTCAAATCCGGCGATTTACGGTTTTCTCATGGGCCGGATCCTTAGCTTTGTCGAGTGGAAATCAGTTGGACTGTTTCATTGACTATAATGGGTTGTTTCGAAAGAAATTTCCAAGAAAGAAAAGAGCTGTATTTGAGTTTACCAAGAGTTTACGCCTACACTAGCGCCATCTGTTATCATAAGAGGTCATCACTGAAATGCAGTTTGAGCATAGACAGAATTGTTTTTTTTAGGCTGCGTTCCAATTGAAATAGAGCTTTTATTGAAAACTACCCAAAAAATAACTGAAGAAGACTGCCCCTAAACTACGAAATTCGAAAATCGAAGTTCGTATCGTCCCGCTCACTCTCGTGTTAAATAATATTAGCTTGAGAGGGACGGCACGATACGAAGTTCGAATTTTGCACTTCGTAGTCTGGGGGCTGACGGAACAGAGCATAGATATTATTTTACTCACTTAATTACGAGGGCCACGTTTTTCGTGTAAAACGTTGTAAAACTTCCACTTTGATAACTTAATGTGCTAAGCCAATGAATGTCTCGCCATCCGTTTTGAACTCGCCCGCCTTTTCATTCAATTCATCAATTCACCTGGTACCGCGCTGCTACCCGACTCGAGGCCATACATACATACATATTGATATTGTAATACTCTTTACAGTCAGCTCCACACTAAAAAAATCTACACTACAAAAAAAGAACTTTTTATTGCAGTTGCCCAAAAAGTGATACTTTTTGGTCCTGTGATTGATCGTGTCGAAGCGGAAATTGCGAAAAGTTGAATTTTTCCCACTAGTACTTTTTGCTTTTCCATGGCGTGCCTGGCCTCATTGCAGGCGAAATCGGGTGATGATAGGGAAGCGCGCACCTGGCTCACCGCCTTTGGTTTCACTGTAATTTTTTCGCAAATTTATTAAAAATCGTCGTTTGGTACTCGTGAGGAGTATCATTTTCACTCGTCCCGAGTCTCGACACCTTGAGCCTCTTGCAGAATGGCATTCTTTCCGCACTTGTATCATTTCTTATGAAAAGGTGAGCCGCGTGGCTATTTTCCATTGATATTCATGATGATTTCAACCTCAATAAACTTCATTGTCTGATAAGTTACTAAAATTAAAGCAAATGTGGAACGCACAAACATAGAAATAAATATTGTCTATGGTTGCACTTTGCGCCTGACAAAAAGCAAACATGTCCGACGACTGGTGCATAATACAGCAGATACAACTGATCATCTAACGATATGATATCGTTCTTTTCCAAGTTGTCTTTAAATAACACCCAGAAACCGCCAGTGGAGCTTGCTAAGCCAGCTTATATGGACAAAAGTGCAACTTTACAAGAGCTCGGATACAATGACGAGAATGACTTGAGAGAGTCGATATACGGTTTGTTTCCATGAAATAATTGTGTAATTTCCACTGTTTGTTGTTGAACGTGTTAATAATTTGGACTGTGGTGTTTTTAGACTATTTGAGAACGATAAGGGACCCCGAGAAGCCGAATACGCTGGAAGATCTGAAGGTTGTTTACGAAGAAGGGATTTTTGTGAAGGAGCCCACTGAAGACAAAGTGCCTGTTATTCGGGTGGAATATAATCCGACTGTGCCTCACTGTTCGCTGGCGACACTCATAGGGTTGTGTATCAGGATCAAGATACAGAGATCGATCCATCATCCCGTTAAACTCGACATTTATATCAAAAAAGGAGCTCATACAACAGAAGATGAAAGTAAGTAAATCATAATTATTGTTATTAGATAGCATAAATGCTGATAAGCCAGGTCATTATGTTTGCATAATATGCACTAGCAACTGGAATCATTATGGTAAGTGCCTTTGAATTGGCAGCTGTTTATACATTATGGTAATAATAATACCCAAGACAACTTGATTGAAAATAGGTACCTAGTAGGTAGGTACTTTTATTAAGAGGCTTCTAAGCGCAAAATGTTTTCGAATCAATATGTAGCCAGCAAGTCCTTTTGTATAGCTATAAGAGTCGGACAGCAAGTTGCGAGCCACATCATGATATGTCAGCCGAAAGATGTCCACTGCTGGACATAGGCTTCCCCCGGCCACATATTGCAGAAAAATGTTGCCCTCTTAGAAACCCCTTTATGAATAGCAAAGTTCATTACCTATTGCAATGCTCCACACAATCTATCTGCACTTTGTTGATAACTTTTTTTTATCTAATATCTTTTTAAATTATTTTTTAATGCATTTGGTAACAGAATTGTCCAAGCGGACTCAAGTCAAACAGCATTTATTCAAAGAAGACAATGCTTTTTCTTTTTACCAACTGTGAAATGCAAAGGAGGGTAATGTGTTTTGTTCAGTGTGTTGAAGATAACACTTAATAAGTGTCTTATAACTTAACATGTTCCCTGTAAGCATATATGAGTACACCTTACACTATCTATAGGAAGTTTCTCATTAAGAATGCAATGAATCATCATTGTCCGCCAGCTTAGCCACATCCCGTAACCAATCAGGCTGCTCAATACAATACACCAATGATTATACATTTACTCTGCATTCTTAACACGAACATACTAGAGTTGTGCCTGCTTGGTCTTTAAAGGGAGCGCTCCGATCTCGTTCAATTGGTGAAAGGAACTAGTTCGGACTTTTAGTTCCTTTAGTTCAGTAGTTCAGTGAACGAGTTGGAACTGTTGATCTGTGAAGGACACGGAACGGAATGATAATTGTCCATCTCACTCCCACTTGCTCTAGAGACACTTTGAACGAGTGCTATTTATCTCGCTCCTCGGTTTCGGTCACTCTCACTCGCTCCTTTCCGCTCAAGTGATTCATCCACTCCACTTTGACTCCACTCTACCTACTGAACTAAAGGAGCGAAGGCAGATTCAAATTGTGCGAAAGGATTTAGTTCCTTTCGGTCCGCGACGGGAATACATTCCTAACAGTTCTTAGTTCCGGACTGACTCAAGCCTAGAACATACTACCTGTAACTCCCATTGTTCCTTAGAAGCAACACTATACCTAACTCCCAAATTTAAAAATGGCAGGTACCTGCTTGTGCTTCGCAGATATGGATTTACAGTAATAATTCATTTCTACAAGGCTAGAGAGAAAGAGAGAGAAGAAGAAACATCCATGCACATACCCATAATATTTTGTGTTGTGATTGTAGCAAGCGGTGTTGTATGGTAATGTTTCATTAAATATTGGTCAGTAATTGTCCTAATTTTATATAATGAAGTAAATCCATAGCTCACATTTGTTTTGTCTGACATGTTTTGAACAAAATTTCTCAGGTAGAAACTTTAATTAAATACCTAGGTATATGTGAGTGATCCGTCTGTTTCATTATGTCAGAATGATGCCATGTGGTTCTAACTTTGGTGGGTTGGTTTCGTTGGTTATCTAAAAATCGTCCAAAACAAAGCTTTTATAGGTAGGTACACTTTTAATATTATATTAATATCACACACAAAAGTTATAAATATCATGCTAAATTTGCACAATATTAATAGTTATCTCTATCAGCAATAAATGTTTAGGTTAAAAGGTCACTTTATGAAATGATTTGTTATTGTTTAAGTGCAAACTTATCATTTTTAGGGTTCCGTACCTCAAAAGGAAAAAACAGATCCCTTATAGGATCACTTTGTTGTCCGTCTGTCTGTCTGTCTGTCTGTCTGTCAAGACCCTTTTTCTCTGGAACGCGTGGAGGTAGCATGCTGAAACTAATATCAAATACTCAAGCCTGCGGTCCCTTAAAGCCGTGAAAAAATCAACCTTCTAAGTCAACGCAATCAAAAGATACCTACAGTCATTAAAAAATCCATTTCCATACAAATTGCCGATTTTAAAAAACCTATGGGTACTTCCAGATTTCCTAGAAACTTGAAATTTGGTATGAAGGTAGCTCTTATAGCACAACCACTCTGAAAAGTCTCAAAATCTTAAAATTTTATATCTGTCTGTAGATTTCACAGACCAATATAAGTTGACCCCACACTGCGTACATTTTGCTTAGGAGCAGGGCTCTGCTAACACTGGACTTCTTAAAACACTGGGGAAAAGCGTTAAAATCTTTCTACGGAACCCTCGTGTGCGAGTCCGACTCGCACTTGGCCGGTTTTGTTATCTAATAGTTCACTTTACTAGCATTTTCCCCAGTCTTTCTTTACCTATTTTTTTTTGCATTTATTGGCTTTGGAAGTCTAGCTTGTTCTAAGAGTGGCCATTAACAGCTAAAATTCTGAAATTACGTATATAAATCCCTGAAATAGCCTATATTTTTTAAAAAAAATGCCTTTCCAATGGCAAAGCTGTATAATCATTAATAAAGAGCTTCAATTGAATGAATAACCATCAACATAATGTACATTACTGTATTGGACAATTATTAAAACCTCTATTAACTAGGTCACATTCAATGTCAAATGATATGTTTACCGAGATGCTATCTACAAAGGCTACATAATATTTACGATTTTCATATTCAATAATGTGACAGGGGAAGGAAAACCTAATTAAATTAGAACTAGTTAACTAATTGGCTTGCCGTAATTTGGGGACAATCCAAATGGATAAAAAATCTCATTAGTAGTAATAAATTTTCAAACTAGCCCTGTCTTTGTTACAGTCAACAAACAAATCAACGACAAGGAAAGGATTGCGGCCGCTATGGAGAACCCCAATCTAAGGAACCTTGTTGAGGACTGCATCGCTGACGAAGAGTGACTCCGTATCACACCATAGACTAGACACCATGGCGCCCGATGCTGCCTTCTCAAACCTGAGTGACAAGAATGAATTCACAAAGTTCGCCAGATTCTTAGCCTATAAGGGAATACAAGTCATCGTTGAATCAAGGAAAGGAGTCAAATTAGAACTGAGCACCAAACCACTAAACACGGACTCAGATTGGTTCAACCTCCAAATACCAGATTCCGCAGAAGTTAACTTGGCCACTAAAAGTGCTTTACCATCCGACAGAGTGCTCGAAACTATACGGTCTAAGTTGCATGTAGAAATTTCGGTCCAAACGGACGAAGGGATCGAAATGATACTCGAACTGTGGACCTTGGGACTTGATGAGACACAATATGATACTTCGCTAAAGGCCATGAACACTGTTTACTTCAGAATGGGAATACTGTTAAAGTCCCTCATAACTATCACTAGAATAACACCCGCATATCATCTTTCAAGGAAACAAAGCATGGAATTCTTTACTATATTCTATAGAGTATACAATGGAGAACCAAAGACGAAATCCTTGGGGGATCAAGTGAAGAATATCCAAGCAGGGATGCTGAAAACGCCTTTGGGTGGTCTATATTTTTCTGTAGCATATAGAACAAACTTTTCAATATCACCAAATCGCGTTGAAAAGGGGATGTTAGTTCTAAAGAGTGATCACTTCGAACTTAGTCCTAAACACGTTATCTATGAGTGTAAGAAAAAGCAGGAGCAGAAAGAGAAAGAATTTGAACCTGTAAAGCAAGTGGACTTGAACAAACCGCTGCGCCTGGCAGCATTCGCAGATGAGGATCTTATTCGCGAAGCTATACTGAAATTTTTTGATAGAATACCTATTCTGAAATGCAGGCGACGGCCGAAGGTGGAAGCTCCAATAAAAGACCCTATAGAATCGAAGAGTACTCAAGAATTGGATACTGCAATGCTCTCCAAAAGCCCAACTTTCTTCGAGATGCCTCCTAGAAAGTTCGCAGGGTTCCGTAGCGAGCACGAACCGCCCTTAAAGCTGTTACACTTCCCGTTCGCTGACTTCCATCCCATAAGCGACTTGGCGGAATTCTACAAGGATCTCTTCAACGCTCCACACTTAAAGCTGGCTGGAGACTTGGCTACGATAAAAAGCTCGGAATCTATAAAAGATAATATAGAAAATAATGACGATTTGTCGAAGGATTTGGAGGTGTACGAGAGTTCGGTCCAAGAGTTTGACGACCTTTTGGCTGAAATGTGTGCGTCTGCGGAATGGACTGGGAATTAGTTGGTGATGGGAAAAGACTGATAATTGTTTTGGGGTGATGGCACTGTTCAGTTCATCATATAACTTGGTATCCCTTTTAAATATTATCAATATATCATATTACACAGACATGTGCAATTGCATGTGTGTAGTAGAGATATTCTGTGATGACGGACTGGACAGTGTAATTGTTTGACCTTACTGTGAAGGAAAGGATAATACATTTTGTAATTTTAATTATGACATTGACTTGTGTATAGTTTCACCTTATGAAATTGTTTTAGGAACATTATAGTTCTTCAGCTATTGTTGCATTTTATTTATTAAATGTCTACTTGAGTGTGACAATACGGAGGAGAGCTAAAATTTTACGTACAAAATTGTTACCATGTTCAAACATTTTGCGTCAAAAATCTGACGCGCTCATTTATTTTCTTCTCTGTATTGTCATACTCTACCACTTGTTTTGAAACATTGGAGTTTTTCTGCATTTTTAAGGTTTTAAGTGCCTATATTCGCTGTAAGATGGCTAGATGTTATAGCATTGAATTGCACTAAATTATAATTTTAATTATTTGTGGTGATGATAGCGTTGTGGCGATTTTTTGCTTATATTCAATTAATGCTTGTACAAAGTGTGGAGGGCTTAGTAATCCGTATTGGTACCCTTAATGCTGGCATTTCACTTTTCGAAACTTGTCCAATGTTGGTCATTCCATCTCTGTTCCTCAGGTGAAGAACGAAAGAGAGGCGGCACGAATATTTGACATATACCGCTAAGTGGCTAGCATATTAGGGTGGACTTCGCATCGCCATATTCGTCAAAATACATTTTATCTTATCACGATTCATGATGTATTTATAAAGCCAACGCAAATATGGAATGTGGTAGACAGAAATATTGATCACTGTTGTTCGTTTTGTTAGTTGAATTAAAATAAAATTTTGATATAAACGGCTTGTTCACGTATAATGTAAGTCGAGTTTAACCCGACATGTTTCGGACTAATTCGTAGTCGTTCTTGAGTGCACGCCTACGGCAGCTGCGCGTAGTAGTCGCGCGAGTAGAGCCTTGGCGCGCAGTGTACGTTTCTCCACTTATGTACGTGAGTGATCGGTTTATTTCACTATGATTGAGTCTCACGATAGTTTCAAGTTAATATGAAATAAGTTTTAGTTCAGTTACAACTGACTCTGAGTAAAGTCTATTTAAAAACTGGTCACTCACGTACTTTTTTGTGTACTCCTTGATGAAGTACCACTACACAACACACTGATTGGTTCGAAACAGGTCGGGTATATATACCTCTACGACAAATACGTGAGTGACCCGTTGCTTTTTAAATATTACTTTTATATTAAAGACAATTAGTAAATAAATTTTACAGCTGTGTAATTAAGTATCTATACTGTACCATACACACATTCAGCTTGATTTTAATGTCACTAGAATTAATTTATTTTGTGTTATATTACCATAGCGTTTACTATACTAATAACTAATTATTTTAGCTAATGTTATTGTGTAGATTTATTTTTCGGGTTCCGTACCTCAACAGGAAAAACGGAACCCTTATAACATCGCTTCGTTATCCGTCCGTCTGTCCGTCTTTCTCAGACGCGTGGAGCTGACATTAATGTCACATGTTAAGGGCTGTGGTCTCTTTATGAATGGTCAAAGCTTTATGATGAAAAAAAAAGTTTCTAAGTCTACATTATCAGATACAACCTTTTGAAAGTGTATGTTCATAATCCCGAATCATTCTAATAAATAACAAACCGCGGTACGACCCTGTCGCTGTGAGCCATCGTTGTACCAAGAAATTCGGTCAGGCATTTACCTACTTCGAAACAGTTCTGCTGTGGTTTGGTAATAGAGCGGTTCAGGTATAAAAAAAACCACTGGTGATCAAAACCTACAGGGCCTCACAATCACAACAAAAGTAAAGGAATAACATGAAATTTTTATTTTATTTTATCCAAAGTATAAAAATAAATTTGTTTTTCAAAGAAATGCCTTAGTATTTCTATGAAAACAAAGTTTTTTCGTACGCATGGAAAAATTACAAATGTAACAGTTAAATTGTAATTTAAAAAAATGTACGGAACCCTCGGTGCGCGAGTCCAACTCTCATTTGGCCGGTTTTTTATTATTCCTATAAATGAAATGAAATATTTTTATTTTTATCATCTTACAATACAAATAATTATGTTATGCATCAATCTACAGCTTACTTTTTAGATTACCTATGTAAAATAATTGCTCATCCTTACCAAACCGATTGTCTGAATAAAATTTTATTCAATCCTTTAAAAATTTGTTTTTGTTGGTAAAAACCAAAAAATAATGCGATTTTATTAGGCGTAAAATCACAAATGGAGGCGCTACCGCTCGGCATTTTTTCTTGTGACTTTATACCTATTTGTTATTTTTAATTGATTTTGGGAAAGTCCCTCCCTATGACCGTAAAGAGAATGTTACCTATCAAAGATCTCCTTAAAAGATTTCCTTAAAAATGGTAATGAAAAAAAATATGAGAAGACCGTTAATTACTTCTAAGCACTTATGATGGGACTGGTTGACCAGTCTGAATGGAGGGCCTTGGGGAAGGCCTATGTCCAGCAGTGGACGTCTTTCGGCTGACATGATGATGATGATGAAGTACTAATCTTGGAGATCAAAATAAAAAAATAGAAAAAGATAGCCACAAAATTAGCCGTACGAGAGTTTACAAACAATAAATTAGGGATGAATCCATAAAGTATTTATTTTCTATGGCAACATTAAAAAACGTCAAATTAGTTACATTCAAGTAGACGCGAATTGCCGTTATTTATTTTCTTGCATTCGTTTTTTCGTTTTTATTTGAATCCGAACGCTGTAGCTTGCAGCGAAAGGGTTATTTTGGCACTAAAAAAATCTGACGTATCTTCAACTCTTCATGCAAATTGAGTACTATTTGCTTTAGTATAACAATTATTACAGCGTCGTCGGCAAGTCAAAACAAATGCGATTTGTTTTCGTGATAAATATTCGACTGAAATGTAGTGAAGAGCTGAAGAACGCCAACTTAAAATCTCGTTCAAAGTTAAGTTAAATTTCACAAGCTTCTACATGTCTATAAAGTGATATCAAAGGACATAACCTATAAGGGATCGCGAGTGACGATATTTAAGTTTTAGTCATGTTTTCTGTCTGCCGTCAAACGCATCCAGCGACGGGCATCGAGCATGCAGTTAGCTGCAGTTTCTTCAATAATGACGAGACGTGCTTGGTTACCGCTGGCGCCAATATCATCAAAGTCTTTAGGCTCCTGCCTGAAGGGCATAGCAGGGAGTTCAATGCCGGTACGTATTTATTTTAATACCGTGCTAACATATTTTTTGAAGTTACAAGTTTATTTTCGTGATACCCAAACATGTTGACTTATTCTGATGTAAAAGTACTTAATTATTTTCATCTGGTTGATTGATACCAAACAGGCCAGTTGACCAGTTGGTCTTTTGCTATGAAATTACCTGTTGTTTTAATTTTAGAGCCAGCTTAAAACTAACCGAAACTGCAGAATTGTTTCTCATGGATTCCTGACTAGATTTAGATATGACTACAAGTACCACAGTAGGTAGCACAAGCACACAATCACCTGATTTCCACTGTCGCGATATCGGGTCGGAAAGGTTACGCCATCTTTTTATATGTTTTTTTGAATCTACAAAGTTACTACTTATTGAAACAGAAGAGACTTTAATTGAGATTTTTTTTTACTTCTGGAGTTAAAAAAAAACACTTTGTAATTAGTCTACAAATAATTTTTTAAACCCACAGCTGGCCAGCCCATACCTCCAAAGATGAAACTAGAATGCCTCGCAACATACACACTCTGGGGCAATGTGATGTCCTTAGCATCTGTCCGGAGCCCAAGCTCAGGCCGAGACCTGCTGCTTGTGTCCTTCAGGGAGGCCAAACTCTCCGTGCTGCAGTACGACCCACAGACCAACAACTTGATCACACTGAGCATGCATTACTTTGAGGAGGATGACATGAAGGTAACTTCAACTTTTTTGTTTGAGGCACTTTATTGGTTTTTGTTATTAGACACTTACAGAAAAAGAATACAACCCAGTTGGGTCCGCTGGGGAGTGCTGAAAAGTGAAACAAGCCTGTTCCTTCCAGAACGGCTGGACCACCCACCCGCACATCCCCTGGGTGCGCGTGGACCCGGAGTGCCGCTGCGCCGTGATGCTGCTGTACGGCCGGAAGCTGGCCGTGCTGCCCTTCCGGAAAGACGTCACGACCGAGGATGGGGACCCGCTGGAGGCTAAACCGCTGGCTGATTTGAAGAAAAATGTGAGTTTCATCAATCTACCATCGTCATCAGTCGGTGTTAGTCCACTGTTAGACATAGGGCTCTCATGCGGCGTGTACGGCAAGTCGTACATCCACCTGGTGTGTGGTTTGTCCAAGCAACCAAGCACTGACCTTAATTATTTAGGTCTGCATGGCATGCAGGCATACATATAAGCTGAGACAAATGGGCATTTTCAGAAAACTGTGTACCCTTTACTTTTTTTGAATAACCTAACAAATTTTGGATTATTTCTCCTCAGAATCACAAGGAATATCTATTTAAATAAAAAAAAAAAGTGTCCCACATTTTTTCTCAGTGTTTACATACATTCCCTTAGAGACCCTAACTATGAAGCTTGAGGTCCCGGGTTCAAATCCCGGTCGGGGCAGATGTTTGTATGATGAATATGAATGTTTGTTCTCGGGTCTTGGATGTTTAATATGTATAAAAGTATGTATTTATCTATATAAGTATGTTTATCCGTTGTCTAGTACCCATAGTACAGGCTTTGCCTAGTTTGGGACTAGGTCAATTAGTGTCAAATTGTCCCGTGATATTTATTTATTTATTTATTAAAAAAAAAAAATCCGTATGGACCATCACAAAACTGACAAATAAATTTTGTATGGAAAAATTTTGGACTTTTTTGGCAAAAAGGGTACACAGTTTTTTGAAAATGCCCAAATACCATTTCAATAGTTGCATTTTGTTGTCAAAATAATGTTAATTGGGTCAATCAACGTTTCATTGCCACTCGTTGACATGGAAATGTCCCCCGTGTAACTCATAAAAAATGTGATTTTGGAATACCCCACTCCCTCGAATGTCAGGATTTGCATGCTTAGGAGATGAAGCGTGAAGGAATTGGCATATAACTGTTGAAACTCCTAACGTTTGATGGAGTAGTGCCTTAGAAAATCTTATTTTAGACGAGTTACCCAGGAGACATCTCAGTGACAAAGAAAAGTTGATTGACCCTAATTGACAACAATTTGCAGGCGCCCACCGTCCCGGTGGCGCGCGCGCCGACGCTTGCCTCGTACGTGATCGTGCTGAAGGAGCTGGACGAGAAGATCGACAACGTGCTGGACATCCAGTTCCTGCACGGGTACTACGAGCCCACGCTGCTGCTGCTGTACGAGCCCGTCAGGACCTTCGCGGGGTGAGGCCGGCACACATTACACTGCTTCTTATTATTTTAAACCTCGACGCAAAAAGCAGTCGTATTATAAGTTTGAGTATCTGTGTATCTGTCCGTGGCATTGGAGCTAGTTTAATCGAGATGGTTCTTAGCTAAGTTTCATGAAAATCGGTTCAGCCGTTTTTGAGATTTATGTTTCCAAATAAAAAAGTTTCTCTGGTAGCGAGGGGGGGGGGGGGGGGGGGGATACACACACACACTTGACTTCAACAAAAATGAGCAATTCAAAGCTAAATATTTTGCAAACGAATAACTCAATCGAAAAGTGATCTTCGAGCACCCCCGATATTTTTTTAAATACTATACCTAGCCAACGATACTCCACACTATGGGATAGACGAGAAAATTTTAGCCTAGTTAATATGTATATATGCAAAATTACAACTTCCTAGTACCAATAGCCTTTGAGCTAAGCTGCGGGCAGACTGACCGACTTACGTGATGAAGCTATAAATGGGTCACGTAGTGTGCCAGTGCAGAGCGAGTGTGTTGTTGCAGGCGTACGGCGGTGCGCAGTGACACATGCTGCATGGCGGGCGTGTCGCTCAACATGTCGGCGCGCGTGCACCCCGTCATCTGGGCCACGGCCGGGCTGCCGTTCGACTGCCTGCGCGCCGTGCCCATACAGCGGCCGCTCGGTCAGTCACACATGTCACCCGACACGTGCTGCATGGCGGGCGTCAGTCCACCCCGTCAGTCACATTGTTACCCTACTTCAAAACAGGAGGAGGTTCTCAGTCGTCACAGACAGGCATGCAGTCGGAGAGCCATACTGTAGGTATTTGCTGATGTATGAATGGGCCGGCTCGTTCGGGTAAGTACCACCCTCTGGGAGAAAATCGGCGTGAAACAACAGTACCCTTGTTACGTTTCGTTCGGACAGTGAGAGTGCCGGAGTGGCAAAACACTTCTGTCCTAGCACAGATATAAACTCGATATTTCATCCAACAAGATGGAGCGACGACCTGGTAAAGATCGCGGGACCGCGGTGGATGCGGAAAGCACAAGACCGGTCCGAGTGGAGAGTCGCGGGTGAGGTCGCCGTCCAACAGTGAACGTCTTTCGGCTGACATGATGATGATTTAATTCAAAGGATATTCCGATCTTACCGTACCGAGTTTATATTTGTGCTAGTGCATAAAGTAATGGCTTTAGAGGATTATTTTATGTTTTTTCAGGGCAGTTTTATTTTTTTGTAATTTTGACATCAGTGATCAGCCAAATACATGCATAACGTGTGGTCCGTAGGCGGGTGCCTGATAATGGCCGTCAACTCTCTCATCTACCTCAACCAGTCAGTGCCGCCCTACGGCGTGTCGCTCAACAGCATCGCCACGCACACAACTAATTTCCCTCTCAGTAAGTATTTTGAACGATGACTTTATTAATATTTAATGAAGTTTATTTATTTTTTATTTAAATCCTGATGGTAAGCAGGCGAGGCTAAAGATGTAGCGCACCGGTTCAGTAACAGCCTATTCACTCCGGCCTTGAAAAGCCCCAAATTGTATTATAAAAGATGAAGCGACTTGAGCAATTGTATTGGCCTGACCTGTCCTCCCAGCGGGCGCCTGTTGAATGAAGCTCGTGCTGTTTCGCCGCCTCTTTGTAATTTTTTCGCAAATTTACTAAAAAACGTCGTTTGGTATGTACACGGAAGTGTCATTTTCACTCGTCCCGAGACTCGACCCTCGCCTTACGGGCCTTGACACAACGCGTGACTCGTGCAAAATAACATACTTGCTACACTTTTATCAAAAAGTACTATAATGAGTTCTAACATTACATGTGCTGACATTTATTTGTGTTTACCAGGAATACAAGAAGGCGTCTGCATAACCCTGGACGGCGCATGCGTGGCGCCGCTGGCCGAGGGCCGCTTAGCGCTGTCGCTGAAAGGCGGCCAGCTGTACGTGCTGACGCTTCTAGCGGACTCGGTGCGCAGCGTGCGCAGCGCGCATCTGGACAGGGCGGCCGCCTCGGTGCTGACCAGCAGCGTGAGTGTATAGTATAGGGGTAGTCAGGGCGGCCAGCTGTACGTGCTGACGCTACTAGCGGACTCTTTTTTTTTACGACGAGGAAGACACTCGAAGGTTTTTTAATGTCGATTCTCGTTTGTTTAGATGTGCGTTATCGAGGAGGACTTCCTGTTCCTGGGCTCGCGGCTGGGCAACTCGCTGCTGCTGCGCGTCACCGAGCGCGAGAACCGCATGCTGCTGTCCGTCGACCGCCCGCTGCAGGCCACCGTCGACCTCACCGTCGAGAACGGTAACTTGCCTCACCGTCGACAACGGTCACTTGCTTCACCGTCGAGATTGCCAATTTACCTCACCGATGACAACAGTAACTTACTTATCTCACCGTCGAGAGCTGTAATTTGCCTCACCGTCGACAACTGTACCTTACCTCACCGTCAAAATTGATAACTTACCTCACCGTTGAGATTGGTAACTTAGCTCACCGACGACAACGGTAACTTAAGTACCTCACCCACGATAATGGTAACTTACATGACCGTCGAGAATGAAATGTCATCCATGCAATAAAACCTTATCTTAAGATCGAAAAATCGGCCCTTGGCCTTAATTTTGTAAGCCATGTCTCTGTTGGACAAATCTCTTTCCAGACAAAGAGTACGAAAGCCAGCAGCAGAAGGAGAAAGACAAGGAGTCAGAGTCGGCGGCCAAGAAGCGGCGCCTGGACTCGCTGTCGGACTGCGCGGCCAGCAACGTCGTGGACATCAGCGACCAGGACGAGCTGCAAGTCTATGGCTGCGACATCCGCACCTCCACGCAGCTCACCAGCTACGTCTTCGAGGTGTGCTCGCTGCCAATGCATGACTGTACCATAAGAATTAATAATGACGTAGTACGTAGTAGAACGGAAACTCCCGCTCCGGACGGGCTCAAGGTCACGATATTAGAGCATTCGTTAAACAGACTACTCAGTCAGGCTGTCACGGCCGGCGTCGCCGCACGCGCGTTTGGTTGCTTATAATTTGGTTGCAATAGTTTTACGTGAGCCTGTATGTATTTTATTTTATATTTGTAGGTAAGTGATACTTAAATCACCTTAAATGGCTTCATTTGGTATGGCACTTCTAACTTCTTATTTGAAAGTGTCTGTAATATGTCTTTATAAATCTCGTATTTTGTAAAACTGGCATAAAATAATGATTTCAAAGTAAAGAAAAACTTAAATCTTAGTGATATTATCTTTAGACGTAAGTACCTAATATTTAACAGCAAGCAACCCTAGCAACACGCCTGGACGACAGAGGGGTGTAACGACGTGAAGGGGGAAGTAGGTATATAAATGGCGGCGTTTTGGACTCGGTCAAAAGATATTCCGTTCTACTATGTTATTATTTATTCTTATGTCTGTACCTACATTACCGTGACTGACTGACAGACAATGCACAGCCTAAACGACTGGACATTGAGACTTGAAATTTGGCATACATATACCTTGAGTATCCTGGAGGTGCACTAAGAAGGGTTTTTTTTTTAATTTCTGGGTTAACGTTATAAAGAGCAACTCTCTGATGCTCACTATGTTGGTCTGCCAGGCCCCTGTTTCACCAACGTTACAAGTGTCAGTTTTCAATGACAATTCGGTGTCAGTTGCTGACTTGAAGACATTTTGTTTTAGCGCGCTTCATATTGGCAAAGACATGTAGTTCGAATTGTCATTGTTAACTGACAATTGAAAGTCGGTGAAATAAGGAAACGTGAAGTGATTTTTGCCGATTGTAGTTTTGGTTGACTGTACTTGTATATCATATAATTTATTGTATGTAAATAATTCGAGGGGTTTCACCTTTGACCACAATGACGTCTGATCAAAAACGAAGTTGTGTCCTACAATGAAATGAAATGAAATTATTTATTCATGTGTGTGGGAAATCGGTTACAATTACAGTTATACTGGTAGTGTCCCCAAACCCTACCTTTTCAGGGGTACATACATTTATAATACTTACATGGGTAATTTAAGATTTAGAAATTAATGTCAAAAACTTCGATAAATAAACGATGGCGCTCGCTTGCCTGTAACGGCGCGTTCCGGTTCATGTATATGTATTTTTTATTTTTTTTTATTTTTTATTGTTTATTTAGGAACAAACGGTTACAATTCAAAAATGAAACGTACATAACGTAATCTTAAAAAAACCAACAGTTCCATTAATTTTAAAATACATTTTCAAAACATGCTAGCTCAAAACAAGACAAAATAGTTTTACCTACTTTTTGATACTATATCTTAACTTTAATATATTGGGTTTACCTACCTACATGAATGCACTTAAAACAGCCATAACAAAGTACAAAATGCAGTATGTCAGGCGACTATATTAATGCTAAAGAAAAATAAACAATCGTTATCTTTTAATTATGAATCAAAGAGTAGTTTCCGTAGTGAATCTCTATACCTCTGCAGTGATGATGAAAAAATATCTAAATCCATGAAGCATCCATTGTAATCATGGCTCGTCGTTATTATACTTATTGTTTGACCGTGGAGCCGTTTTACACCTCTGCTGATTTTAAATTTAATTTAAATTGACCCTAGAGACTATACATCTCTAAGCCATTTAGATTAAGTATTGTATTATAGTATTAATTCTGGGACCCTATACATCCCTTTGTAATTCAAATATTCACAGATATTTGACCTGGAGACACTTTACGTCTCCTGCTCAATAAAACGTGCACACTTGTTTCTAAAATACGGTTTTTTTTTCTCTCTTTATTTTTTAATGAAAGAGTGAGGTTTCTTTGTGTAATTTATCTGTGGCTACGTATTGTAAGAGCTAATGTAATTTGTTTTTTTTAGAAAAAAATACTTTGTGCCAAGTTTCTTGCGGCGCATTCTTCTTGGCAATCATGGTCTTTCCGAAAGCGCTGGTAGACTAAAAAATGACGTGTAAAAGAGCATTCAACTGCCTATTTGCTGAATAAAATTTTGAATTTTGAATTTGGAACGTGCGCAGGTGTGCGACTCGCTGCTGAACGTGTGCCCCATCGGCGACGTGTCGATGGGCGAGCCGCAGCTGCTGGCCGAGGACGCGCCGCGGGCCGCGGACTGGCCCGCCGTAGAGTTGGTGGCCTGCAGCGGCCGCGGCAAGAACGGCGCGCTCACCGTGCTGCAGCGGAGCGTGCGCCCGCAGCTGATCACCGCGTTCAACCTGCCCGGTGAGCGCCTGCCCAGTATACCGCGGCGCTGGGCCTGCAGCGGCCGCGGCAAGAACGGCGCGCTCACCGTGCTGCAGCGGAGCGTGCGCCCGCAGCTGATCACCGCGTTCAACCTGCCCGGTGAGCGCCTGCCCAGTATACCGCGGCGCTGGGCCTGCAGCGGCCGCGGCAAGAACGGCGCGCTCACCGTGCTGCAGCGGAGCGTGCGCCCGCAGCTGATCACCGCGTTCAACCTGCCCGGTGAGCGCCTGCCCAGTATACCGCGGCGCTGGGCCTGCAGCGGCCGCGGCAAGAACGGCGCGCTCACCGTGCTGCAGCGGAGCGTGCGCCCGCAGCTGATCACCGCGTTCAACCTGCCCGGTGAGCGCCTGCCCAGTATACCGCGGCGCTGGGCCTGCAGCGGCCGCGGCAAGAACGGCGCGCTCACCGTGCTGCAGCGGAGCGTGCGCCCGCAGCTGATCACCGCGTTCAACCTGCCCGGTGAGCGCCTGCCCAGTATACCGCGGCGCTGGGCCTGCAGCGGCCGCGGCAAGAACGGCGCGCTCACCGTGCTGCAGCGGAGCGTGCGCCCGCAGCTGATCACCGCGTTCAACCTGCCCGGTGAGCGCCTGCCCAGTATACCGCGGCGCTGGGCCTGCAGCGGCCGCGGCAAGAACGGCGCGCTCACCGTGCTGCAGCGGAGCGTGCGCCCGCAGCTGATCACCGCGTTCAACCTGCCCGGTGAGCGCCTGCCCAGTATACCGCGGCGCTGGGCCTGCAGCGGCCGCGGCAAGAACGGCGCGCTCACCGTGCTGCAGCGGAGCGTGCGCCCGCAGCTGATCACCGCGTTCAACCTGCCCGGTGAGCGCCTGCCCAGTATACCGCGGCGCTGGGCCTGCAGCGGCCGCGGCAAGAACGGCGCGCTCACCGTGCTGCAGCGGAGCGTGCGCCCGCAGCTGATCACCGCGTTCAACCTGCCCGGTGAGCGCCTGCCCAGTATACCGCGGCGCTGGGCCTGCAGCGGCCGCGGCAAGAACGGCGCGCTCACCGTGCTGCAGCGGAGCGTGCGCCCGCAGCTGATCACCGCGTTCAACCTGCCCGGTGAGCGCCTGCCCAGTATACCGCGGCGCTGGGCCTGCAGCGGCCGCGGCAAGAACGGCGCGCTCACCGTGCTGCAGCGGAGCGTGCGCCCGCAGCTGATTACCGCGTTCAACCGCGAAATATACAGACAGACATAAAAATTTAAGATTTTGAGACTTCTTGGACTGGTTGTGCTATAAGAGCTACCGTCATACCAAATTTCAAGTTTCTAGGATAACTGGAAGTACCCTTTAATAAATACTTTGACTTTGACTTTGACTTCAGGTTTTCTCAGTACGGCGATTTGTATGGAAACCACCTTTTTAATGACTTTATCTTTTGATTGTGTTCACTTGGAAGGTTGATTTTTTCACAGTTTCAAGGGACCGCAGGCTTGAGTATTTAATATTAATTTCAGCATGTTACCTCCACGCGTTCCAAAGAAAAAGGGTCTTGACAGACAGACAGACAGACAGACAGATGGACAACAAAGTGATCCTAAAAGGGTTACGTTTTTTCCTTTTGAGGTATGGAACCCTAAAAATGACCTGTAAAAGAGCATTCACCTGCCTGTTGACTGTTATTTTCCCTAAATATAATGTGCCATTGCAGGCTGCATTGACATGTGGACGGTCATCGGCGAGCAGACGGAGAGCAGCCGGGAGGCCCACCGCGACATGGAGGGCGCGCACGCGTACCTCATACTGACACAGGAGGACTCTAGCATGGTGGGCGCTTCACCTGGCTGCACCGCCGCTTTCAAACCCGTGTTCATGTTAAACATGTAGCTGTAGACATCGCGATCACATTTTTCATGGAGGGCTCGCACGCGTACCTCATACTGACACAGGAGGACTCTAGCATGGTGGGCGCTTCACCTGGCTGCACCGCCGCTTTCAAACCCGTGTTCATGTTAAACATGTAGCTGTAGACATCGCGATCACATTTTTCATGGAGGGCTCGCACGCGTACCTCATACTGACACAGGAGGACTCTAGCATGGTGGGCGCTTCACCTGGCTGCACCGCCGCTTTCAAACCCGTGTTCATGTTAAACATGTAGCTGTAGACATCGCGATCACATTTTTCATGGAGGGCTCGCACGCGTACCTCATACTGACACAGGAGGACTCTAGCATGGTGGGCGCTTCACCTGGCTGCACCGCCGCTTTCAAACCCGTGTTCATGTTAAACATGTAGCTGTAGACATCGCGATCACATTTTTCATGGAGGGCTCGCACGCGTACCTCATACTGACACAGGAGGACTCTAGCATGGTGGGCGCTTCACCTGGCTGCACCGCCGCTTTCAAACCCGTGTTCATGTTAAACATGTAGCTGTAGACATCGCGATCACATTTTTCATGGAGGGCTCGCACGCGTACCTCATACTGACACAGGAGGACTCTAGCATGGTGGGCGCTTCACCTGGCTGCACCGCCGCTTTCAAACCCGTGTTCATGTTAAACATGTAGCTGTAGACATCGCGATCACATTTTTCATGGAGGGCTCGCACGCGTACCTCATACTGACACAGGAGGACTCTAGCATGGTGGGCGCTTCACCTGGCTGCACCGCCGCTTTCAAACCCGTGTTCATGTTAAACATGTAGCTGTAGACATCGCGATCACATTTTTCATGGAGGGCTCGCACGCGTACCTCATACTGACACAGGAGGACTCTAGCATGGTGGGCGCTTCACCTGGCTGCACCGCCGCTTTCAAACCCGTGTTCATGTTAAACATGTAGCTGTAGACATCGCGATCACATTTTTCATGGAGGGCTCGCACGCGTACCTCATACTGACACAGGAGGACTCTAGCATGGTGGGCGCTTCACCTGGCTGCACCGCCGCTTTCAAACCCGTGTTCATGTTAAACATGTAGCTGTAGACATCGCGATCACATTTTTCATGGAGGGCTCGCACGCGTACCTCATACTGACACAGGAGGACTCTAGCATGGTGGGCGCTTCACCTGGCTGCACCGCCGCTTTCAAACCCGTGTTCATGTTAAACATGTAGCTGTAGACATCGCGATCACATTTTTCATGGAGGGCTCGCACGCGTACCTCATACTGACACAGGAGGACTCTAGCATGGTGGGCGCTTCACCTGGCTGCACCGCCGCTTTCAAACCCGTGTTCATGTTAAACATGTAGCTGTAGACATCGCGATCACATTTTTCATGGAGGGCTCGCACGCGTACCTCATACTGACACAGGAGGACTCTAGCATGGTGGGCGCTTCACCTGGCTGCACCGCCGCTTTCAAACCCGTGTTCATGTTAAACATGTAGCTGTAGACATCGCGATCACATTTTTCATGGAGGGCTCGCACGCGTACCTCATACTGACACAGGAGGACTCTAGCATGGTGGGCGCTTCACCTGGCTGCACCGCCGCTTTCAAACCCGTGTTCATGTTAAACATGTAGCTGTAGACATCGCGATCACATTTTTCATGGAGGGCTCGCACGCGTACCTCATACTGACACAGGAGGACTCTAGCATGGTGGGCGCTTCACCTGGCTGCACCGCCGCTTTCAAACCCGTGTTCATGTTAAACATGTAGCTGTAGACATCGCGATCACATTTTTCATGGAGGGCTCGCACGCGTACCTCATACTGACACAGGAGGACTCTAGCATGGTGGGCGCTTCACCTGGCTGCACCGCCGCTTTCAAACCCGTGTTCATGTTAAACATGTAGCTGTAGACATCGCGATCACATTTTTCATGGAGGGCTCGCACGCGTACCTCATACTGACACAGGAGGACTCTAGCATGGTGGGCGCTTCACCTGGCTGCACCGCCGCTTTCAAACCCGTGTTCATGTTAAACATGTAGCTGTAGACATCGCGATCACATTTTTCATGGAGGGCTCGCACGCGTACCTCATACTGACACAGGAGGACTCTAGCATGGTGGGCGCTTCACCTGGCTGCACCGCCGCTTTCAAACCCGTGTTCATGTTAAACATGTAGCTGTAGACATCGCGATCACATTTTTCATGGAGGGCTCGCACGCGTACCTCATACTGACACAGGAGGACTCTAGCATGGTGGGCGCTTCACCTGGCTGCACCGCCGCTTTCAAACCCGTGTTCATGTTAAACATGTAGCTGTAGACATCGCGATCACATTTTTCATGGAGGGCTCGCACGCGTACCTCATACTGACACAGGAGGACTCTAGCATGGTGGGCGCTTCACCTGGCTGCACCGCCGCTTTCAAACCCGTGTTCATGTTAAACATGTAGCTGTAGACATCGCGATCACATTTTTCATGGAGGGCTCGCACGCGTACCTCATACTGACACAGGAGGACTCTAGCATGGTGGGCGCTTCACCTGGCTGCACCGCCGCTTTCAAACCCGTGTTCATGTTAAACATGTAGCTGTAGACATCGCGATCACATTTTTCATGGAGGGCTCGCACGCGTACCTCATACTGACACAGGAGGACTCTAGCATGGTGGGCGCTTCACCTGGCTGCACCGCCGCTTTCAAACCCGTGTTCATGTTAAACATGTAGCTGTAGACATCGCGATCACATTTTTCATGGAGGGCTCGCACGCGTACCTCATACTGACACAGGAGGACTCTAGCATGGTGGGCGCTTCACCTGGCTGCACCGCCGCTTTCAAACCCGTGTTCATGTTAAACATGTAGCTGTAGACATCGCGATCACATTTTTCATGGAGGGCTCGCACGCGTACCTCATACTGACACAGGAGGACTCTAGCATGGTGGGCGCTTCACCTGGCTGCACCGCCGCTTTCAAACCCGTGTTCATGTTAAACATGTAGCTGTAGACATCGCGATCACATTTTTCATGGAGGGCTCGCACGCGTACCTCATACTGACACAGGAGGACTCTAGCATGGTGGGCGCTTCACCTGGCTGCACCGCCGCTTTCAAACCCGTGTTCATGTTAAACATGTAGCTGTAGACATCGCGATCACATTTTTCATGGAGGGCTCGCACGCGTACCTCATACTGACACAGGAGGACTCTAGCATGGTGGGCGCTTCACCTGGCTGCACCGCCGCTTTCAAACCCGTGTTCATGTTAAACATGTAGCTGTAGACATCGCGATCACATTTTTCATGGAGGGCTCGCACGCGTACCTCATACTGACACAGGAGGACTCTAGCATGGTGGGCGCTTCACCTGGCTGCACCGCCGCTTTCAAACCCGTGTTCATGTTAAACATGTAGCTGTAGACATCGCGCTCACATTTTTCAACATTTTTCGTCTTGTTTTTAATAGCCGAAAACCTTCTGTTTAATTATCGAACCTGATCACAGAATTTCAGGAAGATCGGATCAGTTTTGAGTATTTTCGTCCGTTCATGAGAAGTGCATTTTAAAAGTAAGTTTTTATGGTGTTTTCAAGTCAGAAAAAAATTTACTTTTTTTACGGTCTAAAATAACAACAATTTAAGCCACTTTTCAAAAAACAGTAGCCTATTGCAGTAATAAATGAAGCGTCGGTTTTTATTCGACCGCCGAATGGATTCAAATATAGACCAGTACGGACTACATAGATAGAGTCTTTCCCTACTATTCATAAACCTCTTTGAACTAAAATGCCGTTAAACTTCGTTTGTCCTTTTTTGTCACATCGACATCACCGTTAGTAAGAAGAAGACAAAACCTGTTTTAACTAATGGAAGCTTGAGTGTCGTTTATGAATAACTAGCTTATGCCCCGCGGCTTTGCCCCCGTGTAATATTTCAAAATGGGCTAGTTCCCTATCCCGTGAGAATTTCGAAAAACCCCTTCTTAGTGCACCTCTAGTAGAATACTCAAGGTACATGTTTGCCAAATTTCAAGTCTCTAGGTCCAGTGGTTTAGGCTGTGCGTTGTCAGTCAGTCACTCACGGTGCTGTTTTATAAGTATAGATGGCATTTGTTGACGCTAGCTTATTCTCTGTTCAGATCCTGCAGACGGGGCAGGAGATCAACGAGGTGGACAACTCGGGGTTCATGACCGGCGCGCCCACCGTGTTCGCCGGCAACCTCGGCCACAACAAGTACATGCTGCAGGTCACCACCACCGCCATCCGGCTCATCAAGAGTGAGTACCCTCCCAGCGTACCCGAGCCACCGCATAGGTGCCGTGCTAGGTGTGGACAAACATACGAACAGCGCCGTGCGTCAATCAGGCGCCCAGGCGTGACATTAGTGACCTGCGGACTTGTGTCACGGAAGTTTAGATTTTTTTTATACGCTGTAGGCTTGCGTTTGACCACAATCACGCCTGATGATAAGCGAAGATATGAATATTATTATGTTTTCGTCTTTTTCTTCAGTGCATTCACCAATTTTTCTCCACTCAGCACTCTTATTATTATGTTTTGCGTAATTTCATATTTTGCAAATATGCCATCGTGTGTCGATGTCGTGAAGTAACCATACTGATATGAAAAGCACTACAACTACCTTTCTTAAGTAAGTAAATATACATTTTGAAAAGCCATACTCATACCGTCCTCGCGGAGCGGGATAGTTGGATGGTTCGACCAAACTTTGTCGAGAACGGCCGAGCGCTGCCGACGCGTGTCGCAGCTCATTGGCGAGCTGCGATTTTCGATGTGCGAGTGTCATGTGTACGCGTCATATTTTCCTCTGTCAAAAAACTCGCCGTGTTGTGTTGCCATGATAAAATAATTTAAATTTTCCGATAAAATATTTGGCTCACGCTAACAATACGTCTCAATAAATGATGTTGATGACGGCTATCGCGAGTCAAAAATTCTCTAGAATCGCTAGCGTCGACTGAGGTCTATCTGTCATTTTCCACCAATCACAAGCCAGTAGCTTGTCTCTCATTGGTGGATAATGCCAGATAGGCCTCACGAGCCTGTGAGTTGACTGTGTGCGGCGCTGCAGACGGCGTGCAGCTGCAGTCCATCCAGCTGGAGTGGACGGCGCAGTACGCGTGCGCGGCCGACCCCTACGTGTGCGCCGTGTCCACCTGCGGCCGCGCGCTGGTGCTCGCGCTCCGAGAGTTCCGCGGCAAGGACGGCATGGTGAGTCCCGTCAGCCGGTAGACGTCCACTGCTGGGCTCTGTTTCTCGAAGTTTATTAGACTAATATTATTTGTGTTTTGTTTAATTTTTTAGTCATCATCATCATCATTACTAGCCTATTTTATGTCCCACTGCTGGGCACAGGCCTCCTCTCAGAGTGAGAGGGCTTGGGCTATAGTTCCCACGCGGGCCCAGTGCGGATTGGGAACTTTACACACATCATTGAATTGCTTTAGTTTAATTTTTTAGTGTAAGTAGTTTATTTTATTTTATTTATTTAGAAACAAACGTCTCTTATAGCTATATGTATTACAATTACATTTTTATGAAACCTAGACTTACAGTTTCCTAAAGAAAAACATTGAAACATTACGTAAACTAAGTACTTAATAAAATTTTCATTTACGAGACAAAACAAGAATAGTGTTAGTCTAATAGCTTCGAGAAACGGGGCCCTGGACGTAGGCCTTCCCCAAGGATCTCCACGACAATTTTTTTTTCAAATTCAAATGTTTTCATTTGCTTTAAACATAAATACAATAGGTACCCCAATCGATCGATTGATAAAGACGATCGGTCTTGTGCTACCCGGAGCCAATGGCTTCCCGCGATCCTTACCAGATCGATCGTCCATCCACTTTGTGGGAGGCACGAACACTTCGCCTCCCCGTACGCGGTCGCCACTCTAGAACCTTACGGCCCCAACGGCCATCAGTTCTAAGAGCAATGTACTCCTCTTAAAGTGTGCAATTTGCTGAGCTATATCGAAATCTCCACGTAGACGGCCCATAGTTGCTGTCAATGGAAAAAAAAAACGAAAACGCGTAATAAAATCTTTGAATGCGTTTGATTTTTTAATGTTTTTCGAATATTTAGATGCAATTTTTCTAGAGTTTTCTGTTACATTTACGATGCAGTGGGTGTATGTATATAAAAAGTATCGTGATAATCAATGATCGGACTCTACGTTGCAGCACGGCGGGATATCGATTAGAAATATTAATATGGATAACATCCCGGGATCCTTAGGCAGCTTTAAGTTATAGTATTGTTAATTTTGTATTTTAAAATTTTTATATGACACTACCGTGAGATTCAATCGTAGTGAAATAAACGGATCACTAATTTTTTTTCACTATGGTTAAAGTGTTATTAAAATTGTATGTAATATAACCAGGAACATATAACACCACACGCCTATATATCTCCTGCTCAATTAAAACGTGCCAGTAAAGTGTTCTGGTTTTGCTGTTCTAGTAATTATTTTTTACACTTGTTTCTAAAATACGATTTTTTTTCTCTCTTAATTTTTTAATGATAGAGTGAGGTTTCTTTGTGTAATTTATCTGTGGTTACGTATTGTAAGAGCTAATGTAACTTGTTTTTAGAAAAAATGACTTTGTGCCAAGTTTCTTGCGGCGCGTTCTTCTTGGCAATCATGGTCTTTCCGAAAGCGCTGGTAGACTCGAAAAAAAAAATGACGCGTAAAAGAGCATTGAACTGCCTATTTGCTGAATAAAATTTTGAATTTTGTAAGTCCCGGAATCCCGGGGCTTATCTATATTAGCATAATGTTTGGGGTCATACATCTCGTGTTGCACCGGGAAATCCGATCACTGTTTCTTTATTTGTGTTTATGTTTTATTTATTTTATGCTAAATATGATCATTTGTGTGTGTGCGTCAGACGGCGCGCCTGGCGCCGACACGGCAGCCGGTGCCGCACCGGCCGGCGCTCGTCAAGGCCACGCTGTACCGGGACCTCAGCGGACTGTTCACATCCGCCGACCCGGACAATGTGCAGGTACTGTGTGTGTGTGTGTGTGTGTGTGTGCGCGCGTCAGACGGCGCGCCGCCGTGCACAGACAAAAAAAAACTCAATCCCGAAAAAAAAACGCCTTTTTTTAACTGCGTTATGTCTACAGTATGATTACTCTAAGTTTGTCGCTGACAGATGGTTTGTCTTCATTTTATTTTCAAATTTAATGTCGTACAAATAAAATACTTATTACAAAATCTGTAACGTGCTTACATAATTTTAGATATAATTTATCATTTAGTTGAATTAAATTTTTTGTCCTGGCTCCTATTCACCAACTTTACACATGTCAGGTTACAATGACAATTCGGTGTCAATTGTTGACTTGAGAACCGTTTTTGTTTTAGTGCGCTTCATATTGGCACGGCAATGGAGATTGAATTGTCATTGTATACATTGTAAACTGAAATTTGTAAATTTGATAGAATAGCGGCCTGCTTGTTGTACTTATACTCAAATAAGATCTCTGAGATCCTGCAATTGGCTCTGTGTTGCTATTTTCTCTACTTATACCACGCCTCTTTCCCACGGGGGTAGGCAGGACCTATGGCTTGCCACTTGCCACGAGCCTTGCACACCTCTAGCCTCCTCCACATTCATACATCTCTTCATACACGCTCGCCGGTTCCGAGTACTACGCACCTGACCTCACTACTACTACTCCTTACTACTTCATCATCATCTTATTTAAGAGTGTCACTCTTGTCGATGCAGTTGTCTCCAGTCCATTCTTTCCAATGCGAGTTCTTTCACCTCCTGGGTCGTGTTTTATAAAGCTACAAGTTGTAATTTACAAGCGGAAGTCTAATTCTATCACCTTTTGTTAGAAAGAGACTTCCGCTTGTAAATTACAACTTGTAGCTTTATAAAACACGACCCTGATATGACACAACGTCTATCTTCTTTTTTTATTTGATCTAAATACTCTACCCTCGGTTTTCCCCTTCCTCTCTTTCCTTTTATACATTTCAGTATCAGTTCACTCCTCACTACTTACAGTCGAGTTCTCCAATATATATACAATCAACAGTTCAAAAATATCTATACACAGACCTTATTGCCAGTTACATAAGGTCCGTGTTTAGATATAAATATCATGGGACAAATTGACACCAATTGACCTAGTCCCAAACTAGGCAAAGCCTGTACTATGGGTACTAGACAACGGATAAACATACTTATATAGATAAAAACATACTTATATACATAGTAAACATCCAAGACCCGAGAGCAAACATTCGTATTCATCATACAAACATCTGCCCCGACCGGGATTCGAACCCGGGACCTCAAGGTTCATAGTCAGGGACGCTAACCACTAGACCATCCGGTCGTCGGTATTTATGAACCGTTGGGTGTACAGATATTGGAGAACTCGACTGTACATTACGTTATAAGCTGTTCGTGATCCTTAAATAAATAATCCGCGGCAGGTGAAAGGCGAGTTCACGGCCAAGATGAAGGGCAAGAAGAAGAACGTGAAGGCGGAGGGCTTCCAGCCGGGCACCGTGTACGAGCTCAACGACGAGGACGAGCTACTGTACGGCGGCGACCAGACGCCCGCCTCCATGGCCACCGTGAGCTGACAATTGTCCCTATATAGCTGTTAATACGTTAACCTTTTCAACGACGAGGACGAGCTACTGTACGGCGGCGACCAGACGCCCGCCTCCATGGCCACCGTGAGCTGACAATTGTCCCTTTATAGCTGTTAATACGTTAACCTTTTCAACGACGAGGACGAGCTACTGTACGGCGGCGACCAGACGCCCGCCTCCATGGCCACCGTGAGCTGACAATTGTCCCTTTATAGCTGTTAATACGTTAACCTTTTCAACGACGAGGACGAGCTACTGTACGGCGGCGACCAGACGCCCGCCTCCATGGCCACCGTGAGCTGATAATTGTCCCTTTATAGCTGTTAATACGTTAACCTTTTCAACGACGAGGACGAGCTACTGTACGGCGGCGACCAGACGCCCGCCTCCATGGCCACCGTGAGCTGACAATTGTCCCTTTATAGCTGTTAATACGTTAACCTTTTCAACGACGAGGACGAGCTACTGTACGGCGGCGACCAGACGCCCGCCTCCATGGCCACCGTGAGCTGACAATTGTCCCTTTATAGCTGTTAATACGTTAACCTTTTCAACGACGAGGACGAGCTACTGTACGGCGGCGACCAGACGCCCGCCTCCATGGCCACCGTGAGCTGATAATTGTCCCTTTATAGCTGTTAATACGTTAACCTTTTCAACGACGAGGACGAGCTACTGTACGGCGGCGACCAGACGCCCGCCTCCATGGCCACCGTGAGCTGACAATTGTCCCTTTATAGCTGTTAATACGTTAACCTTTTCAACGACGAGGACGAGCTACTGTACGGCGGCGACCAGACGCCCGCCTCCATGGCCACCGTGAGCTGATAATTGTCCCTTTATAGCTGTTAATACGTTAACCTTTTCAACGACGAGGACGAGCTACTGTACGGCGGCGACCAGACGCCCGCCTCCATGGCCACCGTGAGCTGACAATTGTCCCTTTGTAGCTGTTAATACGTTAACCTTTTTAACGCCAACAACGCTTAATACTAGTTTATGCAACTGCTACATAATGAGGGTCCTTAAAACAAGAGTGTGTTTTTATGAAACGAGGCGAAGCTGAGTTTCATAATAGGATCACACGAGTGTTTAAGGCCTAATTATGTGGAGTTGCATACATTACTTTATCTACACACGTATTATAAGTACTCTAAGATGGGTTCAGAAGCCGAAGGCATATGTCATACCCATACCTGTCACGAATTTGACTGTTTTTTTTTTTTTTTTGTAAAAAAAATCATCATCATCATCATGCCAGCCGAAAGACGTCCACTGCTGAACATTTATTTATACGTAATGTTAAGTATGGCTTGATTGGCGGAGCGTGGTACGGATTACCGAGGTTGCTGGTTCAAGTCCAGCTGCTTAACAGATTTTTCTTTGCATTGTCATTGTATGTTGAATTACATACTATGAATGTTTCATAAAAATAAAAACAAAAATATTCAATAAATCGATTATTTTCTTTAATACAGTGACTTGGTGACATTTTTTTTACCCCTTACGGGACGGGCAAAGGAGACGAGGTCAGCCATATCTGCTGTTTTTTTTTTGTTTGAGAGTTTTGTCTTGTGTTATGTAAACTTCAACGTAATATTTGTTAAGGCTGAAGCCAAGTCTTTTGCAGTTCAATTCTTCATTAGGGGTTTTTGTTAAGGCGGAAGCCAAGTAATTTAATTTTTTATTATTCAATGCAATTACAAAGATACAGATTAATGTGTGGACAGCGAGCGAAAACCGCGAGCGGTTTATCTGCCACTGTTGTCGCACACTTACCACGCACTAAGACCACTATTAATTAGCATTACAATGTTACATATGGGATGTAATTAATTCTAAGAACTGCCTAGTTATTTGCCAATAGCATCGTTTTTATTAATTGTTTACGTTTTTGAGGGTTGTTATTTAGGTCCTCACACACATTTTCAGGCCATCCATTAATAATATGGGGCAAAATGTATTCCCATGTTCGTTTCCCATACATATTACTACATGATGACAAGATATATTTTGAAAGATACGATAGATTCCTTAAGTTTTGGGCTCTGTTTCTGTGTGTTAATGATGCTTTGATGATGATTTGTGATGATAGTGACGGCTGGTGCGTGTTTGGCACAGATAATGCTAGAGGAGCAGTCCCAGAACCCGGGCGTGCCGCGGCGCGTGGCGCGCTGGTGGCGCCGCCTGCTGGCCGAGCCCAAGCCCAGCTACTGGCTGTTCGCGGTGCGCACGAACGGCAACCTCGAGATATACTCGCTGCCCGAGATGCGGCTCAGCTTCTTGGTGCGCGACGTGTGCGCCGGCGAGCGGGTGAGACTGATTTTGCAGGGTGGCCAAGGGAAGGGGTACAGAGTTTTGGCGGCAAACATGACAGTTGTTTCGTTAGAATTTTTTTTTCAATACATTTACTTGAAAAATTCACTTTCAAAGGATTTACACGTGGCTCGTAAGTTAAATTTACCGCACTAGTGCGAGTTTTTAGTTTTTTTTTTTTTAATTATTAGAAGTCCAATTTGAAAGTTTATAAGCGAAATGAGATATTCAAAACATTCTGTGCTGCGGAAACTCTAAGAAAACATTGGGCAATTTTAAGTTAGAAATGAAATCAGTTTCCGCGGTCACTTTTGGCAGCTTTTGACTTTCTTCTGTGAGGCTAAAGGAACGTACAGTCAAGGAATTTAATTCCTGACTCACCATAGAATATTTTCATAGTAAACGTCATAACGATTTTCCGTGTCAAACTATGCGATGTCACAATGACACTATACGTTAGACACAGCGCCATTTCTTGTCCTGTAGTCCTTATCCAAAGCAATTTTAAAAACTGTGGTGCTATTTTAATTAGCCCGTCTTTCTGTTGCTACACTTGTTACTGGATAGCGTTGTCCCGCTTGTAGCGCCATAGTGTGTGAGATGGCCCCGGCGAGTTGTGTGTTGACGCGGCGTGTGCGGGCAGGTGCTGGCGGACAGCCTGGAGTCGGTGCCGCAGCCCTCGGCCGACGAGGAGGAGCCGGCGCAGCCCCCCGGCGGCGCGCTCGGGCTGCGCGAGATACTGGTGGCCGGGCTGGGCCATAAGGGCGGCCGCGTGCTGCTGCTGCTGCGCTGCGACGCAGACACGCTGATGGTCTACCAGGTGAGAGCCCCCCGGCGGCGCGCTCGGGCTGCGCGAGATACTGGTGGCCGGGCTGGGCCATAAGGGCGGCCGCGTGCTGCTGCTGCTGCGCTGCGACGCAGACACGCTGATGGTCTACCAGGTGAGAGCCCCCCGGCGGCGCGCTCGGGCTGCGCGAGATACTGGTGGCCGGGCTGGGCCATAAGGGCGGCCGCGTGCTGCTGCTGCTGCGCTGCGACGCAGACACGCTGATGGTCTACCAGGTGAGAGCCCCCCGGCGGCGCGCTCGGGCTGCGCGAGATACTGGTGGCCGGGCTGGGCCATAAGGGCGGCCGCGTGCTGCTGCTGCTGCGCTGCGACGCAGACACGCTGATGGTCTACCAGGTGAGAGCCCCCCGGCGGCGCGCTCGGGCTGCGCGAGATACTGGTGGCCGGGCTGGGCCATAAGGGCGGCCGCGTGCTGCTGCTGCTGCGCTGCGACGCAGACACGCTGATGGTCTACCAGGTGAGAGCCCCCCGGCGGCGCGCTCGGGCTGCGCGAGATACTGGTGGCCGGGCTGGGCCATAAGGGCGGCCGCGTGCTGCTGCTGCTGCGCTGCGACGCAGACACGCTGATGGTCTACCAGGTGAGAGCCCCCCGGCGGCGCGCTCGGGCTGCGCGAGATACTGGTGGCCGGGCTGGGCCATAAGGGCGGCCGCGTGCTGCTGCTGCTGCGCTGCGACGCAGACACGCTGATGGTCTACCAGGTGAGAGCCCCCCGGCGGCGCGCTCGGGCTGCGCGAGATACTGGTGGCCGGGCTGGGCCATAAGGGCGGCCGCGTGCTGCTGCTGCTGCGCTGCGACGCAGACACGCTGATGGTCTACCAGGTGAGAGCCCCCCGGCGGCGCGCTCGGGCTGCGCGAGATACTGGTGGCCGGGCTGGGCCATAAGGGCGGCCGCGTGCTGCTGCTGCTGCGCTGCGACGCAGACACGCTGATGGTCTACCAGGTATCATCATCAGCCTGTTTACGGCATCAGCCTCGCACAATGAGAGGGCCTTGAGCTACAGCTCCCACCCCTTGGACTATAGACCCCGTGCAGATTGGAAACCTCATACACACCTTTAAGTTATAATTTGTTATTGTTCAGGTTTAGGTTTAAAGGCATCTATTCTCATACATAATACATCGCTTTCATGAGAAGGTTGCAAAAAAAAATACAAGTTTTAGTTACATCGTTGTACGAAAAACAGAAAAAGTCGGAAAACCCCCGACATTGTCATTTAAAAGTTCAGTATTTCAAAAACGGGTGAACCGATATTAATGAAACTTGGTTAGGAACCATCTCGATTACATTAGCTTTCGATTAAAGAAAACCGAATCTAAATCGGTACACCCGTTTGGGAGCTATGATGCCACAGACAGATACACAGACACACAGGTCAAACTTATAACACCCCTCTTTTTTGTCGGGGGTTAAAAATAGAATAAGTAAGTACCTACTAATACATAATTATACCATTTATTATGTTACACGTTAATGCTTTTACGTCTAACTTGTCCAACTCATTTATAGTAAAGGTAGTAACAGTATATTGAGCAAGTCGCCTTTTGAATGAGTTGGACGAGTTTATATTTTTAATCTGTGAAGGTATTTTGTTGTAAAGGCGCGCTCCCTCAAATGTAACCATCTTTTGTCCATTGTCCAGGCGTACAAGTACCCCCGCGGCAATCTGAAGCTGCGTTTCTCGCGCGTGTCAGTGGCGTTCCCGTTCGGGTACCGCAGCGGCACCGTGGCGGCGTCCGGCGACAGCTACGAGGCGGCCACGCTAAGGGAGAACGTGCGCCAGATGCGGTACTTCGGTACGATACACGCACGCGCACATTGTAGTCGCACTCGTCTATAGCATTGGCTGAGGGAGGGAAACGAGCGAAGCTCATATCCATTTTCTGAGGTTTGGGTCAGCGGGAAATCTGGGAAATCTGAAAATTTCATAAAAATTAAATAGTTGTATTATTTGATATAATACGAATTACCCTATTGTGGGGTAAATTTTTATTCTAGAAACTAGCAACACTAATCTTTGAGGTTATAAAGCAAAAATATCAGAAATATAGCCGAAATCTAACAAATTTAACAAAAATGTAACACACATAGTTAACAACCATAAAAATATAATTACATTAGTCATTGAAGTAGCAAAATATACGAGAATGAATTGTCTACTTACGAATGAAAAGACAACCCAGTAACCTTCCTTCTAATATCGCTTTTACAGCCAATAACACTACACTGCGCCATTATCACAGATGTATAAGCTAAAAAGCTATCACCGGCCACTTTTTAGCGCAAGTAAATCACGAAATATTTAACAATTTCAACTTTTAAACGTGAAAATCAATTAACTGCTTCCGCTCTTTCCGACAAACGTCAAAGTTTGTTTGAGCATTGCGAAGCGCAACCTTGAAAAACCCGGTCATACGATGAGGGACAGAAAATAGATATCTTTGTCTCTTTTAGCAATGAATAATTGTGTATTATGCCGTCCTTTTTGTGTGTGAGTGAATAAGAAATGTCCAGCGGTCTATCTCTTTCTCTGTCTACGCATGACATAGTCGCAATCTTACTGTCAAGCTGTCAGGCCACTTATTTACATTCAGCGCCATCTATCTTGCTTGAGCGACAATATTTAGCTAGGTAGTAGGAGGTTTCTAGGTAGCAGGCGCTATCTAGAAATTGCCTGAATTTTAAGATAACTGCGGGGAACGATTAGAAGCATGGGTTTTGTCACTCCATTTACTTTTATCTTCCTTGATAGTCAGGGTCTATACCCACTAGGCTGTCTGGTCGTCTAATAGTACATTGTGCATCAAGGGCGGTAAGACGGGTATTACTAACTAAAGTCTATTAGAAGGCCGACACCGAAGGCGGAGGGCTTTTAATGACTTGAGTTTGTAATACCCTTACTGCCCGTGATACACACAATGTTTTTCATCACATTTGCGAGGAAATAAATACATACAACGAAGGGCAAAAAATCTATCTTCACATACAGAAGACATATTTTACTAAGTACAGGCAGTACCTCCGTAAATATTAGATTATGAATATAAACTCAGCAATCGGCAACAAATAATAGTTTTGAGATTGTCAACTTTTTTCAATGGAGACTTCAGACTTCCAGTACTTCCACAGGTAATGATAAAAAACGCGTTTAGAAACTGGAAAGACGAAAGCCCATCCATACAGCCAGTTTTTATCGTTTTCAAAATAAAATTCACTGAAATAATTGCAAAGTAAACTCAAATAGTTTTAAAACACAATAATAACGTATAAATTAAGTAATACTTATTTGTAGAAAACGTTAAAAACCATGTTTGATTTAAAACCTCCTTTGTGTGGAATGACATCGTACCTGCTTACCTAGGAGAGAACGCCATATTTTTTAAAACTAAAGTCATTACTCCTTTGGGAAAATTACAAATTACCTGTTACTCCCGTAGGAATAATTTAGGCCGTTGCCCTTCAGTATGCCTGCGTACAATACGACGCTTTGCGAGCAAGTGTAATGAACATATTGAACCGTGAGTAAGTTCAAATTCAAATTCAAATTCAAAATTCGGGTGTCGGCCGGCAGGCAACGTGGGCGGCTACAACGGCGTGTTCGTGTGCGGGCCGACGCCGCTGCTGCTGCTGCAGACGGCGCGCGGCGAGCTGCGCGCGCACCCGCTGGCGCCCGACGCCGCGCCCGTGGCCGCCTTCGCGCCCTTCCACAACACCAACTGCCCGCAGGGCCTGCTCTACTTCAACGCCAAGGTAGCGCCACCGGACGAGCTACCAGCACGGTCTATACAGTCGTCCGACGAAGGCCTCTAGGCAGGTCAATCGTGCGGGGCGGGCAGGGCGAGCCCCCTTGCATACGCCGCCCCTGCCCAATTAGTTAGGAACTTTCGCCCTCCTTGGTGCTTTGGCCATGCGGTTGCGGTGTCGGCATTTACGCAAACATCTAAGGCGTCGGACCACTGGTAGGTATAAGCTCTTTACACTGTGCTATTAGGTAGATATAGGTGATTAGGTGATTCGGTGACTCAGTATCCCTTGATGTTTGACATTATTGTCAGTCTAATGACAGTTAGTGAGTGAGGGCCGCCCCCTCTGCCCTACGTGAGTATTTCAATGTGTTCAGTGAGACGACTAGTCGAACAACTAATCCGAGTATTTGTTTTTGTTTGACGGCTATCTCAATCTCAACACGCACACATGCGCTGGGAGTCTTGGTGGTGCTTTATAAATACTTTCACAAATGTATTGAAGCCTTTTGAATTTTGGGGGCCGGTCTTAATATTATTGTAATAAATCTATCTGTACCTATAAAACAGTACCGTGACTGACTCACAGACAACACGCAACCCAAACCACTGGACCTAGAGACTTGACATTTGGCAGACATTTGCCCTCAGCACAATGCTGAGTCAGCGACCGTTTCACTTTTGCGAGGACACACTCCCATGAGAAGAAATGTGTGAAATTGTGTGTATTTTCTTGTATTTGTGTGTCTTCTTGTGAAAGTGAATAAATGTCTTCTTTCTTTCTTTCTTTCTCAGTATCCTAGAGGAGCACTAGGAAGGGATTTGGGAGCTAGCCCGTTTTGTAATACATGTTTTACGGGGGCAAAGCCGCGGGGCATAAGCTAGTCTCTGATGTCTTACGTATTGTAAGAGCTAATGTAACTTGTTTTTAGAAAAAATGTTTTTTGCCAAGTGTCTTGCGGCGCATTCTTCTTGGCAATCATGGTCTTTCCGAAAGCGCTGGTAGACTAAGAAAAAACGAGTCGGACTAGCGCACGAGGGTTTCGTAGAAAGATTTTAACGCTTTTCTCCAGTGTTAGCAAGCCGGGTCAACTTATATTGGTCTGTGAAATCTACATACAGACAAAATTTTAAGATTTTGAGACTTTTTGGAGTGGTTGTGCTATAAGAGCTACCTTCATACCAAATTTCAAGTTTCTAGGACAACTGGAAGTACCCTTTAGGTTTTAGGATGGTGTCCAGCTGCTTAACGGATTTTTCTTTGCATTGTCATTGTATATTCAACTGCCTATTTGCTGAATAAAATTTTGAATTTTGAATATGGACTCTCAGATAAGCCGTGATAGCCAGTGGTTTGACCTATCGCCTCTGAGTTGAGAGTGCGAAATCACATTTGTAAAGGATTTGTGAAGGAAAACATCGCGAGGAAACCTGCACACTCCTGCGAAGCAATTCAATGGTGTGTGTGAATTTTCCAATCCGCACTGGGCCCGCGTGGGAACTATAACCCAATCCCTCTCATTCTGAGAGGAGGCCTGTGCCCAGCAGTGGGACGTAAATAGGTTGATGATGATGATGATGAATATGGAGTGTGTCCGTCGCGTGCCCCAGTCGGAGCTGCGCATCTGCGCGCTCCCCGCGCACCTGTCGTACGACGCGCCGTGGCCGGTGCGCAAGGTGCCCATCCGCATGTCGCCGCACTTTGTCACCTACCACATGGAGTCCAAGACCTACTGCCTGGTGGCCAGCGCGGCCGCGCCCTCGCAGACCTACTACAAGTTCAACGGGGAGGACAAGGAGGAGGCCACCGAGACCAAGGGGGACAGGTGAGCTGGCTTCCGTCTCTTTGCGGTACGTTGATGATATGGCCTAGTGGTTGTGGTTAGAGAGCCTGACTATAAAGCTTGAGATCCCGGGTTCGATTCCCGGTCGGGGCAGATGTATGCGACAAGCGAGTCTAGCATTTTTCTCCTATGGTTTTGCCCATAGTCAGAAACTTCATATCGTAGCGGCGGGGCACAATGATTTGACAGAACACCTGTGAAATATTTGACAGAACACCTGTGAAATATTTCGTAAATCGTCAGTTACGGACATTGCTATTGTTATTGACCGAGCCGACGAAGTGAGCGAGTGTCTCCGTTTTAGGTTGGAGAAAAATACTTTCGTATGTCTGTCCGCCGTCTGTCCCCTACAAGTCGCATTTCTCAACCGATTCTCGTGAAACTTTGTGAGCAGGTTTGCTAAAAAAAAATAATGAAAATAATCGATTTATTGACACAATGCATTGAAAAATTCGTTAGGTACACCAATGTTAAGTATGGCTTAATTTGTGGAACGTGGTACGGATTACCGAGGTTGCTGGTTCGAGTCCAGCTGCTTAACAGATTTTTCTTTGCATTGTCATTGTATGTTGCTAAAAAAATAGTTTGTTTGATTTTTTGGATTTTTTTAAAGAACAAAAAAAAGAAAAATAATCAAAAATGACCCGATCTTCGTGAAATTTAGTGACCAGGCTCGATAATTATTATAGAAATTTTTTGACGATTCGTTTTCTGAAAATTAAAAAAAAAGAAAAATGTTCAGAAATAGGTCACAGCAGTAACTTGGTGTAACTCCGTCCCCAGGTTCCCGTACCCGATGCTGGAGCGCTTCTCGGTGTGCCTGTTCTCGCCGGTGTCCTGGGAGATCATCCCCAACACCAAGATCGAGCTGGAGCCCTGGGAGCACGTCACCTGCCTCAAGAACGTAGCGCTGTCCTACGAGGGCACCAGGTACTGCGCGCTATACACATCAATCAATCAATCAACATTGATATAAACATCAGGATATGCTCTGTGGAACACGGTCAATATACCGTTTTCATTATGTCTAATGCAATTAACCGCGAATCATTGAAAACTGTTATTTAGAACTGTTAATTGAACACTTGTTTCGCCGACTGTTTCCAGGTCCGGCCTCCGCGGGTACATCGCGATAGGAACTAACTACAACTACAGCGAAGACATCACGTCGAGAGGGAGGGTTAGTATGAATGTTATCTTGTTTTACCTCTCGTAATCGGGTTAACCTTTTGAACGCCAAGGACGCTTAAAAGCGGCATGAGCCGACTTGCCTACGTCGCCACCAACGCTTATAGACGTCCGGCTGCACAGTGCAAATGCGACCTAGGAAATTATGCTTTTAAGTTCGCGTTGACGTTATGCCAACTTGGCGTGTGGATGACAACTTTTGACTGTGTCGTTGGCGTTCAAAGGGTTAATGACTATAATATATTTATTTTTAGGGTTCCATACATCAAAAGGAGAAAACGGAACCCTTGTGTCTGTCTGTCCGTCCGTCTGTCACAGCCATGTGCTCCGAGACTATGGATCGGTTGAGGTCAAATTTGGTACACATGTATTGTATGTAAGAGAGTGTCCATTAATCGGCCGAGGCTCGAAAGGATGGGAGGGGGTTCGAAAAAAACACAACACACAAGGTTTGTAAGATGTATATTGACCGATTTTCTGAATTAAACAGATTATACCTGTTTTTGAGGAAATAATGGTCTAAAACCATCAAGTGTAGACCCAGACCTACTTTGTACTATATTAGTGTTTATGCTATGGCAATAAAGAGTTTGAATTTGAATTTAAGTGGTCAATGGTCGCTTTGAGGGAAATTTGGGGGGGGGGGGGGTAAATTAGAAAAAAAAAGTATGGCAAGCTATGTCGTGTGACTTGTCAAAAATGAAAGAGTTGGTTGTGACAGTGTTAAATATATTTTTTATGACAGTTGTTTTATTATTTTTTTTAAATTTTGAAATCTAACTCAATACGCTTTGTTTAGTACGGGCAGATGGAAATTTTAAACTCCCCCCTCCTTTCCTCTTTACTTATCTAATCTTGGCCGCCACCCGCTTCCAGATAATAATCTACGACATTATCGACGTGGTGCCGGAGCCGGGGCAGCCGCTCACCAAGAACCGGTTCAAGGAGCTGTACGCCAAGGAGCAGAAGGGGCCCGTCACCGCGCTCACGCAGGTGCTGGGGTATCTCATCTCGGCCGTGGGACAGAAGGTAACACAATCCAACCTTATTGTATTTGATCAAGGAGGATAGTATACGGAGTGTCAAAGCCCATACTTCGAATCGTTCCCCGCAGTTATCTTAAAATTCAGGCAAGTTCTAGATGGCGCCAAGGTCGTAGTCAGCGGGTCAAATAATAACAAAACAGTGGTTCTAACGTGTCACTCAAGCAAGGTAGATGGCGCTGAATATAAATAAGAACGATTCAAAGTATGGGCTTTGTCAATCCGTTTACTTTCCATGATCCTTGTATTTGATACACAATGGAGCCTTGATTAAAATCCAGATTTCAATTTAAACTGTTTAATTAAAAATACAAGGATGATGCCACTTGTCGCATCGATGTACTGACAGCAAGTGTTGGCCGGTAGGCTTACAAAAAATAACTATATGAGGTAAAAGCGCCTGGGCACAACGCCATAGCAATACGACACTTAATCACACAATTATCAAAAGTTTATATTTAGGCTTGGCAGAGCTCAAAGAGAAAACCTGAATTCTTGTCTTATTGTACTTTTATAAATAAATAAAATAATAATAACTTAAGTGGCGTGTTTGAAGTTAAAAGTCTTTGACAAGTGTGTGTTGCCAGTGATGACTTACGGATTTGAAACGTGGACGCTAACGATGGGCCTCATGAGAAAGCTCAAAGTCACTCAGAGGGCTATGGAGAGGGCTAAGCTCGGGGTTTCTCAGCGGGATAGAACCAGAAATGATGATATCCGCATTAGAACTAAGGTTACCGACATAGCCCGAAGAATTGCGAAACTTAAGTGGCAGTGGGCGGTGCACATAGCTCGCAGAACTGATGGCCGACGGGGTCAGAAGGTTCTCGAATGGCGTCCGCGGACCGGGAGACGAGCTGTCGGTAGGCCTCCGACAAGATGGAGCGACGACCTGGTAAAGATCGCGGGACCGCGGTGGATGCGGAAAGCACAAGACCGGTCCGAGTGGAGAGCCCTGGGGAAGGCCTATGTCCAGCAGTAGACGTCTTTCGGCTGACATGATGATGATGATGACGATGAGCGGGTTATTGTCACTATAGTCCAGAACTGGCCAACTGGCCAGTAAGGATAAACTCTCACTCTTTTCACTGCGTGAGGTTCAGCGCGAGCGCCAGGTGTATACAAGCGACGACGCGTGCACTCGTGGGATCAGAAGGCAGGGCAAGGGTGGAGGGCCCACCGACCGTAAGACCGGTGAATGATTTTGTGATTGAATGAATGAATGCTCAGGTGAAGGATCCGTCGCGCTAGCTGGCGCGGACAATTCGGTCAATTCGGTTCGTTTTTTAAAAATAACTTCTCTAGGTCTACAACTGAGAGAGCCACTAGTAATTATACCTTTCGCCTTTCCGCAGATCTACATCTGGCAGCTCAAAGACAACGACCTCGTGGGCGTGGCGTTCATAGACACGCAGATATACGTCCACCGGATGCTGGCGGTCAAGAACCTGGTGCTGGTGGCTGACGTGTACAAGTCGGTGTCGCTGCTGCGCTACCAGGCGCAGCACAGGACGCTGAGCCTGGTGTCCAGGGACCTTAGGGCTGCTCAGGTGACGCGGGGACACTTTCCTGCAATTGTCCTTACCTTCTGAGAGGAGGCCTGTGTCCCAACAGTGGGACGAATCAAAGCTGGTGGCCATGATAGTGTAATTGTTATTAGACTGAAATTGTCGAAGCTTGCGAAAAACTTATACAATAAACTTAGTCTGACCTATTTCAGGTAGGTAGGTTGTGTAAAAAAAAAGAAATCGATTTCATTTTTATAGGTTTTTTTTTGCTAAATGTACTTTTTGTTGTCTGTACTTGTACCATACCAAATTTCAAGTCGTTACCATTAGCCATTGAAGAGCTCCCTCTTGCGGAGACGATCCTGGCCGCACCACCATTTCACTGCCAGATTATTGCCTTGTCACCGGATTTACATAAGTATGTCAAATTTCATTTCAATCCGTTGAGGATAACTGCTTTAAAATTCAGTTGCAAGATATGACGGACAACTTACATACGAACAGTGCAAGTTAGTAAAAAGCTTGTAAAAAAAAGTTATTTAAACGAACAATTTTATCCACACACCAATCATAAATCCTCTATTATGCGTTCAAAAGTCGCAGGTAATGACTATCATTAAGATAGTCAGCTTAAAAAAAAATATCGATACGAAAAAAAGCTCAGTATGTTTGTTTAGGATTTAAAAAAAAAGTCAAATTCGTGACAGCTTTTTGTACCTTCGGCTACTGAAACCATCTTAGAGTACTTATAATATGTATGTGTGTTGATAAAGTAATGTATGCAACTCTACATAATTAGACCTTAAAAACACTCGTGTGATCCTATTATGAAACTCAGCTTCGCCTCGTTTCATAAAAACACACTCGTGTTTTAAGGACCCTCATTATATAACAGTTGTTTGTTTGTATAAGCTGCTATTATGCAACAAAAGGCACAAAAAAAACACAACACGTGCTACGTTTAGTACCGCCATTTAAAACTAGATGGCGCTAGTGGTCACCAAACCTGTCGCTTATTCATCTTCCGAGAAAACCAGTTCTAGTCACTTAAATATCCATTTATGCTTCTATTACAGATTTACGAAATGGAATTCATGGTAGACAACACTAATTTGGGATTCCTGGTTTCCGAGGCTGAAGGGAATTTCGTCATTTTCATGTACCAACCGCAAGCGAGAGAAAGCTATGGAGGTAGATTCTTTTTTTATATCGAGGTACAATTTGTACAGGGTACAAATGCGGGTGGTGGGACCTTGTGCGAGGTCCGTCCGGACCGCTACCACCATCTTACTCGCTAATCCTGCCGCTAAGCATTAGTGCTTGCACTGTTGTGTTCCGGTGTGGAGAGTAAGACAGCCGGTGTAATTACGGACACAAGAGGCATTTCATCTTAGCTCTCTAGGATGGCAACGCATCTGCGAACCCTCCGGGGTTGCGGGTGTCTATGGGCAGTGATCACTTACCATCAGGTGACGCACTTGCTCGTTTGCCTTCCTCGTCGTGTAAAAAAAACTACAATGAAGGCCATTGCGAGTCAAAAATCCGCCAGGATCGCTAGTGTCGGTCCATCTGTCATTCTCCGCCAATGAGTGACAAGCTTCAGGCCTATGATTGGTAGAAATTGACAGATAGACCTCACTACGCTAGTAAACTAAGCATAGCTTGTTCTATGGGTTCTAGGCAACGGACAGACATACTTATATGGATAAAAATCCAAAAGAAGCGATAAATAAATTAACAATAGATCATACGAAATTCAATCACTGTCTCGACCGGGGATTGAACCCGGGACTGCAGATGTCTTTACAACAATACAATACCATGTATTGATTTAAACTTTCGCGATTTTCACACATTATCATGATACTCGGGACTTAATCGCGTAAAAAACTTTTATATTTAAATTTGATTTTAAATACCTAAGTAAGTTTTTTACGAGATTAAGTCCCGAGTATCATGATAATACAATACCATGTCCCGTACTAGAAACTCATTTTTAACCCCCGACGAAAAAGAGGGGTGTTATAAGTTTGACCTGTGTATCTGTCTGTGGCATCATAGCTCCTAAACAGATGGACCGATTTTTTTAATCGAAAGCTAGTTTAATCGACATGGTTCTTATCATGCAGATTACAATAGCGTCATATCTGTAATCTCTTTCTCAGTGGGTCAAGCACGTTTTGTCGAATTCTGCGTAACGTTACGGTTATTGTATCGAGATCGAGAAACCTCATACTAAATTTTAGCTCCAAACACGCTCACGGGCGGGCGCTGTTCCAAACGTCAAACTCTACAACGAACGATTACTATTCGATTTTACGTGACGCAGGTTTCGAAAAGTCGTTCTTGCTTGCTCGTAATGTATAGTCCCCTGGACATGGGACTCCCAAAAAATGTTAGGAAAAAACGGAACCCTTGTTCCGTCCGTCTGTCGATTAGTTCTGCGGTCAAAAAACGATAAGTGCTTTTCAAGTCGACCAAACGATAGCGCGATGTAACTGACGCGCAGCGCCATCTATGGGGAAGTTGAAATAAAATAGTTTCTTTTAGTCGGCTTTTAGTAGTTTAGAGTTCCGTACCCAAAGGGTAAAAAACCACTAAGGCTCCGCTGTCCGTCCGTCCGTCTGTCCGTCTGTCCGTCTGTCTGTCTGTCTGTCTGTCTGTCTGTCTGTCCGTCCGTCTGTCACCAGGCTGTATCTCATGAACCGTGATAGACAGTTGAAATTTTTACATAACAACAAAACCAGAATAAAATAAAACCGCATTAAAAAAACTGCCGTTTTTATAGATGTACGGAAACTTCACAGAGCCACTAGTTATATTTCAATAAACCAAATACCACAAAATAAATTATGTACTAAACATAAAAAAACGGTCATTTATTAAATTAATATAAAATTACATCGTTAATGCGATAAATTTTACAAGTAAACTACAGCTACAAACTTAATAAATAGAAACTAAAATTAAACTAAACTAAGGCAATAAAATAAATACCTAAACACAAATTTACAAAATTATATTTGCACAACAGCTCTGACAACGTTGTTTAAGTTTCCCCATAGATGGCGCTGCGCGTCAGTTGCATCGCGGTATCGTTTGTTCGACTTGAAAACTACTTATTGTTTTTTTGACCGCAGAACTAATTGACAGACGGACGGAATAAGGGTTCCGTTTTTACCATAAGTTTTTGGGAGTCCCATGTCCAGGGGACTATTTAATTAGTTCAAACAAGCGGTGTTACGTGTCTACCCTTTTCCAACACTGATAGCTCGAGTTGATTCGAATCACAATACGAGTTGTCTCGACTCGGATCAACCGGATCGCGTTCGCCCAGTCCTCGAGTCGAGTTGGCATGGTTCGGCCCGTAGACAAGTCGCCGAGTTGGCAACCAGTGGTTTGCACCGGAGCGAAATCTTGCGTACCGGTGATTTGCTGATCTCCGGAGAATTTTGATAAGTAGTTAGCTAGAAATCAAGCTTCTATTCAGATCGACTCCCAGCCCAAACCCCTGGATCTAGAAAACTGGAATTTGGCATAGAGATTCCTTTTATAATGTACATCCGGGACAAGGCAGATTTTTTTTTAATTCCACCCTTAAGGGGGTGAAACTTTGTATGGGAAAACGTTATTATTTTAAGGTTACCGCCATGGAACTTGGTGAATATATGTGTTTGAAATAAAATAAATTAACAGGTGTTTTACCGTTTTTGAAAATATCTACCCTAAGAGGGTGAAAAGGGGGGTGGATCGATTCATATCGATTTTTAACAAAAACATGTGTCCGCCATCTTGGATTTGAAAATGGGTGTCATTTTCGTAATCAGCACCCCTGAAAACATAGAAAATGACACCCATATCGATTTTGAACAAATTATGTGTCCGCCATCTTGGATTTGAAAATGGAAATATTTTTTGTCTACACAGAAACAAATCAATTATTGTAAGTTTAAATTTAAAATCAGAGATAATATGTGGCAACGCTTAGTGCTTTGGCCATGCGGTTGCGGTGTTGGCATTTACGCAAACATCAAAGGCGTCGGACCACTGGTAAGCTCTTTACACTGTGCTAAGGGGGTGAAATGGGAGGTGGTTTTTTTTTCTTATATTTTATTGAGACTGGCCTAACCGTTAAGGAGTTGTACCTTCCATCATCACCTCATCAACACGAGATGATGACTACCAGACGCAGGTACTTGAATAGCTTTCCAAAATATATGAGACACATGATATGTGCCTATAAAATTTATGGATTGCTATCGATTTCCCTGGCATCCCATCATCAGATCCTGACTTGGTGACAACGGAGCAAACTAGAAAGTATACCCTTTCAAACAAAAAAAAATATATTGAAATGGGTCAAGCCGTCTTCCGAGTAATCGGGGAACATACATTTAAAAAAAGCGACGAATTGAGAACCTCCTCCTTTTTTTGAAGTCGGTTAATTAGGAGGTATATGATAACAAATAGTAGGTACCGAATAAACACATCTTTAATCAATAAATAAAATGTATCTTATATTTGGTTCTGTAAGTTGTAATAACCGGAGAATACCGGTGTTTCTCCGGTGTTTTTCGCCGATTATTTTCACCGGTGGAGTACCGGAGAATCTCCGGAGCTCTACGCTCCGGTGCAAACCACTATTGGCAACTCGCATTCGCATTCGTATCAAGCCGAGTCGTTCGAGTTGGGTGCGCGTTGCGGTTGCGCGATTCGAACAACCGCCGAGTGGAGCCGGCAAGTCGAGTTGATTCGAGTTGCGAAGGAACTTGATTCGAATCAACTCGCTTAGCGTCTGATTCGAATCAGACAACTCGACTCGCCCATTGCTGATTCAAATTAACTTGCTGTAAAGCTACTTTTCCAACTTAGTAACGTTGAAAGACCCCGACATTGTCGTTTCAAAGTTCGTTATTTCAAAAACGGGTGAAACTTAGCTAAGAACCATCTCTCTCTATTAAACTAGCTTTCAATTAAAAGAAACCGCATCGAAATCGGTCTATCCGTTTGGGTGCTACGATGCCACAGACAGATACACAGGTCAAACTTATAACACCCCTCTTTTTCGTCGGAGGTTAAAAATTCAGAACTGAATATTAGAGGTAGGGATTTATCAGGTAGGGAAATTTGCATTATTTGGCTCTACTATTATAATTTTAAATGGTAACGCGGTTTTCTGTACAAATAATGAAAATATTATTCGCTTGCGTATGCAATGTGATTCCATGTGCTTTGTTTTTAACCCCCGACAAAAAAGAGGGGTGTTATAAGTTTGACACGTGTATCTGTGTATCTGTCTGTGGCATCATAGCTCCCAAACGGGTGGACCGATTTCGATGCGGTTTTTTTCAGTCGAAAGCTATTTTAATTGAGATGGTTCTTAGCTAAGTTTCATTAAAATCTGAAATTTTAAATATTGAACTTTGAAATGACAATGTCGAGGGTTTTTCAACTTTTCTAAGTTGGTTAGTTTATTGTTTCTTCGTGAAAGAGGTGGCAAAGGTGGAGATGAGAAAGGAGTTGCTGATTTTAGTGACGAATTTATTGAAGTGTAATCTCTATACAATAAAATCTGCTTATATCTACTAGAATAACGCCCTCTGTGGCTTAGATCTAAAACTAACAAGTAATATGGTACAAAATTAAGCTAAGCATCTAACGACCTAACTGAGGCGGAAGTTACAACAAAACCCAACAGATAGCGCTGTCATAATAATCCTTTATTCCGTATAACAATAACATAATTGTGTTGGAATCAGGCCAATTATCCAAATACAGGTTACATATTATTAAGAAATTCAAAAAATATCAACTAATAGGTTTAAAATCTAAGTAATAAAAGAAAACAATAACAAATAATAAACTCTACGTGTGAGATCACATACAACTAAACGTAATGAGATCAGAGTAAACCATAAAATGAACACTTCATTTTTTAGGAAATGTGACATTAGGTAAATACTTTAGATACATAATAATATTTTAAATTAAATCAATTACACATATACTCATTGACGTCGTAATAGCATTTCTTTAACAAGAAGTCCCTAAGTCGTAGACAGTTATTATTTTTCGTATTGTTTGAGCGGGTAAATCTGTTGCAACTGGGTAAGTCAAGGAGATGTCACCTGCGCGGCGGCCTGTTGGCGACTAAGTCACCGAATCATCTGATCCTTATACTAACTATAATAATTATAAATACGAAAGTAACTCTGTCTCTCTGTTTGTTACCTCTTCAAGGAAAAACCGGTGCAAATTTGAATAATTTGAATAGTTTGAATATTGGGGAACAACATAGGCTACTTTTTATTCGGGAAAATTGTATAGTTGTATAGTACGCGGAGGAAGTCGCTTGCAACAGCTAGTCACCTATATTGTTTGTCCGCGCGCGGTGAAACGGTGGCGTATTTGTAAATTTTTGTGCCCTTAGTGTAATCAAAAAGCACAAATTACGTCTCGATCGCGTTTGCGTTGAAGTGTCAAATAGTATGAGAATTGTTAAACGCGAACGCGATCGATACGTATTTCTTGGTCTGGTCGGCGATTACACCAGGCGCTCTGTAAATCAATGGTGGCAGTTTACCAGAGATGCAACGGATATCTGATCACTATCCGGTATCCGGCAGAATACCGGACAGTAGCGTAGTATCTGGGCGGATACCGGATAGTAATTTAGTACCTAATTATAAGAAGAACATTTGAGTAACATAAATATCAATCCATAAAGTAATCAAAAAATTGCCTACAACGGCTACAACATGCCTAGAAGTAGAAACACGTTGCAACCTGAGGCCCGAGTACGAATATTCGAACCCTGCGTCACGTAAAATCGAATAGTAAACGTTATCGAGTTTGTATGACGTTTGGAACAGCGCCCGCCCGTCAGCGTATTTGGAACTAAAATTTAGTATGAGGTTTCTCGATCTCGATACGATAACCGTAACGTTACGCAGCATTCGAAAAGTCGTGCTCGACCCTCTGCACCGCCAATCGCGCTCGCGCGCCGTCGACTTTACTCCATTTAGATATTTTAGGTAAAAAAGTTTAGGCCGGATATTCGACGGCCGGATATCCGGTATCCGGCCAAACCATTATCCAGGGCCGGCTCGAGCATTCCTGGCGCCCCTGTGTCTTGCTTTTGTGGACTATGAGAAAGCCTTCGACTCTGTGGAAACCTGGGCTGTTCTGGAATCTCTGCAGCGTTGCCGTATCGATTGGAGATACTTAGAGGTACTGAGATGCTTATACAGGTCCGCAGCCATGTCCGTCCAGATTCGGGATTGTCAGACGGGTCCCATCCAGCTGCAAAGGGGAGTCAGGCAAGGGGATGTTATATCCCCGAAACTGTTCTCCAATGCACTGGAGGATGTTTTTAAGTTACTGGACTAGAGCGGGCACGGCATAAACATCAACGGCACATACATCTCTTACCTCCGTTTTGCCGACGACATAGTGATAATGGCAGAGTCGCTGCAGGAATTGACTGACATGCTGAATAGCATCAACGCTGCCTCCCGACGAGTGGGTCTCGGAATGAATTTGGACAAGACCAAGGTTATGTTCAACAATCATGTCATTCCGAGACCGGTTACCGTCGGTGGCGCCACACTCGAAGTTGTGCCTGAGTATGTCTACCTTGGTCAGGCTATACAACATAATGCATTTTTCTTCTTTAAAATAGCTCTTTAGGGTTCTGTAGCCAAAATGGCGAAAACGGTCATGTCTGTGTTAAGTACATGTTATGGTTTCGTCATGTCCGTCTGTCCGTCCGTATGTCACAGCCATTTTATTCAAAAACCACAAGATATGTATATATATTAATGACATTTGAAGTATAATAATATAATAATAATAATAAATTAATTTATTTCGAGTAACCTTTACATGACTCACTAAATGTTCAATATTTTTTTTTATTATTATTTATTGTGGACATGTAGTGCACACGCATGATTGATATAGGCAAGTCGGTCTGCAATCAAGCTAAGGATGGTAATGGTGCTGGCCCGCACTCTGCGCACCAGCGAGGCGACGCGCTTGCGCATGGCCGCATGGAAGCTCGCGACACATGCCCGAGGCGCTGCAGCGCCGGGGCAGCCCCGACACCACCCTGAATGCGTTGTTGTATTGCACCCGGAGAGCCTCATATGCGCGGCGACTGTAGTTCACCCATAGGCTGCATGTGTAGAGAGAAGTGCAAAAAGACCTAAAAAGTGTAATCTTCACCTCACGTGTGCACCTTACGAACCGACGGGCTATCATGTTCGCCCGCACAGACAAAGCTCTCCTCTCTCTCTCCATGTCGTTATTATCCTTGGGGTCGGAGGTAACCACATGCCCAAGATATGTGAACGTATGTACTCTTTCCAGTGGAACTCCGTTTAGTAGAATGGGAGGCACGTTTCGTGGCTTTCTTTTTACCGCCTCAAAGACCATAACCTGACTCTTTATTTATTATTATAAATTAGGCCATGAGTGGAGGCAAACGACTCGCAAGTGCCCAACAGTTTTCTAAGTCCACAGGGCGAGGCACTCAGCAGCACCATATCATCAGCATAGCTAAGGTTGTTGGCACAAACACCATCCACGTGACAATCAATATGCCGTCTGCTGAGCGCCCCGATCAGCTCATTAACATAAATTAACATAAATAAAAATAGTGTTTTGTAGAAGCCGCTACTTAAGTAGTATACCTACAAAAATATTTTGACAGAAAAGTGGGTAAAAATTGGGAGTATTTTCAAGTTGTAAATAAAAAAACTGTGTTATTTTTTAATTTCGATGCTGCCGATTGCCGCCCCACTAATACGAGCGCCCTAGGCCATCGCCTAGTCCGCCTATATGAACGGGCCGGCCCTGCCACTAGCCGTTGCATCTCTACAATTGAGCCTGTAATTGCAGGCCAGCGGCTGATCCGCAAGTGCGACTACCACCTCGGGCAGCAGGTGCACGCCATGTTCCGCATCAACGCGCGCCCCGTGCCCGGCGTCGCGCATCGCCGCCACGCCACCATGTACAGTGAGTGCTCACCGCTAGAATGGGATTCCTTACACCTTCCATTAGATTAGATTCGTTTAGACATAATCGGGATATTGCCCGCGATTACCTTATAACAAGGATTATGGAAAGTAAACGGATTGACAAAGCCCATACTTTGAATCGTGCTTATTTACATTCAGCGCCATCTACTTTGCTTGAGTGACACGTTAGAACCGCTTTTTTGTTATTATTTGACCCGCTGGCTACGACCTTGGCGCCATCTAGAACTTGCCTGATTTTTTTTACTGTTTTGCCGTGAATATCAATTATACTTTTATAATATTAAATATTATAATATGCCAAATTGGTGTAATGGTACGCGACACGGAATGTCGAGGATTCGGGTTCGATTCCCGGGGTTGGCATTTTTCAGTTTTTTTTTTCTATGTGCTCATGTGTCAGTGAGTATTTTAAAAGTAAAATTATATATAAGTCGTGAAGAGTTAACAAATAAAATAATGGTTAAATGAGAAAAAATAAAAAATGCTCGTATGCAGGAAGTAAAATAGAAAACTGCATTCAAGTCTCTTTTATTTTAATACCTACTAATTTTAGAGATTGCATAAAAAATAGAAAGATATGGCCTCAAATCCACCAGTATTATCATTACTATTTGGGCTTGGAAGAAAACAAAATTCTATTAAAAAGTCATACAAAAAACCATAGATAAAAAATATAGACTAAATATAGACTTCTGTATTTTGACCTATTGGTCGAAAAAGTAAAAAGTTGTGCAATCTTGCACAATTACCAGTATTCGAATTTTAAAAAACGCGTGCGAGTGTTGTTGGCCTTGTGTGATTGTCGTGTTGCGTTGCAGCGACGCTGGACGGCGGCGTGGGCTACGTGCTGCCGCTGGCCGAGAAGACGTACCGGCGGCTGCTGATGCTGCAGAACGTCATGAACAACTACTGCTGCCATCTGGCGGGGCTCAACCCGAGGGCGCACAGGTCAGCAACACACCACTCATTAGTGGCCTTATTCATAAACGCCACTCAGCCTCCATTAGCTAAAATAGGTTTTGTCTTCTTCTTACTAACGGAAATGTCAATGTGACAAAAAAGGACAAACGAACATTTTAGTTAACATAGGTTTATGAATAACGGGGTCAGATCAGAATTGTTTAATTTTTTTTTATACGACGATGAAGGCAAACGAGCAAGTGGGTCACCTGATGGTAAGTGATCACCACTGCCCATAGACACCCGCAACCCCGGAGGGTTTACAGATGAGTTGCCAACCTAGAGAGCTAAGATGAAATGCCTCTTGTGCCCGTAATTACACCGGCTGTCTTACTCTCCACACCGGAACACAACAGTGCAAGCACTGCTGCTTAGCGGCAGGATTAGCGAGTAAGATGGTGGTAGCGATCCGGACGGACCTTGCGCAAGGTCTTACCACCCGTAATTTTTGCAAGTGTTAATTTTTAAGATAGTTTATGTAAGTCCTTTCTCGCCTGAAACACAGGACTACCCTAGTTCATGCATGTGTTCTCTTCTTATTAACTTTCCTAGTCTAATTGTATCAGTTTGTAAGAAAGTATTCTGAACTAGCTTATTCCCCTCAGCTTTGCCCCCGTGAAATATTTCAAAATGGGTTACTTCCCTATCCCGTAGGAATATCGAAAAATCCCTTCTTAGTGCAGCTCTCGGATGCTCAAGGTATATTTTTGCCAAATTTCAAGTCTCTAGGTCCAGTGGTTTAGGCTGTGCGTTGTCTGTCAGTCAGTCACGGTACTGTTTTATATTCTGATAGCTTATGCCCCGCGGCTTTGCCCCCGTGAAATATTTCAAAATGGGTTACTTTCCTATCCCGTAGGAATATCGAAAAGTCCCTTCTTAGTGCACTTCTAGGATGCTCGAGGTATATGTATGCCAAATTTCAAGTCTCTAGGTCCAGTGGTTTAGGCTGTGCGTTGTCTGTCAGTCAGTCACGGTACTGTTTTATATTCTGATAGCTTATGCCCCGCGGCTTTGCCCCCGTGTAATATTTCAAAATGGGTTACTTCCCTATCCCGTAGGAATATCGAAAAAACCCTTCTTAGTGCACCTCTAGGATGCTCAAGGTATATGTATGCCAAATTTCAAGTCTCTAGGTCCAGTGGTTTAGGCTGTGCGTTGTCTGTCAGTCAGTCACGGTACTGTTTTATATTCTGATAGCTTATGCCCCGCGGCTTTGCCCCCGTGAAATATTTCAAAATGGGTTCCTTCCCTATCCCGTAGGAATATCGAAAAAACCCTTCTTAGTGCACTTCTAGGATGCTCGAGGTATATGTCTGCCAAATTTCAAGTCTCTAGGTCCAGTGGTTTAGGCTGTGCGTTGTCTGTCAGTCAGTCACGGTACTGTTTTATATTCTGATAGCTTATGCCCCGCGGCTTTGCCCCCGTGAAATATTTCAAAATGGGTTCCTTCCCTATCCCGTAGGAATATCGAAAAAACCCTTCTTAGTGCACTTCTAGGATGCTCGAGGTATATGTCTGCCAAATTTCAAGTCTCTAGGTCCAGTGGTTTAGGCTGTGCGTTGTCTGTCAGCCAGCCACGGTCCTGTTTTATAGGTATAGCTACAGTTTGTGTCTGCCGGCAGGACGTACAAGGCGGCGCGGCGGGCGCCGGGCGGCGCGGCGCGCGGCGTGCTCGACGGGGACCTAGTGGCGCTCTACTCGTCCATGCCCAACGCTGAGAAACTAGACGTGAGCGCCTTACACCTGTTACGGGGCTGTGCAAACTATTGGCTGTGGGCTGTGGACCTGGCGACCGCATATTTGAACTTTTTTTATATGATAGTAGTGAAACGGTAGTAGTAGTGGTGGGATATTAGTGAAACGGTAGTAGTAGTGGTGGGATATTAGTGAAATGGTAGTAGTAGTGGTGGGATTAGTGGTTTTCATACGTTTCAAAAAACGAATCGACACGTAATGCGATATAATTGGCGAACTTGATTGCAAAATTTCAAGATGGAGTCATTTTTGAACATTTTTCGTATTAAATGAAAATAATCGTTTTTATTGATTATTTTTGTTTTTATTTTTATGTAACATTCATAGTATGAAATTCAACATACAATGACAATGCAAAGAAAAATCCGTTAAGCAGCTGGACTTGAACCAGCTACCTCGGTAATCCGTACCACGCTCCGCCAATTAAGCTATAAATAAAAACAAAAATAATCAATAAATCGATTATTTTTATTGGTTCAGAAAATAGTTCCATCTCTTGCCACTAATGCGTAACTTTAGAAGTTCCGTAGTGGGTGAGCCGCTTGATTAAGCTACTCATAGATGGCGCTGAGGAGAGATCTTCCAAAATAAGAAATATGACACAAGGCATTGAAAAATTCGTTAGGTACATAAAAGTTAAGTATAGCTTAATTGGTGGAGCGTGGTACGGATCACCGAGGCAGCTGGTTCAAATCCAGCTGCTTAACGGATTTTTCTTTGCATTGTCATTGTATGTTTTTTTATTTTTCGTATTTTTTTTTTACGTTTTTTTAGTTACCTAATAACCCGTAAAAATGTATGGTTAGGGTTTGGGTATTGTATGAAAAAAAAAATATTTTTATTTCATACAGCGATTCAATTATTGTAAATGGACTTTTTATAATGGACCGTTTAACCCCTTTCGGCTTTACGGGTATTTATGTCACAATCTGTATAATTATCGAACCTGGGGATCGATTTTTGAATCTCACTTGATGACTGAATTCTCACCCGTGACATTGATATCACTGTTTGCCAAAAGCCGTATTTTTGAATGTCATACCAGTCTACTAACATGCAGCTAATTTGCGTTTATGTCGTAGACAAGCAGTCACGCAAGTGATCTCGTTTACGAGTGGGTGGGGGCATTCGTATTTGATATCATGGGCATGAGAATTTAAGTCACCAAGTGAGATTCAAAAATTGATCCCCTGCTCACAAAATTTCACGGGAATCGGTTGAGAAATGCTTCCTGTAGAGGAGAACAACCGGCCAGACGGCGGACGTACGAAATAATTTTTGTCCCAGCTGAAAGTTAGATGCTTCGCTCACTTGGTTCGCTCGGTAAAAAAAAAACAAGCTTTTTTGCTGACTGTAATTTTTGTTGAGTCATTATTAGTGTTGCCAAAATTACTGTGTAAATATCGGGATTTTAATGTAAGAAAAAGCGGGACTGGCATAAAAAACCGGCCAAGTGCGAGTCGGACTCGCGCACCGAGTCTTCCGTGTAAAGTTTTAACGCGTGAGATGGTGGTAGCGATCCGGACGGACCTTGCACAATGCCCTACCAGCTGCCAAGCAAAGCTCTTTAAAACAGTACAGTAAGTTTGCCACTAGATGGCGTTAGTGCTGCAAAGTTACACGCATCAGACCCGCTCGTTTGAGCCACTGTGTTCCGAATACACTTAACTCAACTCACTTAATCAATTCAAATAACATTAATGTACTAGTGTTCGACACTGGCCTGTACCCTATGCCAGATATCCTTTGCACACAAGTGCATTCACTCAACTGGTACAGTCGGCCAATTTGATTCCTAGGTCGCTTATTACGATGTCAGTGCGGGTCAAAGGATTATCGACTTTTCGATCACAGCATGATATAATCGTCCCACGATAACTGCACAAGATATTAATTGGCAACCCTGAAAAATCACGCTGTGGCAATACTTTTTTCACGCCACTCAGACATTTCTTTAATTAAAAATAATAATGATAGTAGCAATCAAAAGTTGCTGTTTTTTTTTAACTATGGCTCTGTCCATTGGAGGACAATTTTGCCAGTGTTTAGTAGGTTTTGCCGTTGTAAGGTAAAAACAATCTAGAAAACGAAATATGATGATGAGTGGACGAACGATGACCTGTTTATGTCTAATCTTCAAAAGTTCAAAACGTGTTGTTTCATCAGTGTTGCCATAAACAAACTTTAGATTTCTACTGTTGTCAGTTCGTTGCAGAGATAACTCTGCAACGAACTGACACGACGAACTGACACGACTATAACAAAAAGTAACTTTGACAGACTATGGAAAGTAAAAGTCACTAGAGTGTCAATTATTGGAATAAAGGTGTCAATCATTGGGATATTGTAAAATGCTGGACTTTTGTTTACCTTTTTTTTTCTTTTATTTACGTAATTATGAGATACTAGTTTGGAGCTTTAGTGATTTACATATACTAAACATTTTTTTTTTACAGATTGCGAGGAAAATCGGAACCAAAGTGGAAGAGATTATGTCCGACCTGTATGAGATAGACAGACTGACCGCGCACTTCTGACTGTATTATTAAGAATAAATAAGTGTTACCTAAGCTTTGTTTTATTAATAACCAATGTTTTTGCACATTAATAGCGTAATTAACAAATAATTTCCATACAATAATTATTTTAATTTCAAAGGAATACTAATCAAAAGAAAATAGGGGCCAATGAGTATTGTGATCGTTACGTGAAAATTAAATTAAACAGTATTAATTGTTTTAAATGACGGTAATGCAAGGCTTTTGTTTATAATTAAGTAGTCAATAGGGTTGTTTCCTCCTAGTCAAATCAGCAACTTTTTATGAAATGTCAAAACGATCCGGTAGTACGAAGTTTGTATTGAATTAAGAACTATGACGTCATAATTTTCAGTAATCGAACTGCCTCCTTTTAATAGTTTTTGTTAAATTAAAAATGAGTTTTAATTGCAGTAATAAGTGAGGCATCGGTTTGTTATGATTATTATCGGAAGCTTGATGTGAAAATGTAGAATGGTTTTATTTTGACATCAGTCAACAACTCTATTGTTTCACTTACACTGTTCATTATAATTGTCACGTAACGATCTAAATACTTGTCTAGAGTTGCGTTAAATTGGGTTATGCAATGAACTAACTAACAGAGTTAAGTTTAAAAGTACGTCGAGTTAACCCTTAGTTAATGTCTAACCCAGGTTGCCGCGTTCGTTTGAAACATTAATCATCAGCCTATTTACGTCCCATTGCTGGGCACAGGCTTCCTCGCATAAAGAAAGAACTTCACACACACACCGTTGAATTGTTTCGCAAGAGTGTGCAGGTTTCCTCACAATATTTTGCTTCACCGAAAAGCTCATGATAAATTTACAAATGTAATTTCGCACATAAATTCCGAAAAGCTCAGAGGTGCGAGTCGGGGCTCGAATCCACGACCTTCTTGAGAGCCCATAGGTAGATTAAAACACATTAATGTTTGAGATATTTTTATTAAAAATATGTACAAAAACCTAGTTTACAAAAAGCGATATACAGAACAAGTAATTTCCACTAAAATCACAGAAAAAGGCAATTAAAATTATAAATTGAGCAATGCAGTGTCACTACGAATATATTTTACACAGCAACCAACGAACGTATCATAATACAAAAAATATGTTAAGCGGGCTGTACCCCGAGCACGAGTTTTGACCGTAACGTTATCGTATTGCCATAGAGAAAATTTCATATATATTAAATTTTAGTACCAAATATGCTCACGGGGGCGCTGTTCCAAACGTCATACAAATTTTCGCGGTGGTCACTACTCCATTCAGTAGGCCGAGCACGAAGTTTTGGAATCCTGCGTAACGTAATCGAGTAGTAACGTTATCGAGAAAGTATGACGTTTGGAACAGCGCCACCCGTGAGTGTATTTGGAACTAAAATTTAGTATGAGGTTTCTCGATTTCGATAAGATAACGTAACGTTACGCAGGATTCGAAGTGCAGGAGTGCTCTGGCCTCTGGTGAAAACTCGTGCCCGGGGTACAGTTTAAGCATCGAAATGTACAAAAAAACCACACCTCACTGCCCACCGAAATGGTTTCATTTTTAGTTTCCCCTAGGGTCTATTACTAGCTGTTGCTCGCAACTTCGTCTGCGTAGAATTAGGAGGCCCGAGCACGAATATTCGAATCTTACGTAATTTAATCGAGTAATAACGCTATCTTATCGCTATGGCCAAAATTCATATAAAATTTTAGTACCGACTACGCTCACGGGGAGCGCTGTTCCAAACATCATACTTTTCTCAATAACGTCGCTACTCGATTACGATATGTAGGATTCGAATATTCGTGCTCGAGCCTCAGTTATCGCTATCTCATTATGATACTGCGAGAACTCTACAATTTTCCGGGAACAAAAGTAATCAAATTTCGTTAACATGGGTTTAGCGGTTGCCGCCGTGAACAGGTAACAAACAGACAGACAAAGAGATAGAGCTTTCGTATTACTGATATTATTCGTAGTTGGGATACGAATAGAATAAAATATTACTTATCCCGTCGGGTGTTCTTGTGACAGATCTTCTAAAATTAAAAATAAGTCATGGTAAAGTCAGCAGCAGAAGTAGCTAAGCAACCGAAGCGGTCACAATGATCAGCTCTTATGTCTATAACAATAGAGCCTTGCTTATTGTGAAATTATACTCATTGTGAACGCCTCGGTTACTCAGCCATTTATGCTGCTGACTGCATCTGCATAAGAAATTAAATCGCTTTAGTTTCTACAAAATATGTATCATAGAGCTTTATAAAGCATTTATAAGCTTAGACGGACGACCGGATAGCCTAGTGGTTAGAGACCCTGACTATGAAGCTTGAGGCCCCGGGTTCAAATCCAGGTCGGGGCAGATGTTTGTATGATGAATATGAAAGTTCGATCTCGGGTCTTGGATGTTTAATATGTATATAAGTATGTATTTATCTATATAAGTATGTATATCCGTTGTCTAGTACCCATAGTACAGGCTTTGCCTAGTTTGGGACTAGGTCAATTGGTGTCAAATTGTCCCGTGATATTTATTTTATTTATTTTATTTTAGAGCAGTTTAAAAATTCAACTACGAATGACCGAAACATGAGCTAAACTCGACTTATATACGCGAGCCGTCTATTTATTTTACAATAGGATTTTACATTTTTTTTAAACATTGGTACGTACCCTATAGGCCGCCATTAATGGACAAAAAATAACTTTATGTACTTATAGAATTATACTGACCAATCACGCAACACGGTCAGGTAGTACAACGTCTGACAAGAACCACCCAACTAAATAACAGGTACATAGAAACCACAGAACCATGTCGGAATAGAAGGAAATAGTGTGCGCACTTCGCGTGCCTAAAAGAAGGGACGAGAACCGGAACTTCGCCGCGAACTTAAGTAAAAGTTTTATTTGTTAACAAAAAATCTTACAACAATATTACAAAACAGTACATACAAACCAATACAAGTTTTATCCTGTACTGCCCTGCCCTGTACTGTACTGTAGTCTTTTCCCTTTCCCTAAAATGCCGAAGTTCGTTTGTCCTTTTTTGTCACATTGACATTTCCGTTAGTAAGAAGAAGACAAAACCTATTTTTAACTAATGGAGGCTTGAGTGGCGTTTATGAATAATGGCATAAGTTTTTTTACAAACAGTATGACCACCAAAACGCCACCAAAAAGATAGAGCTGCTAACCCGATCTGGCCCGGTCGTATACGACAATTTTTTTTATTGTTACGTATATATTTTTTTGGAGATCGGAATAAAACAGAAATCCATACATAGCTCAAAGTAATTTCGCCCAGTGACCAAAGCCTCCTTTCTCTTTTTCTCAATAAAAAAAATAAAAAAAAGTAATTCCTGGATTTTTCTAAGCATGAAAGAAAAAAAATTACCCGAATAGCGTCAACGGAACAGGACGAGATCGAGGTATTTCCTGTGATCGGTAAGTCTCTTTGTCCTAGAATATCTGTGCAAAATGTTAACACGTTCGATTCCCATACAAATAGAACATCCTTCTATATCGGTATAGTTCTGTAACACTTTAAAACTTAATTATCCCTGTAAAACCTATTCAGACTTAAATATGCGTCGACACAGTGGACACGGACACAGTCGACACGCCGGGCTTCACCTGGAAGAGGAAACAGTAATCACTTAACACCAAACTTAGACTAAATTACCAACTTAGAAAAGTTGAAAAACCCCCGACGTTGCCATTTCAAAGTTCAATATTTCAAAAACGGGCACCGATATTAATGAAACTTAGCTAAAACCATCTTGATTAAACTAGCTTTCGATTAAAAAAATCGCATCGAAACCTGTCCATCCGTTTGAGAGCTATGATGCCACATACAGATACACACTGATACACAGGTCAAACTTATAACACCAGCCCCAACAGCATCCTAAACCCATTGCTATATTGTGGACGAGCAGGGCGCTGTAAGCTTTTGATCCACGACTAATATAACGGCTTAAGAGTGGTGGTAATTAGAGACGCAACGGATATCCGGTCACTATCCGGTATCCGGCCTATCCGGCCACATTTTACTGTCCAGCCGAATACCGGATAGTTGCGTAGTATTCGGCCGGATACCGGATAGTAATTTACCTAGTAGGTAACATGAATATCAAACCACAAACTAATTAAAAAATTGCCTACAACGGCTACAACATGCCTATTATACAAGTAAAAACACGTTGCAACCTGCATCGGCCATCCCGCCCGCGCGCCGTCGAATTTACTCCATTTAGGTACCTACGTTAGGTAAAAAAGTGTTGGCCGGATAATCGGCGGCAGGATACCGGATAACCGGCGGACGCGACGGCCGGATATCTGGTATCCGGCCAAACCTACCCGTTGCATCTCTAGTGGTAATGTACCTGCGTGCCGTTCCCGTTAGCCTCCTGCTCCTTCCTGGGTCTCCTCTTTGGTCCCAGCAGGTACTTCTGCAGCGCGCAGAACGGCGCCTCCACGAGCAGGTACAGCGGCACCGACCACATGTACGTCGTGGTCACGATGCCGGCATACAACATTATCTAAATAAATAATAAAAATAAATATCACGGGACAATTCGACACCAATTGACTTAGTCCCAAACTAGGCAAAGCCTGTACTATGGGTACCAGACAACGGATAAACATACTTAAATAGATAAATACATACTTATATACATATTAAACATCCAAGACCCGAGAACAAACATTCATATTCATCATACAAACATCTGCCCCGACCGGGATTTGAACCCGGGACCTCAAGCTTCATAGTCAGGGTCTCTAACCACTAGGCTATTCGGCCGTCAAAGAGATTTGTAATTTTTAAAGTGACACTACCGTGAGATTCAATCAGTGAATACAAGACTCTCGGTCCGAACTGCAATTTTGTTGCTGTCGGATTTGAAACCATGGGTCTACAGAGGAGTCCTAATGTGGTGGTAGATGAAATTAACTTCTGGTATATAGAAACGGGTTTATTCATGAACAACACAAGTGTATATTACAAAACGGGGCAAGGGACGACTGGCTTCCCGGACTGCCCCGCGGCGTAGGTAACATTATACGCCAGCTATGGAGTCCGTGTCGCTACAGTTCCATGGAGTCCCGGCGCTTACAAACTTATTTCAGAGTTGCAAAAGCACTGTGACCAAAGGGCTGACAGTTTTCTCTCTCAAAGAATCAGCATCACTATTCAGCGAGGCAACGCTGCCAGCCTTGAAGTTTACTACTTTTCGATTTTTTCGTTTTGTTTCAAAATCGATAACGGACTCTCTAGTTCTGGACTCGGATTTCCAGACTAGAGTCCTGGACTCGATTCAACAGAACTCGAGTATTGGGCTTGAATCGCGGAATCGAATTATGATTCGAATACCGTATAAACTGACTCGAGTCGACTCTTCCCACCAAAACAACCTTTAGTCCCATCTCGTAGCCAGATTTGGAAGCTAGCTATGAAATGGGAAATGTGTTTTCCCAACTTGTAGCTAGCTACCAAATGGGAACGATTTTCTCGTCTCGAAGCCACATTTGGTGGCTAGCTACAAGTTGGGAAAGTAGATTTCCCATTTCGTAGCTAGCTACCAAATGGGAACGATTTTCACATCTCGAAGCCGGATTTGGAAATCGGCTTCCAAATGGGAAATGTGCTTTCCCATCTGGTAGCCAGCTACCAAATGGGAACGATTTTCCCATCTCGGAACCGTAATTGGAAGCTGGCTTTCAAATGGGAAATATGACTTACCGTCTCGTAGTCAACTAATAAAAAAATATTCTGAGGGGGCTTTTTCGGGGGATGTTTTGCATATTTCCTTGTTTGAATTGAGGAGCAAAAGCTAGTCTTGAATATGTTTTTATAGTTCTGTATATTTATGCCAATTTAACAAACACAAATAAACTAAATAATAGTATTAATTAAAACTAGAATATAACACGGAAAACGTCCCTGAGGCCGCTACCTCGGGGCAATAGGTACCCATAAGGCTGGAGGCGTTGCCTCTTTGTATAGCAAGGCCTATACGTTGGCCGAGAAACGCGCCAGCCCTTTGGTCACCTGTATTAATAACATCAGGCTACCCACCCAACACATGTGTAATATTTAAAAACCGTTACACTTAAATAACAAATAAAAGAAAACACTTAGGTACTTAAGAATTCCCGTTTCGTAGCCAGGTTCGAACCGGGATTATTTCTCCCATTTCGTAGCTAGCTTCCAAATCTGGCTATGAGATGGGACTTAAGAATTCACGTTTCGTAACCAGTTTCGAATCGGGATTATTTCTCCCATTTGGAAGCCAGCTTCCAAACCTGGCTACGAGATGGGATTTAAGAATTCCCATGTCGTAGCCAGCTTTGAATCGGGATTATTTCTCCCATTTGGAAGCCAGCTTCCAAACCTGGCTACGAGATGGGACTAAAGGCAAAACAACGACTCGGCACATCATTACTGCGTAGGGGAGAGGGAGCGGCGTAGCTGTTTGTGCGCAGAACGGTTGTTGCAACACGTTACACGTTATGTGACTTACAGCGCTATAGTCCGTAGCAAAGAAGGAGCGACGCAGCTGGCCGCCGTACGTTCGCAGAACGGTTGCGTGCAACAACATGGCGCAGTACGACATGCGCCCGAGCGGCTGCAGCGGACCCCATTCGACTGCTCCGGTGTAAATTTCTGTAATCAAATTAATGCTTGTTTCATTATTTTGTATGGAACATTATAAAATTTAATATTTTTCGGATAATAAGTTTAATGCAGCAGTAGCATGGTTCATCATCATCATCAGCCTATTTACGTTCCAATGCTGGGTACAGGCCTCCTCTTAGAACGAGAGGGCTTGGGCTGTAACTGTAGTTCCCACGCGGGCCCAGTGAAGTGAACTTCGCACACACCATTTAATTGCTTCGCAGGTGTGTGCAGGTTTCCTCACGATGTTTTCCTTCACCGAAAAGCTCATGATAAATTACAAAAGTAATTCCGCACATAAATTCCGAAAAACTCAAAGGGGCGACCGGGGTTTGAACCCACTACCCTCTGCTTGAGAGGCCATAGGTCAACCACTAGGCTATTGTAGCATGTAGCATGGTTACAAGCGGAAAAATGGGGTGATTTTTTCTCTGCTTTCCGTTCCTTAAACTGGATTTCGAGGGGAACTAAACTACTCTTTCATGACATATCTTTTCTGACGGGAAAATTGTGTCCTTATAATGTTATTAACATGGTTACAAAACTAATAATTTCACAAAACTTTACAAAAGTGGAGTCTTACTTACTCAACGATATTACATTTGTATAAAAAAGAGTAGATATGTCATCATCACGCCGAAAATGAAGCACAGAAAAAGCTACAATTGTAGCCTCTTTGGCCTCAGCCGCTCTCGAATAAGGTTCAAACTTGTGCGCAAATGTCAAAATGTTCGGAACATGTTTTTCGATTGTTTTGTGATCATAAGTTAATATCATAGTACTTACTGTTGCACTTGTAGAAGCATCCAACAACGAAGACGCAGATGGCCAGCGCGAAGAAGTTCTGGTTGAGCGCGTTGAAGACAGCGGCCTCGAAGGCGGACGCGTCGCGGTGATGCAGGTCCCAGCCCATCAGCACCGCGCCGCAGCCCACCGGGATCGAGATCAGGGTCATGAGCCTGAGGAGCTGGAGACCAGAGGAGAATTAACCTGCCAGCTCAGAGCACGGAACAACCAGAAGCCGCGTTCATCCGTCTACATTTGAAGTTAATGAGACCTTCTCAGAAATCTATTTGTCCATTTTATCTATAGTATCTATACCTATAAAGCAGTACCGTGACTCTTGTCAGTTGACTGACTGACAGACAACGCACAGCCTAAACCGCTGGACCTAGAGAGTTGAAATCTGACAAACATATACCTTGAGTATCCTAGAGGTGCACTAAGAAGGGATTTTTCGAAATTCCCACGGGTTAGGGAACTAGCTCAGTTTGAAATATTTCACGGAGGCAAAACTGCGGACATAAGCTAGTACTTTAATAAGAAGAAACGCGATTTCGTACGCCACACCCGACGAAAGACGATTAGGTACGAGAAAATACTCCCCGTACCGCACTCAAGGTGTTGATTAGATTTTTCAGTTATTAACTTGTTTCTTATTACTTAATCTCATTAAGTAACTTTCCATTTCGGCCCTTCTGTCTTTTTGTCCCTTAAACTCAACGACAATTGAGAATCTCGGCGTAATCTCAAGCATCCCGAAATGAGATCGTCTCTGACAAAAGGTCGTCTTAAAATCTCAAAATTGGGACAGTTTCTTTAATAAAAGGCGACTAGAGGGAATACAATTTTATTAAGCTTAAATGTTAACTGCTTAAGCGTGGCGAGCGGGAGAATAGTTGGACGTAATTGCTTGTGAAACGGTTTTAGTTCCCATTATCGAATACGAATTGTAACATCAGGAACACACCACATGGCAATAAAAATCTGTAATAATCTATAATCCCTTTAGAAACAGAAATATTGCAAAAGAACATTTATTCACTAATAAGCTAAAAGATTATTTGCTGTCAAGGTGTTTTTATAATCTCCATGATTTTTTTGATTGTAAGGAATAAAAATATATCTTTTACTTAGTTTTAAGTCTGAAAAATGTTAATTGGACAATCTGTTTGTTCAGTAAATTACGGTGCCCTTGCAGGGTTTATGTCGGCGCTTGTATCGAATAGATCTAAGACCTTTTTATACCACATAATTGCAATAAACTATATGACTATGACTATGTATTAGTACAAATATGTGTAGCTGGGAACGGTTTCAGCTTCAAAATATTAGAATGTTTTCTTGTAGTGAATTTGTATCAATGAAGATAGATATGATTTACACGTTTTCTTCCTACAGTAAAGGTGGCCGTTTCAGTAAACAAGCCCTTAACTAGGTAAGTACATACTTAGTTATTTTCGTATGTTCGTTGCGAACCGATACGATGCTTCGGCAAATAAACATTTCGTTCGTTTAAAAAGATGAAAAAAGATCACGGTAATTATAGTATTAGAAACATTTACTTACTAAGAGAGATCTTGATCAGACCACATTTTCGATTTTCATTCAATTTCTACGGAATAATATAGAAAAACTAAATAAAACATGCAACGTTGCCAGCTCAGTAGGAATAAACGCTTTTATCTACACACATATCCCTCTATTATGCGTTCAGAGACCGTAGGTAATGAAATGACCATCATTCGATAGTCAATTTTCGTCTTCAAAAACCAATGTAATTTGTTATTTGTTTGTTGTTGTTTGTTTGTTATTTCCTATTTGTTCTGTTTGTAACTTGTATTTATTTCTGTATTTACTGTACAATAAAGCGTTTACTTACTTACTTTCTACTTAATTACAATTTAAAAACAGGCATCAATTAAAAAAAATAACAGTCGATACGAAACATCAGCTCAATATATTAGTGCCAAATTCGTGCCAGATTTATTATGCCTTCGGATTCTGAACCCATCTTAAAGAACTTATTATACTGTATACATGTAGATAAAGTAACGTATATAACTCTACTTTAGGCCTTGTTTTAAGAACCCTCATTACGTAACAGTTGCATAAATTACAATTATTTTATTATGTTTCGCATGTGGTGTTTACCTTATAAGTGATTGTGACACTCTTTTCACATGTTTACGCAAGTAGCAAATTCTGATTGCATGAGTGTTAACAATTGTTGGTGAACCTTAATCAAATAAATACACAATGTACTATTATAAACTTGCCATAGACTCCCTCAGGTTCCATTTCTCGGTCTGCGCGCGGTGGTAGAAGTAGGCCGTCAGCACCCCGAGGTGGTAGCCCGCCCAGTTGCCCTGCGCGGACACGTACGCGTGGTAGAACGTATCGTTGTAGCCGAATATGTCGCGGATGGATCTGCGGGAGTACCACTGGCATTGTCACTATCATCAACAACAAGATCATCGTCGTCGACATCGTCATTAACTTCATGATCAATGTCACTATCATCATTACGTATAAGATCCTTGTCAACATCATCCTTGCGTATAATAAGATCCTTGTCAATATCTTCATTATCTGTAATAAGATCATTGTCAACATCGTCATTAACTTTATGATCAATATCATCATTACTGATATTATGATCTTTGTCAACATCGTCATTACCTGTAACAGATCCTTGTCATAATCATCACTAACTTTATGATCATTGTCAATCTCATCATTACTAATATGACCTTTGTCAACATCGTCATTATGTATAATAAGATCCTTGTCAACATCAACATTGTCATCATCTTTGTCATAGTTAGAGCTGTTATTGTCATAGGTAATTGAGGGTGTTCCGTACTTTTTCATATAAACATTGAACTAGCACAAGATAGTTAATTCATTTTAAATTTTCTTTGAGTTTTTTATTCGATATCAGAGTTTGATGCAGACACAAACCAAACGCTTTCCAAACTGGAAAAACGAAACGTAGTACACCAGCGACAGTGCTGCCACCTTTACTATAAAAACATTCTCTTCCCATTTTGAACGCCTACCGTGCGCACCTGTAACGGCTCCATAATAACTTCAATTTTAAGTTACGAAAAACGATTCAAACTCTTGATCCTAGCACCAAAATTAGTGAAACGCCATCAGCAAACCCAGCTATAACGCCTGTGGACGCAACAAGACGGGGGCCCCCAGGAGCTACGTTCCTGGAAACCAAGGTGAGTGTCTACATTTCTGGCACTGATATCGAAGGAATTTCCCCAACAGAGGGCATTTTTTAAAATGAGCAAGTACCTACAATTCGATCCCTCTTAGGATCTCAACTGATAATACAGGATAGATCTGTATCAACAACATCATCATCGACATCATCCTAATTATGTCTGTCGTTGCTATGAATCGTGGTCATCATGATTGTTATCGTCAACAGAGCTGCCATCAGTATCTCTTTTATCATTATAATAAGCACCATCGTCAACAGCAACTTTAACACAATCAAAAAACGCTTGATAATGATGTCAAGCGTCTTTTGACTGTCTTTTATCATCATCATCATTAAGTGCCTCAGTCTGTCTTTCATCATCACCATCATTTACATCAAGTCTCTGTCGTCTGTCTATTCTTTACACATCACCACCACCGTCATCAACATTCAACCCACTTACTCCGGGAACAAGCTGACTCTGATGGGCAGCAGGTTCATGAAGTAGCTCTGCAGGAACGGGATCAGCAGCGAGACCACCATCACGATGCTCAGCACGGGGATCCCTGAGCGCGGCCAGCGCCAGATCACCAGCAGCACCACCAGCGTCACGAGGAACAGCTGGGTGTCGGTGCCGAGGTACCTGAAGGGTATTAAGATTTTAAAATTTTCTGTATGTCTCTGTCTACTCTTGTTCCGGATGTCTTGATAATCGCCCGAAGGTTAGCTGGCAGAGATGCCCTTAGGGGATAAGTTCGCCTTTGTGAATGTAGTAACATTATTATTTGTTTGTGTTTTATGGACAATAAAGTTTTTGTAATATAATAAACAAATATATCTCGTGTTTGTTTGTATGTGTCCGCGTGTGTGTGTGTGTGTGTGTGTGTGTGTGTGTGTGTGTGTGTGTGTGTGTGTGTGTGTGTGTGTGTGTGTAAATATAAACCTATTTAAATAAATAAATATCATGGGACAAATTGACACCAATTGACCTAGTCCCAAACTAGGCAAAGCCTGTACTATGGGTACCAGACAACGGATAAACATACTTATATATGTAGATAAATACATACTTATATACATATTAAACATCGAAGACCCGAGAACAAACATTCGTATTCATCATACAAACATCTGCCCCAACCGAGATTCGAACCTCAAGTCAGGGTCGCTAACCACTAGGCAATCCGGCCGTCCATTAAAAAAAAACTTGCAGCAGTTAATAACTTTTTAGCGTTTTTATAATTTTTTTAGCTCCTGACCGGTGTTAAAGATTAAGCGTAGCTTGTCGAAGTAAATCAACGATTAAAATTCCATCTTCTTTAACATCTTTAAGTGTTCCATTAAGATAAGCCAAGAAACCTAACTTACCAAGCCTGTGGCAGACACAAGTTCTCGAAGGGGAAGAGGTTCGGCATCAGGATGACGAGCTGCCACCAGTTCTGTCGGCAGATGTCACGCTCGCGCTTCACCACGGCGTCCCACATCGGGCCAGAGCCCAGATGTGGGACCCAGGTCATGGCGAGACCCATCACCACCAGCACTGCTGGCATCAACCTGAAATGTAAGGAGTTTTCATGAATCCTCTTTTTTTTTTAACGACAAGGAAGGCAGACGAGCAAATGGGTAACCTGATGGTAAGTGATCACCACTGCCCATAGACACTCGCTACCCCGGGGAGTTTGCAGAAGCAGAGAGCTAAGATGAAATTACTCTTGTGCCCGAAATTACACCGGCTGCCTGACTCCACACCGGAATGCAATAGTGCAAGCACTGCTGCTTAGCGGCAGGATTAGCGAGTAAGATGGTGGTAGCGGTCCGGACTGACCTCGCACAAGGTCCTACCACTCGCAAAAACCTGGACGACATCAGACATCAGTCATTATATGTGGTCAATACAGGTCTGATGAACTGTTGGCCGATGGGATCAGAAAGTTCTCGAATGGCGTCCGCGGACCAGAAGACGAGCTGTCGGTAGGCCTCCAACAAGATGGAGCGACGACCTAGTAAAGATTGCGGGACCGCGGCGGATGCAAAAAGCACAAGACCGGTCTGAGTGGAGAGCTTTGGGGGAGGCTTATGTCCAGCAGTGGACGTCTTTCGGCTGACATAATGATGATGATGATGATTACAGGTCTAGTGAAAAAAGTTTTTCCACAGGTCAGGCAAAAACCAATCTTATGTCAATGACAAACACTTTGACATGTAAAAACATTTCTCAATTCAACTGTAGGTACCTGGGTTTTCAGAGACTTCTTACCTGAACCATCTGTTGACCAGGGCCATGGGCACAGTCTTGAGGGAGAACGGGTGCGTCTCCGCATGCACCAGCATCTTGTACGCCATGAGGAACCCTCCCATCACAAAGAAGATCTGCACGATGACGCGAGCGTTGAAGAGCAGGGCCTTGAAGAAGTCGCTGTACGACTGGAAAGTAAAAATAGTAGGCAAAATACAACGAAGTAAATGAATTAGAAAAGTTGAAGAATCTCCGACACTTTAATTTCAAAGTGCAAGATGTCAAAAACAGCTGTGCCAATTTTGTCGAATTTTAGCTAAGAACCGTTGCGATTAAGGTATCTTTCTAGTAAAATCTTGGTCTAACCGTCTGGGAGTTACAGCTAAAGACAGGCGCTGTCTAAAACTTCGAAGTATGTTGCTTTGCTGACCGTATTTCGTACTTTATTTATTTCGTATATCAGCCTAGACTTATTATCTTAGCAATGAGAGATTGGCCACAGCAGCAACATTATCGTTGTTTATTGTTCAGGCCACGGACCAACCACCCTCTGGACACCGCATCTTCTATAATTTACTTGGAGAGTCATTACGAAAAAAGCCGCGGTGAGCGGGCCGGGGGAATGGATCGTGATTGTTTAACAGCTTGTCATCTCGCTTGTCATCTGGTCGAAAGTGAGCCGCGATTGGTGGCTAATAAGATTTATAGGTGCAAATAAGCATATGCGTTTCGGAAACGTTCGCCCTGACATTTGGTGTCCAGAGGGTGGTTGGTCCGTGGTTCAGGCACAGTTCTCCGATATCTATACAATCAAAAGTTTAAAAATATCTATACACAGACCTTATTTCCAGTTACATAAGGTCCGTGTTTTTTTTTTATATCACGGGACAATTTGACACCAATTGACCTAGTCCCAAACTAGGCAAAGCCTGTACTATGGGTGCTAGACAACGGATTAACATACTTATATAGATAAATACATACTTATATACATATTAAACATCCAAGACCCGAGAACAAACATTCATATTCATCATACAAACATCTGCCCCAACCGGGATTTGAACCCGGAACCTCAAGCTTCATAGTCAGGGTCTCTAACCACTAGGCTATTTGGTCGTCTAGATATTTATGAACCGTTGAGTGTACAGATATTGGAGAACTCGACTGTACCTTGTCGCACCAACACAATGAGGGCGAGTTAAACATCCGCTAGGATCGCTAAGTAGTCTCGTGTAAGGTCTATCTGTTTCTCCACCAATGAGAGACAAGCTACTGGCCTATGACTACTGAGGGTCGAGCACGACTTTACGAATGCTGCGTAACGTTACGGTTATCGTATCGACATTGAGAAACCTCATACTAAATTTTAGTTCCAAATACGCTCACGGGCGGGCGCTGTTCCAAACGTTATACAAACTCGACAACGTTTACTATTCGATTTTACGTGACGCAGGTTTCGAAAAGTCGTGCTCGACCCTCTGGAAATTGACACGATTCAATTGAATCTCACGGTAGTTTAATGTTAAAAGTATTCAATGATATCTGAATTAAAATGATTTATTATTATTATTAATTCGACTGTAATCCGCCAATTAATTTTTCATCTCTCATACTCGGAAAGTGAGACATATCTTATCTAACATACGGGAGGAAAGTTATGCATGGCTCCCCTAGGGAGTAAAAAAATTAAAAAAAAAGCGCTGGCTATGACTATGACCTATTCAGCCTATACAGCCTATGGCACAATTCTTATGTTTTTATTATTTTTCATTATTGTTGGCTATTATAAAAAAAAAACATGCTTAGGTACCCAATAATTATTAATACTTACAACATTAACGTAGTTTTTTTCTGAATAAATTACACTTAAATGAAAAAAAAAATACGAAAAAAGCAGTTTGCATTAATTAAAAAAAACACTCGTTAAATGGCAATGGTATTGTGAGTGCAGCCCATAGAGTCAAACTTTTTGTTTCAATTTTAACATTGTAACTTACTTGTTTTACAAAAAATGTGTACTAAAATACATACTGTAATAAATGAATAGGTATTGTCTAACTGCTTGATTTAATTTATAAAGTAAAGTAGCTCTTTAATAAAATCTATTAAATAAAGACTAACAATAATTATTCTGACCAGCGATTAATTAATTTATTTTTCATAGCGAAAAAAAAAACGCTTAAAAAAGCGTGAAATTGGCGCGAAAGCATTGTTGTTCTCTGTGGTCGCGGAGGAGAAAATCAATATTTTTTTTATATAAATATTTTTCTTAAAGATTTATGATTTTTTTACTTTCCTTATAGTCGAGATGAAAAGCAGGGTGTTTAACTCTGGGAAAACGCCAATTTCAAACTCTAATTATTGGCACCCTCGCGATGCTCGGATGCCAAAATATCTCGTTAGTAATTGGTCCTTTTCCTCCCTCGTTGAACAATCTACTATTGATGATCATTAAATGTCTCATGAAATTGTACCAAAATCGGTGAATTAAAAAAAATTTGACAAAAAATAAAACGGCCTAAAACTTAATAAAAACATTCAGTCGAATTGAGAACCTCCTCCTTCTTTTAAGTCGGGTTACAGTACACGTCACAGTGACGTCGTATAGTCCTTGAAAAGGAAAATTTTCTACGGCGGCATAGGAATCATGTTACTCGACTCTACAATTATGTACATGTTTTTCCACTTGACTGTTTGTAGCACAACTGGAATTCCTGTAATATCCGATATTTCTTAACACGCGGATGGCAAATTTAATTGCGAATTCCTTCCTTCAATTGACCATTTCCTCGCCGTGAGCCAATAGGCCTTGTTGTGCCAACATAGCCAACATATCCAACATTGCCAAACGCGCCGTTGCAAAGATCGGCAGATGTTTATTGCCAAAGGTCAACGCACAAAAGTAGAGATAAATGGTATGTTATATTTCTAGATGGAACGGTCAGTGTAATAGTAAAATTTTTGGAGGGTTCGGTATAAGAATAACATTTGTTTATATAGTTTTAAGGCTTAGTTTTTAGGTGGAAGGGTCACACTGAAAACCAGCGCTGCGGCTTGCCGCAGCATCATGCTGAGGGTGACCCTTTTAGTGCTATTCGGCACATATTTGTAATCGTTAGTTTCTAAGCTGTCTTTGTCAGCTAATAGTGTTTGCATTGTCTGTTTATTGTTGATTATTGATTTGTTTTTAACTGTATGTGTATGTGTCGAATTAGTTTCTAATAAATATATGTTTCTTTCTTTCTTCTTATTTGTGAGAAGTAAGCGCAATTAAGCACAATTTCGTAATTTATTCGTGTTCAACAAAGTGAAGTATGTACTAGGTCGAACTTTTAAGATTATACGTAGCTACAGAAACATTTTGTTCACAGAATAAAGAAAGAGAAGAACAACTACTTAATTAAATTATGAAAGTTTGGGGCCGAAACACATAGGGAAATGTAGTTTAATATTGAGCAAATTTGGGGCCGAAACACATAGGGAAATGTAGTTTAATATTGAGCAAATTTGGGGCCGAAACACATAGGGAAATGTAGTTTAATATTGAGCAAGTTTGGGGCCGAAACACATAGGGAAATGTAGTTTAATATTGAGCAAATTTGGGGCCGAAACACATAGGGAAATGTAGTTTAATTTTGAGCAAATTCGAAACGGTCCTTAACCACTGAGTGGTTGCTTTATGTAAATGTTTTATTACGTATAGAATTATTTTAATTATAATGATAGAAGCCCTATTTTCTTATATTATTATAATTAAGGTTAATTTTGTATTTTCTAACTTAGATGCTGTATAATTATGATATCAAATAATTACTACAGCTTAGTTTGTGACTTTTTATCTTTAAATGTACAATACAATTTTTGTTAAAAAATTTGCTTGCCTTTAAGACAGAACGCAGTTAGTGAAGGTTAAGTACTCATATAACTTATGACCTTCGTGAATAAAAATGTGTCATATTTCATTGCCCTTTCTAACCTTAAAATCTTCAAGCAAGTTGGTAAAAATAATAATTAATAAAATAATGATAACTTTGCTCATTTAAACGATGTTTTTTTTTGCCAGCATGGGCTCCTAATGCAACCTGCAGTCATCGTCCCACGCATTGAGGTCAAGAGCGCGATTAGACAAACTGGTTCTACACGTTTCGACATCACGATTTTAGTGTGTTATTAGTTTCGTGTTTTACTATATTCTAAAGATCGCAAGGTTAACGATAGTATAAGAAGGAAGGCCTTTAGGTCAAAGCAAAACGACACGTATTATTCAGAGTCCTTTGAAAGGGCAGATCTTTCTTTCCTTCCTTTAACCACTTATATCTACTTACAAATTACAATTACAGTGCAATCCCTTTGAAAAGTTAAAAGTAGGCTTAGGTAAAATAAGAAGCAATTTTTTTCTACAAACTGTTATTTAGTTTCAAGTAGTAACGTTATCGAGAAAGTATGACGTTTGGAACAGCGCCCGCCCGTAAGCGTATTTTGAACTAAATTTTAGTACGAAGTTTCTCGATTTCGATTCGATAACGTTACGTTACGCAGGGTTCGAATATTTGTACTCGGGCCTCTGTTCCGAATTTGTCTGTTATCATTATCAAATCTTGCATGTTAAATGCAACCACTTCCCGGTTTGAGTTTTTGTATGCATAAAGCCGAGTTTAGAGCTGCAAGAAAAATCATGCAAGTTGCAATACCTACAACGCGAGGCCTAAACTTGTGTAAGTTACTTGAGTTAGAGTACATACAGCACAGAGCAGACAAAAGGAGAATGTTAGAGCGTTTTTCTCTCTAAAAAAATCTTCTGGCCATTTTCGGTCGAGGTAACTTGATTGTGTGCGTGTTTTGGTAGGTATTTGTGAGAGTGTTTTGTTTTGGTGTGAGTTCGTAGGAAACTAACAAATCTTGACATGAGCGTAGACGTGTGATCTGCGGTCAATATTCTTTGAATGAAGCAACGACTAAAGAACTAGGTACTTACCTATATAACCGACTTTGATGCCATTTATATGATTGTGACCACCTCTGAAGTGATCCTTTGCAACAAAATAATATAATTATCAAAATTAATTATTAATTGACGGAGTACTTGCGTAAAGAACATACAAAAAATTTAGATTATCAAATTTATTTTCAATTTTTGTTTATACGACAAGGTAGGCCAGCAAGTGTGCTATAAGAGCTACCTTCATACCAAATTTCAAGTTTCTAGGACAAACGGAAGTACCATATTTTTAGGTTTTGATACCACGGCAATTTGTAAGGACACATCCTGTATCTTTTACTTGGACTGCCGGCTCGAGTTGACAGACAGACAGACGAACAACAAAGTGATCCTGTAAGAGTTTCGTTTTTCTTATAGAGGAATGGAATCCTTAAAACATAACCTCCCCCATTTTTGAAGTCGGTTAAATATGTACAGCAAAGATAAGTTAAGTAAACCTGTTCCAGTCTGTGTTCTCTAAGTAAGGAACACGGCTAACAAGTAATTTGTTCAACAAACTATTATCCAGGGACTGTTTTCTCAGCTAAAGCGCGCAGTTTGCTAACTTTAAAGTAACAGTAAAACTAACTCCTGTAAAGTAAAGGGATCGGGTATTTTATCATGAGGAAACATCTTGAGGAAACCCGCACGTAGGTCTAGCAAAACTCACAGTGCGACTTCTATGTCGCGCGAGAACAACTGCCCGGTCTTTTCTCACTCAGGGGGGTTAGCAGCACGCGTGCCATTATGTCGCTTGTCGCTCAGTGCGTCCTTCACTGATTTCATCACTATGAAAGGGACGCACTGCGCGACAAGCGACAAAATTGCGCGCCGTGCTACATGTGCAGAATGCAATGGGACGGGTAATATAATCTCGAGCGACAAACTTAGTCGCGGCCAGTCGTGCTGATGTTCGATGACGCGTAACTGTTGCTTACTTCCTTCACCCCGATTTCCTGCGAGAGGGTGGTACTTCCCCGGGCGAGCCGGCCCATTCTTAAGTACACATAGGTAACACACAGGTATAGGTATGTAATAACATAGTACTTTTATGTAACTAGCAGTCATCGGTAATTTTTAGCTCTTTTCGCGTTACTGACCCCTTGATAGATCGTGAATTTACGTGATAGCCTTAAGAACCCCCAGTCCCCCAAATTGAGGGAAAAACCCCCTAAATTTGGCAACTGAGCCAAGAATGCAAGACATTTACCTAAGCCGCACCTGTATCGTTTTGCAAAGGCGAAACATGTTTGTTCAGTTACCGCGGAATCGGAATCGAAGGTGTTTGCATTAGTCGACAATATGTCCTCTCACTCGTATCCTTGAAATATGAGTGAAAGATACGAACGCTTCAACTCACTTTGTCATAATTACTAGTGGCTTTGTGAGCTGTGGACCTCGCGAGCTTATTTTTAACCATTACATGCTTATTTCAGAGTTGCAAAAGCGCTGTGTCGATGCAACTTGTGACCAAAGGTATAGCAGTTTTCTCTCTCAAAAAATCAGCATCGCTATTCAGCAAAGCAACGCTGCCAGCCTTTTGGGCACCATGCCACGGGGGTCTTGTTTAGATTAAATTTGGTTTTAAGTTTAAGTTTAATTAGTTTTGGCTTGGATTTAATGTCATTGTTATGTAAATAAATTCTGTTTCAGTAAAAAAACTAAAAGTTGGATCTACATTTAAGTAATTGTCGGACCTGATCTCGGTTTTTTTTCTTTAAACAGATTTTCAAAAACGAATCGACCAAAAATCTGTATAATTAAAAGTTAGGCCACTTCGGCATTTTTATCGTTTCGGTAACGGAGTGAAAAGGACGGGAACTGCCATTGAACGAAAAGAAAAGTAATTATTGGTTCTTCCTTTTGGCTAGTCAAAAATCCAATAAGTACTTTAGTTTCTTGCTCAGATCACAAAGCGTTTTGGCGCTACTATAGCCCTACTTCTCTGACACACGCGTCACTGGATAGCGTTGTCCTGCTTGCCTGAATAAGCCCCGCCTTCAAAAGTATTGCCTTAGCAGTAAATGGAAGGCTGGAAATCGCGGACGATGAGGAAACACGATTGATGTTAACCAGCGTTGCGTTCGGTTCCTCGCCCGATTAGCACTACTAGTCGCATTCTGGGGCCTCACAACACGCGAAACGTCAGCTCGATTATGTTTGTCTATGATTAAAAAAAAACAGCCAAATTCGTGACAGGTTTATTATTATTATGCCTTCGGCTTCTGAACCCATCTTAGAGTACTTATAATATGTGTGTAGATAAAGTAATGTATGCAACTCTACATAATTAGGCCTTAAAACACTTGTGTGATCACTCAGCTTCGCCTCATTTCATAAAAATACACTCATGTTTTAAGGACCTTCGTTATGTACCTAATACTATATTGTAAAATTTTAAGAAAGAGAGGAAGAGGTCGACCTAGGCGCAGCTACATGGACCAGATAAAGGAGAAGGCCGGTGTCGTGTCGTATCAGGAGGTCAAGGATCTGGCTTATAGGAGAGATGATTGGAAAAAACTCCACCGATAAGAGTGTAACTCTTAAGTTTGATGATGATGACTATAATTATTGTAAACGGGGGCTAGCACGCGTGCCATTTTGTCGCTTGTCGCGCAGTGCGTCTCCTTCATAGTGATGGAATCAGTGAAGGACGCACTGAGCGACAAGCGACAAAATGGCACGCGTGTAGCCCCCCCTGCCTTTACAATAATTATAGTCATCATCAACAAAATGGCGCTCCGTGCTACATGTGCTGGTTTCGTAGCCACGCCGCGTCCGGCGCGCAGCGGTAACCGGTCCAGTGAGCGCAGTTGCGTTATCACTGGCTGTTTCATTCGGCAATGCGAAACCTATCGCATAATACTTTTTGACCTAAATGTGTCGGATACCGTACAGTTTTCATTGTAACAGTTGATTTTAGCGAGTTTTAAGACAAATGCTATATTCACTATATTATAAAGAATGTCCCTCGCCGCGTCTTATGAAGGCGATAAACTCAAAAATAACGGAACGAATTTTCATGCCTTTTTTCTTTTCTATTACTGTAATTAATACTTATTTATTTTAATACATTTCACACATGAAACAAGCAAGGCCTAAGTTTATTATTTACTTATTTTATTATCGTTATGCATATGAAGGTTACACGGAAAGAACATTTGTCTAGTCACCTTAGCAACTTTTTGAGTTGTCGCGATTTGAAAGTTTGGAACGATGTAATTATTCACATAAGTTTCGTACGCATTTTTTTTTAAGTGATAAAAAAGACAAGTTCCGTAAATATTTGTGTCTGTAACTGAGTGGTAACTTATAGGTATTTGAGTGCTCTACATTTTGAGATTAAAATCTCGTTTAAAAAAAAAGACCAGTTTTTAAACTAGGCAATGTTCTTTTCGAGTGCTCTTCATTATTATGGCTCGCCGTAAGTCTTTATTCGGAAACATTCACAATTTAACTCCAAATCTTCTCAACAACGTTTTAAGGTCGCAAAAGTCAAATATCAACATGACTGAGTCACAAGTACCTCGAGGGCTCGAGCGTATGACAAAAGTTGTTCTACTTACCTACAGCTTATAATTTTGATGAACTTTAACTTCATGCCGACATTATTTTAAACATGTCTATTTCACGAAGACCTCATGTACGACCTTCCTGTGCTGTATTCTGGAAAATGAATACTTTTGATTTTTGACTTTGACTTATGACTTTCGAATAAATCGTTTTTAAAATCAGTTATTTTGCGCAACGCCAACGGATAAACTATTGTTTCATAAAAATAACTTACTTTCTTACTGTATGAAGTTTAAACTCGGACTCCGTGATTTTATAGCACTTTGCTTATACACTTTTAAATATGTGTCGTGTAATAACAACAGTAATTTACAATGTCCTTAAATCCACGCTAAAGCTAACTAAACCTTTTAAATTGGATTTATAAATTGGACTTACGAGTTTAAAGTGAATTTTTCGAGCACTCGTATTAAAAAATATTATATCCAACCCCAGTTTCTGGACGGTTTCGACGGTGATCCGCTTCGCGGAGCTCCTATTCTGCGCACTCAAGGAGCTTCGCGCTTTGACGTCACTCTAACTTAACCTAAACCTAACTAGCTTAACACCGGATTAGGTTTAGGTTTGACCTAAGTCTTTTAAAGCAAATTTCCTGTACGAACCAAGGCTTGCATCTCTGACTTTTTCGTAATTTATTAAAATTAACCAATTTAGTCCCGACAGTCATAAATTTCACGCTTTAGACATTATTCAGTGATAAATTAATATTATGCAAATACTAGCGCTAACAATTAAAACAAAACACGTTAGCGGCAGTCGCAGTCGCAACCGCAACGAAAGGAAACGACAACTATCAATTGCTATTTCCAATTGTTGCCTGGACATCCTGGATGTTATTTATGGCTTTAAAGTCAAATAAATAGGATGGCATTGTTTTTGCAATATTCGGCGCGATGCGACAGTAAAATTTTAGATTTTTATCGATTGAATTTGGCTACGGATGTTAGCGGTCCCACGGATTAGCCCGAAACATGTAGGGCCTAATTTGACAAATAGTTGAATCAGCCGTTCGATTTATCACATGTCCAATTGGCTTAAAATCAGGGACTGATACCCTTACCCGGAAAATTACTATTATTTTTTTTACTATAAACTGACCAGTGATTGACCCCTATCTCACTTGACGGAAGGTACAAATGAGGCCTAAGGTGTAAATCACTGGTTCAGTAACAGCCTATTCACTCTAGCTCACATTTTACAGGTAATCTTATTTCGTTAACAATACCACAAAAGCCGAGATAAATACCGATACGTTTTATACCATTCATAAACCTAAAGTGACGTTGCCAGCTCGCTCTACTAGCTACACCCCTCTCCCCTCAACATTCGATGTAAGAAAGAGACAAACAAAACGTAACGTTATAGGTACCGGTAAAACATTTCGTTACCAACCTCACATATTTTCACAAAATACCGTTACCTGAAAGTTTTACCGGTATATTATTATTATTATTTCAAATAATACACTAGCAGCTCATAGAGCTGATACGTTTATATCACTGCACTTGTGTTTTAATATTTCTTAAATGATTGTCCAGTCTATTTTTAAAACTGTTCACTGAAGGCGCACTTATCAAAGTTCGGGTAGTTCATTCCAAGAGTTCACAGCACGGTTAGGTAAGAAGTGTTTTCTAGGGTTGCTCGCACTCAGTTGTTTGATCAGTTTCATAGAATGCCCTCTCAAACGCGTATTTGTACTGATCCTAAATAGGTTCTTGATATTTGGGACATTATAGTGATCATGCAATATTTTATATGTCTCAATAAGATCGCCACGTTTCCTTCGCTCCTCCAAAGTCGACAGGTTTAGTTCTGAAAGTCGCTCTTCATAAGGTCTATTTTTAAGTGAAACCACCATCTTTGTTGCTCTTCTCTGAACCTTCTCCGACAGGTTGATGTCCTTCTTAAAGTATGGATTCCAGATTTGAAAAGCGTACTCCAGCAATGGTCGAACATATGTTTTGTATATTTTGACAAAAAGTTCTTTCGTGATGACAAAAAACGCTATCCTGACCATGTAAAGCATGGAGTTGGCCCTTTTACAAATGTGAGCAGTGTGCACATCCCACTTGAGGTTATCATTATGGTAGCGCTACATGTATCTCCCGCGGTATTTATAGTATTATAGCTTATACTATTCACTGACATTGGCATGAACTTAGTGGAGAAGAGACAGAGTTTTTATTAAATTTGTACGATGATTATATAAAATAGAATAAGGGCCAGTTTATCCCTAAAAAGCATATATCTGACAAAGACATGCAAGCAGTCAATTATGCGCAAGATAAAAACAACAATGACATTGCATATTTTATTATTATTATAGTAGTCATTCTTGATGCTGTAAGTTGGACTGACCTGTTCGATGAACTCAGGGTTGGCGGTGTAGCCGTATCCGATGAAGATCATGGAGTGAAGACCAAGGATCATCACCATCGTATACAACCTGCAACAGAACCGATATTTGGTGCTCTTACTTCAGTGTTCGAAGTCAACACTGTGTGTGTTCAGTGTATGTGAAGGATTCAAGTATAAAGAATGCTGGAAAGGATGAAGTGTCGAGTGAGGTCTATCTGTCATTCCTCACCAATGAGAGACTACTGGTTTGCCGTGATAAGCAGTGATAGCCTAGTGGTTTGACCTATGGCCTCTCAAGCAGAGGGTCATGGGTTCTCCTCGGCTCGCACCTCTGAGGTTTTAGGAATTTATGTGCAGAACTGTATTTGTAATTTATCATGAGCCTTTCGGTGAAGGAAAACATCGCGAGGAAATCTGCACACTCCCGCGAAGCAATTGAGTGTGTGAAATTCCCAATCCACACTGGGCTCACGTGGGAACTATAGCCCAAGCCCTCTCATTCTGAGCCTGTGCCCAGCAGTGGGACGTAAAAAAGGCTAGTGGTGTGGTGGTGAGAGACCACTGGCTTGTGATTGGTAGAAATTGATAGAAGTCTTCACTAGCAATTCTAGCGGATTTTTGACTCGCGAGAGCCCTCATTGGCCTGCGTATCCAATACGAGTAGACATAGTATGGTGGTTCCTCTTCTCACCTCATAGCCTGGAAGCATTTGAACACGCCGCCCTCAGCGCTACCTCCATGTTTCAGGGCTTTCCAGTTCTTCTGAACGCAGAAAGCCATCATGAGTTTGTTGTCTGCAAAGAAAAATGTGTTAGGAATATGATTGTCAAGCTTCGCGTGTGTGTAAATTTACGTAACAGACAACGTACAGTCGAAACCCTTGGCCCAAGAAGGCTGACATTTTGCATAGAGGTTGCCTTCATGATGTAGCCAAGCACAACCAAGCGCTAACTACGGATTTTAAAAGTTCCCACGGGATAGAGAATAATATTTATGCACGTACGAAGTCGCGGGCAACAGCTAGCAATAAATAAGACTTTCAGGATCTAGTTCCATATCATGTTAGATTGATTGATCACGTTTAGGTATTCAGATATTACCGCTAAGGTCAATCAAGGTCCTTCACAGCAGGGATCGAAATACCGGTATGGATATAACGGTACAAAATATACACTGGTAAATATACTGTTACCATAATATACCGGTAAAGTTTTGAGGTAACGGTCTTTTGTGAAAATAAGTGAGGTTGGTAACGAAATGTTTTACGGGTAGGTACTCATAGCGTTACGTCTAGTCTGTCTCTTTCTTACTTCGAGTGTTGAACGGAGAGATGCCCTTTGGAATATTTTGAAATAGGAACTGTGTTGCCAGCCCGCCGGTGGGGAGCGTATGTGTCTATGTTCAGAGTACTTATTTTCTTGTTTTTCCTCTACCTTCAGACTTACTTTCGATTTCTTCTGAGGGCCAGAAGAAGTAGTATGCAGAGCAGGCGATGTTAATCAGCAGAATGCCCAGGATTATGGCACCGACGACCCAGTCGAGAGCGTCGTAAGGCAGGCGGTCGGCTTGGGTCTTGCAGTAACGAACGGTTAGGGACTCCACCTGGGGTGTAATGGTTTTGTTAGCTGTGGTTCCGAGAGTAGAATTAAGGCTTTTGGGGCGGTCTTTATTACCTGCCTTTCAGTCAATAACCCTGGTGTATGGCGGCGTTGGGGAAATTATGCATACCAGCATCACTGATGCTATGATGATGTCTAGAATTCATGGTCTTAACTTCACGTATGTATACTGATACATACGTGACGTTAAGAACATGAATTCTAGACATCACCAATGAAGTCTACATTCTTCCTCTCCACGTTACCTGTAGTCCAGCTGATGTATGCTGGTGTCGAGGTAGTCCTATGTACCAGCAGAATGCGTAACGTTTAAACCATGAGTTTACTATAGAACCATCAATGAAGTTTTGCTACTTATTTGTGCATCCTGTTTTTAGGCTACTGCAAGGGTCTATCCTCTCTTACCTGCAGTCCAATACCTGGTGCATGGAAGCGTTGAGGCAGTCCTTCATACCAGCGACCGTGGACTAACCCACGTCAGAAAACCATGGGTTTTAGACATCACCAATGAATTCTAATCCTCTTTTTACTATTTCTGCCTTTGGATCCTGTTGCTAGGTTACTGCAAGGGTCTATCCTCTCTTACCTGCAGTGCATATCCCTGGTGCATGGAAGCGTTGAGGCAGTCCTTCATAGCAGCAACTGTGGACTCTCCAGCATCAGCATGCGTCAGGTTTAGACCGCAGTGCTGGTTAGCGCACACTCCTCGGTGGAGCTTCGAATGCTTGTAGTGCTTAGCCACGTGGGAGGAGAAGTTCTGGAGAGAGATGGTTGGGTTAGGTATTAATGTTTGGTGAAGACATTATTATCAAATTGTTTAATTTCCCGTATATCATAGTTTATAATGAGCTACACTGTACCACTAGCTATCGTGTAGCTTGTTATAAACTTAGTTTAGTTTTATGCGAATGTGATTTTAAGCAAAAAAACCGGACAAGTGCGAGTCGGACTCGCGCACGAGGGTTCCGTACAAAGATTACCCTGCTTTTCCCCAGTGTTTTAAGTTGTCCAGTATTACCAGAGCCTCTGCTCTGGTAATACTGGACAACTTAAAACACTCTAGACTCTAAAGGGCTCTCCCTGCTCCTAAACGAAATGTACGTGCAGTGTGGGATCATTTCATATTGGTTTGTGACATATACAGACAGACATAAAAAATTAAGGTTTTGAGAATTTTCTGAGCGATTGTTCTATAACAATTCAATGCCAAATTTCAAGTTTCTAGGACAACTGGAAGTACCCTTTAGGCTTTCAGGGTACGGCAATTTGTATGGAAATAGCCTTTTTAATGGCTGTATCTTTTGATTGCGTTGACTTAGAAGGTTGATTTTTTCACAGCTTCAAGGGACCACAGACTTGAGTATTTGATATTAATTTCAGCATGCTACCTCCACGCGTTCCAGAGAAAAAGGGTCTCGACAGACAGACAGACAGACAGACAACAAAGTGATCCTATAAAAACGAAAATATAATTTGGGGAAAGTCAAGCCGAGAGTGTGACCGACATGGCTAGGACAGGGCCGTCATTAACTGCTAATCATTTTAAACTGGGATTGACATGTTGACATGTGGAAGAGAGGTTGATGTTGTTGTTACCTTGATGTACTGATAGAGAGGGGAGTCATCCTCCATCAGGTCAAAGTCCACAATGCAGTAGACCGCGTCAGGGTTCCGCATGCAGAGATCAAAGTCGTCCAGCTCCGAGAGCGCCGGCATGGAGTAGTAATCGAGCTCGGTCCCGCCATCTGATGGGAAGATTATAGTATAATAATACTCGTATTGATTTTCTCTTGTTTCATCATCATGATCATCACCAGCCTTTTTTACGTCCCACTGCTGGGCACAGGCCTCCTCTCAGAATGAGAGGGCTTGGGCTATAGTTTCAACGCGGGCCCAGTGCGGATTGGGAACTTCACACATGTCACATCATTGAATTGCTTCGCGGGTGTGTGCAGGTTTCCTCGCGATGTTTTTCATTCACCGAAAAGCTCATGGTAAATTTACAAATGTAAACCGAAAAACAGAGGTGCGAGCCGGGATTTGAACCCACGACACTCTGCTTGAGAGGCCATAGGTCAAACCACTAGGCTCATCACGGCTTTCTCTTGTTTACATACGAGTATTACTGAAACGTGAAGATAGAGGAGTTTTTAGCGGTTACCAATGATAGCTCGGATGGCGTAGTTGGTAGCGCGTCACCACGGTATGGTGGAGGACTGGGTTCGAATTCCAGTTCGAGAATTTACCTTGAGGGTAGGGTACCCTTCGAGACCATGGACGCAACGTCGCGTCCGAAACGTCGAGGTATTTAAATATACATATATTTTACGCGATCAAGTCCTGAGTATACTCGTATTTCTCCAATTTCAAAATAAAAAGTAAATATACAGAAATACCAGAAAAATAAATTTTCGAACTGTGATTCGAACCCAGACCTCCACCATACCGTAGTGACGCGCTACCAACTACGCCATCCGAGCAATCATTGGAAGCCGCGAAAAACTCCTGATATATTCACGTTTCAGTAATACTCGTATGTAAACAAGAGAAGCCGTGATAGCGTAGTGGTTATGGCCTCTCAAGCAGAGGGTGTGGGTTCGAGCCCCGACACGCACTTGGCCGGTTTTTTTTTAAATTTCTTATACATTTATACATATAAATATTATAACCATATACTTAATTATCGAACCATATCACAAAATTTAACGAGAATCGATAAATTTTTAAAGATTTTAATTTTTTTTGTTTTCTTTAAAAAATTCCAAAAAAACGAATCGAAAAAAAATTCCGTAAAATATAATTATAGAAACTGCTCACGGATTTTCACGAGAATCGGTTCAGAAATGCGACCTGTAGAGAATAGCCGGACAGATACGAAAGCATTTTTGTCCAAGCTGAAACGGAGACGCTTCGCTCGCTCGGTCCATTACACTATACAACATGACGAAACTAACAATTAACTATAACTTTAATTCGGCTTTTGGTTTTCCCACTAGGCTACGGAGCCCTAAAACGGCCTTATGAGAAAAAGTGTCGAAGTTGCCCCATAGATGGCGCTGCGCGTCAGTTGCATCGCGGTATCGTTTGGTTGACTTGAAAACTACGTATGTTTTTAAGACTGTTTATCGTATTGACAGACATACGAAAGAAGGGTTCCGTTGAACCTTATACTTTTTGGAAGTCCTGTAACTAGGGGACTATACTAACGTAATGAAGTGATAATTATGTACTTAATAGTCTTACTGTTATTCGTCTAGTGAGTGTAATCAGCGACCAAAAAAAAACGTCACGTTCGCGTTTACGTCGGAATTACTATGGGCAAATTAGCAGCGCCACATTGGCACATATCGACACCAAACAATTCTCATACTATTTGACATTGACAGTTTAACGCAAACCCGTTCGAGACGTATTTTTTGGCCGTCTATTACGAGGGCTGTTTGATAAGTACCCGTTTTCTAAATATATTAATATCACTGGCCGCAAATAAGTATACCACCTTTTTAAGCCATTTTTCAGAGGCGGGAAAATTAAAAAAAAAGGCATTCTTTTGTTTTTTTTCTCATTTGACAACGATTCAGTGAAGGCGTGAACTTAAAATTGTTAAAATGGAGAAAGAACAGTATCGGTCTGTATTTAGATTCTTATTTTTGGAAGGAAAAACATGTAATGAAATAAAAGTAAGAATGCAAGCGGTTTACCATGAATGTGCTCCTTCTATGACAACCGTCAGATATTGGTATAACGAGTTTAAGCGGGGGAGAACAACCGTCTTTGATGAGGATCGCCCAGGCCGGCCAGTTGAGGTGACTACAGACGATATGGTTAAGAAAATTGAAAATATCGTTATAGCCGACCGCCGAATTAAACTTCGAGAAATCGTTGATGCTGTAAACGTTTCAATCGAGAGGGTACAACACATATTAGAAGAAAAATTGGGTATGAAGAAAGTATCGGCGAGGTGGGTGCCGCGTTTACTCACGGAGGAGCAAAAACGGAACCGACTGACTACTTCGGAGCAGTGTTTGGCCGTGTTCAAACGTAACCCGAAGGAGTTTCTGCGTCGTTTCGTGACCGTGGACGAAACGTGGGTCCACCACTACACCCCGGAAATGAAAGAGCAGTCGAAGCAGTGGATTTTACCGGGTGAACCTGCTCCAAAGAAAGCAAAAACCGTCCCATCGGTTGGAAAGGTCATGGCGACCGTTTTTTGGGATACGCAGGGTATTATACATATTGACTATTTAGAAAAGGGAAAAACAATAACAGGGCAGTACTATGCCAATTTATTGGATGAATTTGACGCCGTGTTGAAGGACAAACGACCCCATTTAAAAAAGAAAAAAGTACTGTTTCATCACAACAACGCCCCGGCTCATTCGTCCAGAGTTGTGACGGCTAAATTAGCACAGTTACGCTACGAACTATTGTCTCACCCCCCGTATTCTCCAGATTTGGCCCCATGCGATTTCTTTTTGTTTCCCAACCTAAAAAAATGGCTCGGTGGCAAGCGATTTGGATCAAATGACGAAGTCATTGCCGCCACAGAGGCCTATTTTAATGACTTTCCAAAATCATACTTTTTGGATGGTTTATTGAAGCTTGAGTATAGGTGGAACAAATGTATAGAGTTACAAGGTGACTACGTAGAAAAATAAATGCATAAATATAAAAAAAAATTTTTTTTTTTTCCATAAACGGGTACTTATCAAACAGCCCTCGTACATTATAGGCTAAACGGCCAAAAATACGCTTCGCTTCACTCGCTCGTTCAAAAAATAGTAAATTTAATTTAACAATAAAACAACAATAGTGAAATAAACGGATAACTCAACTCACGTATGTTAGAGTCAGTCGAGTATTGCCCGACACACTTAAGTAGGTAGCGAAACGAAAACTCAACACATTTGACATGAAAACATGACTATAATCGACTGACTTGTGTTGCCATCTAGACGACGGTGGCGCCCTCAATTCAATTCTACTCTTTTAAAAATAAATGATTAGATTGTGGATAGATAAAAAAACCGAGGGTTCAGTACAAAGATTTTTCAGCTTTTCTCTAGTGTTTTATGTTGTCCAGTGTTAGCAGAGCCCTGCTCCTAAGCAAAACGCAGTGTGGGGTCATTTTATATTGGTCGGTGACATATACAGACATTTATGTCTGCAGACATATAAATTTAAGTTTCAGGTGATTCCGAGGGGTTGTGCTATAAGAGCTAAGTTCATAACCAAATTTCAAGTTTCTAGGATAACTGGAATTACCCTTTATGTTTTCGCAGTACGGCAATTTGTATGGAAACGACCTTTTTATTAATGACTGTATCTTTTGATTGCGTTGACTTAGAAGGTTGATTTTTTCACAGCTTCAAGGGACCGCAGGCTTGAGTATTTGATATTAATTTCAGCATGCTACCTCGACAAGTTCCAGAGAAAAAGGGTCAGACAGACAGACAGACAGACGGACAACAAAGTGATCCTATAAGGGTTCCGTTTTTTCCTTTTGAGGTACGGAAACCTAAAAATTATACAAAGTCAAATTATTTATTATATTGCACTAAATGTTATGAATTATGAAGACGATCTCAACATTAAATACTGTAATTATCTTCTGATTAATTTCTGGGCTTGGTTCTTTAATTAGCTACTATAATTTACATATTCATAATATACCTACGTAGGATTCGAATATTCGTGCTGGGGGCACAGTAGACCCGGCTATATTTTCGCACTTTCAACATTGAATACGCGAAGTCGCGAATGCCTGCGCTCGCGTTTCGACACATCCTAAGTAAACCTATTACCGAGTTACGACACATCCTATACGAGTAAGTATTTATTATACGTACTCTTCTCCTATTACTTTAAGCGAGCAACTTTTGTATGTATAAGGTTTCGTAACTAAAAAGGGAAGAAAGACCCTTGTACTGAACACTTCGTTGCCCGTCCGTCTGTTTGTCTGTTGGTCTCTCAATCACAAGTAAATCAAAACCTATAGGGTATACTTTCCCATTAAGATACCATAATTAAATTTGACACGAACCAACGTCTCGCGACAAGGTAAAAATCCGAAAAACGTTAGGTGCGGAACCCTTGGTGCGCGAGTCCGACTCGCACTTGGCCTGTTGGTTTCTTGGAAGCTGCATGATGAATTTGGATGAAATTTTGTACGTATCTGCAAAGGTTTTTATAATAACAATAATAATAAATAAAACATTTATTTTGAACACATTATACCCTACAACTATATAATTATGTTATTAGACTTATAATATCCTATTCCTAAGACAAACACGAAAGACGCCCAGGTAGTGTATTATAATAGTAGTTTATCTACCAGTGGTTTAATGAATCACTGGGTAGGTAAATCTATAGGTGCAGTAAACAAAGTTCAAAGGCGGTCATTCGTACTTTTACACAAGGTTTTGTTTTATTTGCAAGAAATAAAGATTTATCAACCGTATAGTAGTCATTTAATACGCGTGGTATAATGTGGTATAACCGCTGCATGATCCGAAAAGTACATTTATTGAAAAGTGTGTCATTTCCATTTCTAAATAATTTCGCAGAAAGTCTTCTCCGCGTCCACATAAAGAACATACAAAATAAACAACTTAAAAGAGTTGAAAAACCCCTGACATTGTCATTTCAAAGATCAATATTTCAAAAACGGGTGAACCGACACGGGTGAATTACAGCCGGTCTCTGGGTTGGCAACGCATCTGCAAACCCTGGGGTTGCAGGTGTATATGGGCAGTGGTGATCACTTACCATCAGGTGACTCACTTGCTCGTTTGCCTTCCTTCTCGTGTAAAAAAAAGTATGTAAAGCATATAAAACCGAACATATGAAACTTAGCTAAAAAATATCTCGATTAAACTAGCTTTCGATTAAAAAAACCGCATCGAAATAGATCCATCGGTTTGGGAGATATGATGCCACAGACAGATACACAGATATTTAATAATAATAATAATAATCATTTATTGCCACAATGAACGAACAAAACAAAAAACATGGTCAAGAAACATACATTTGGAAAAAAAACAATATCGTATTTTAAAGAAAACAATAAAAGAAGGAAAATATTCATATATATAAATAACAGAAAACAACACGAGAACAACACGATACAAGGTGTGGCAACGGGCTCAGACTCAGCATGATGCTGCCAGCTGGGGGGCTTGCAGCGCTGATTTTCAGCCTGCGCCTGTCCCACAGCGTACAATTACATTTTTAGGGGTGAGGTTACAACAATTATATTATAATTTAAACTATGAATTGATAAAAATTCAAATAAATTAAATTAAACGATATTAAAAATTAAATGATCTGGCTTCCATTCCTAATGAGTGGTAGGGCATCAGTGCGAAAATCTTACCCGGTATTTGTGTTTCTGGGTATAGGGTCATTTCCATCTAGTTTAGTTTAGCTTAGGTTGATCTGTTTTACACGGGTCAAACTTATAACACTTGTTCGTCGGGTGTTAAAATGTAAATATCAAAAACCGTAAACTGAAATATCAAAAAACTAAAGAAGTTCTCAACCGCGGCAGAGTTTAAACGAAACAGGTTATATATAGGACTTATAGGTACTTACCTAAGACAGGTTTCAGTTTGTAATAATATTAAATCATTTACTAGGTATTTTCATCGTTTCCGTATTTTGGTTGTCCGTGAGAGATCGCTTTTAAGCGATAATAAAGCCTATTGTCTACCCATACCTGTTTTTCTGTAATCTTCTTGTACTGTTTTGTGGCTTTTAATAAAGAATAATATTTGTATTGTATTGTAAAAAGTACTTAATACCTATTTTTTTATTTGCCGGAGGTTTTACTCTAACAATGCCTTAAAAAAATTAATATTAATAACCAAAAGTATCTGAAACCGGTGTACAATTTATTCCAAAGTATTCCCACATCCACTCCGTATCCAGATCCGACATTTCATCTCTATCGATAGACAGGACTTTCAAATGAAAATGACAGGTTTTCCTAACTTTTTGAGGGTTCCGTACCTACCTCAAAAGGAAAAAACTGAACCCTTATAGGATCACAATGTTGTCCGTCTGTCTGTCTGTCTCTCAATACCCTTTTTCTCCGGAACGCGTGGAGGTAGGATGCTGAAATTAATATAAAATACTCAAACCTGCGGTTCCTTGAAGCTGTGAAAAAAAAAACAAGCTTCTAAGTCAACGCAATCAAAAGATACAGTCATTAAAAAGGTCGTTTCCATACAAATTTCCGTACTTAGAAAACCTAAAGGGACCAGTTGTCCTAGAAACTTGAAATTTGGTATGAAGGTAGCTCTTATAGCACAACCACGCAAAAAATCCTCAAAAACATTTTTTTTATGTTTGTCTGCGTATGTCACAGACCAATATACACTGTTTACCACTGCTAACGACATCTAGCGTCGATTAGGAGAACTTACTTGTACTTTGTGGATGACGCGCGGGCTCGAGATCATTGACCTTTCGCTGACGTTGATTGTTCGTCTACTCGCCACTAGATGGCAGTAAAATCCTAAGCAAAATGTAGGAACTGGGCTTTGCTAATACTGGACAACTTAAAACACTGGGGAAAAGCAGGGAAATCTTTGTACGGAACCCTCGTGCGCGAGTCCGACTCGCACTTGGCCGGTTTTTAACACCCGACAAAAAAGAGGGGTGTTATAAGTTTGATATGTGTATCTGTGTGTCTGTGTATCTGTGTATCTGTGTGTCTGTGTATCTGTCTGTGGCATCATAGCTCCCAAACGTGTGGACCGATTTCGATGCGGTTTTTTTTCAGTCGAAAGCTATTTTAATCGAGATGGTTCTTAGCTAAGTTTCATTAAAATTGGTTTACCCGTTTTTGAAATATTGAACTTTGAAATGACAACGTCGGTTTTTTTTTTTAACTTAAAGTTGTCATTTAAATTATTTGTGCAAATTTGCCAAGTATTAGCCAGAATGCGGTGTGGCAAGCGGGCATCGCAGGCCGTTAGTTTTGCAAGCGTGCCTTAACTTTACGCAAGATGGCTGTGGGCCTTGGCCGTGGTAATACTCGTACCTGCTTGATTTTGCGAGAGATAGATTTCTTATTTACATGAGGTGCAGCAATTTTAGTCATAAATGAGCTGGCTTGTACGTTGTTGAGAAATGACTGCAGCCTGTTGATGTTTGCAAGACCGATATGTGAACATGCATAAGTGTACAAGCAAGGCATTGCACTTGCTGCGCCGTGTTTTATAAAGCTACAAGTTACAATTTACAAGCGGAAGTCTCATTCTATCACCTTTTATTAGAAAGAGACTTTCGCTTGTAAATTGTAACTTGTAGCTTTATAAAACACGGCGCTGGTCGCAGTGAGTGGCACCTACTTGTATTTTCGATCGGTAAACTTGGATTTAAGTAGGTACTGCACAAAAAACATAAGTACCTATCATAAAGTTATGACACCCCTTTAAAATATTATGTACCTAAATGCGAGCTTAAATTTTGCGCACGTGAATATTGTATGTATTTTTTTAAATAAAATCAAATTACCGATACGGTCGGACATAATGAAATTAACGGATCACTCTCATATGAGGGCTATGCAATCTCGTCTTTGTATATACAAAGACGAGATTGCAAGATATGTTTTGGACTAGCCCGTGTCCTATTTTCAAGATGTCACAAAAACTTGTCATATTATGTGAAGTCAGTGCTCTAACTTTAAGTCAGTGTCTAACTTAACCTGAGGAGTGCCCTATGATCAACAAGTGTGATCATAAAGTTCGTCTTATTAATTGAAGGACAGAGAGTAAGAGGTCAACCTAGGCGAAGCTACATGGACCAGATAAAGGACAAGAGAGTATCAGGGGGTCAAGGAACTGCTGGCTTATAGGAGAGATGATTGGAAGAAACTCCACCGACAAGAGTGTAATTCTTAAGTTTAATGATGATGAAGTGAAGCCGTGATAGCCTAGTGGTTTGACCTATCGCCTCTGAAGCAGAGGGTCGAGGGTTCAAACCCCGGCTCGCACCTCTGAGTTTTTCGGAATTTATGTGCGAAATCACATTTGTAATTTATCATGAGCTTTTCGGTGAAGGAAAACATCGTGAAGAAACCTGCACACTCCTGCGAAGCAATTCAATGGTGTGTGTGAAGTTCCCAATCCGCACTGGGCCCACGTGGAAACTATAGCCCATCCTCTCATTCTGAGAGAAGGCCTGTGCCCAGCAGTGGGACGTAAATAGGCTGCTGCTGCTGATGATGATGATGATGAAGTCGTATTTGATTATGATGACACCTGTGATCATAAGGGCGTTCCACGGGTTATGATCCACTGATCCGCTGGTTTTACTATTGTTTTTGATTTTAAGTTTTAATGTTGTTGCCCAGGTGAATGGCTCAGTTATTAAAGCATCGAGGACGGTGTGGTAACGCAGCCTCGCCGCAAGGTTATCAATTTTGGAATTATTTGCCTGCAACGGTTGCGACAGTAACTAGTAATATTATACGCTCACTATGGTTAAGTTATAGAATATGGGTAGTTATTAATCGGGATTCGTCCTTAAGTCCTTAACGTTAAAAATTGGATATTGTAGTCCACAATGCGCCACGTAAGTTTAATTACGTGATCAAATTAGCAACAATGAGATTCAGAACAACAAAATTCGGACTATTTTATTTTGTTTTTCAGAATAACACAAACCCGACTAAATTACAGCCCAAGCTTTCTTATTCTGGGAGAAGGCCATCATCAGTGCCCAGCTGTGGGGACGTTATTAAGCTAGAGTATTTTTAAATATCAACTTTCCCATGATGACCAATTTTGGTAGAAAAATGTAGAGAGTAGAGTAATGAGACATGAATTTTAATAAATGTAGAATCTAGAAATGCTAAGTGAAGCACAAAATACAATTGATGCCCTTAAAGTAAATTATTGTCATGTAAATCAAAAGAGATATACACGTAAGCCGACGAAAGTTTTATACAATGGAAGATCAGCATAAAATCACAATGAATTTTCTGAATTTTTTATGTGTTTATAGCTTGTTTCTTAAATTGGACTGGCAGACATATATACAAGTACAATAATAGTTTGTCGTGGTGCACAGTCAGCAGCACAGCTAAGAAACTGACGCGTTCACATGATCTAATCACGGCTCATTGTGACCGCTTCGGTTGCTTAGCAACTTCTGCTGCTGACTGTATAATATATTCGATGTTGCAAAGCACTGTGCGGACCAAAAATGGCAAAGACATCAAAACGAACTCAAATTCAAAACTGTGTTCTTAAAGTAGTAAGTTTATAACCAAGGAGCGGAATAGTTCAAACATAAGTTTTACTGACTATTCTAGTTGTTATCGAATCGACTCTTCTCTTGTTATCTACTTTTAACATTATTCTGTAACATTTATTTATTTATTATTTTTTGTGCAATAAAGATTAAATAGTAAATGAATATTTTTTGCCGAAGATTTTAAAAAGCTTCTAAGTTATTCCTTTTTGTTCTGATAAGTTACATTCGTATTGTTTTATTGCCACTCATATCCATATTAATCCAGTAATAGCTACTTCAGATCCGCTCTTGGCCATTTTCATGTCATGTCATTTCGTGTACAATTTTAACTAAATAAAATAACTGGGAAAGTCGATAAATCAGAATGTTCTCTCCCTATTGAGTTTCGATTTTTGCTATGAGAATTCAGCTCCCTGTTTATAACAGTAAGAAATATAACGTGCCATTACCAAAAGACAAAAGTTTTACATAAAAGCATTTTATTACTCTTGAGATGAGAACGCCTTTTTATTATTTCCTGCATTTGTCAGAAACTTCCGAAGGGAAATGATATAGTATATCTCTACTCTACCCTCTCTATATGTATAGTAATATACAATGATGTGTCCATTATCCTTGTATAAAGCATTTTATAATAGCGAGTGAGGTTAATTTCCAGTGACCCATCACGTATGCATTTAAATATATTGTGTCATATTTAATAATTAGGTATTCACGAAGACGCACTTACCATTGTTATTATATCGTAAATGTTTCGTAAAAAATAGGAATAATACTACATTACGATACGAGTGTGCTAAGTTCGTCATTACACTCGAGGCGGATTTTAATATAGCCGAGGAGTGTAACCGATTACGATGAAATTTGGCATACTTATGTAAATTCAGTGACAATACAGACAACAAAATATACAGTCGGCAAAAAAAGCTTGTTTTAAAAATGAAGTTTTCATGGAGGTTATTCTTTGGGCAGTCGTGTAAAAATAAGGTCGCTTTGTAACTGACTTTCTGACTGAAAGTCTACAAAATCACTTGTTCAACGATAAGGAAATAACAAAAACCGATCGCACTTGGAATCACAGATACCTGCATCATGAACAGGATTGTGAGTTTTTTTAAACACCTTGTTAATAGAAACTTTGTCAATTTCCTTGTTTTGTGACATCGAACCCGTAAAACTTCGAAAATTTCCTTTTATCGAACCAATTCAATTGTGACCCACAAGGAACCTTCTCACAATAAATGTAATTTTTAACGTGAAACTACCGTGAGACTCTATCATAATGAAATAAAAACGGATCAATCACGTGTATAAATCGATTTAGCCCGACATGTCGGGCCAGGAGCGTACGACGCAGCGGCACACAATAATAACCTAACCAAAGAAAAGTTGAAAAACTCCCGAAATGGACATTTCAAAGTTCAATATTACAAAAACAGCTGAACCGATTTTAATGAAACTTAGTTAAGAACCATCTCGACTAGACTAGCTTTCGATAAAAAAAAACCGTTTGGGAGCTATGATGCCACAGACAGATACACAGATACCCAGGTCAAACTTACAACACCCCTTTTTTTCGTCGGGGTTTAAAAATGAATATGAAAACGAGGGTAGGCGGTGTGGAAAAGAAGATAGACTTTGTGTTCTAGGTCTAAGAACTCGCATTCAAGAACGGACTGGAAGGCAGTGCATCGACAGAAGTGATACATACTCTTATAATACGATGATGATGACCAGGCCCCTATACCACAAAAATTACAAGTGCTACAATTTAACAATATTGTAAAAAAAATCATACTTAAACGTGACAAATATGTCAAATTGTAGGACTTGTAACTTTTGTGGTATAGGGGGCAGAGCTCGCACAGGTCATAGCAAAATAATTGCAACACGGTAATAGAACAAGATTAATAGAGTCGTATTATGTACAGTATTTTTTTTTATATATGGCTTTCACCCTTGCTTCTGTGGCAAGGAGTATTTTGCCAATGTCAACGTTTAGACATTACGCACGTGAGAAGATTGTTCATGTACAGTATTATTTAATTATATTTTTCAATTACATTTATAACAGTAACCCAAAATTCACCATATATTTGTGAAGGTATTTCCATTAACATTTTTTTTAAAGCTGATGGTTGTATTCAACATTTTATGCAATCATCAACTACTGCATTTTTTGGAACAAACCAATGTTTTTATTTTATTTATTATTTAATTATTCGTGCTAATTATTATTCACTATTTTCATTTCATTTCATTATAAAGTAAAAATGTTAAATCACGATAATATCCTCTTTAGATAATTATAATCTTAAGTATCGACTGTATTGAGTATTGTTCTATTTCCATTTCTATTTTTGCTATGACCTGTCCGAGCTCTGATGATGCCATTCAGCCATCAACTCCCGGGCAAAATGATCCGAAAGACGCCAGGCTTCAGCGAAGTGGGACAAGCCTGGAATAACCCGGACATACGTTACACTAATCGTACATTACGGCCTTAAGTACCGACCCTCCACCCCCACCAGATACGTTACACTTAGAGGTAAGATAAAAGCTGTATTTTAAAGGACAATTTTCACTCCGACAGTAACATACATGGAGGGGTAGGTGTCGCAGTGTCCGACATTAGACCTGAAGATGACGAGCAGGGTATTAATTATTGGTGTTATGTTGGGAGGTTTACTTTAATCATACGAACTTGGACATTTACAGGTACCTAATCAACAAAGAAAATCTTGGATTAAGTAAAGTAAGTGCAAGTCGGACTCGCGCACCGAGGGTTATGTACCGTTTTTAGGACTTTTCCTTGACTTGTGCTGTCAAACTTTGCTGTGTGCCAAATTTCATGATTCTATAGGTCACAAAGAGAAGCATCCTATAGGTTTTGTTTTGATTGAATCAGAATTGCCAGACGGACGGATAACAAAGTGATTCTATTTTCTAACCCCCGACAAAAAAGAGGGGTGTCTCTGTGTATCTGTGTGGCTTGTGTATCTGTCTATCTGTCCGTGCCGTGGCATAATAGCTCCCAAAAGGATGGACCGATTTCGATGCGATTTTTTTATTCGAAACTAGTTTAATCGAGATGGCTCTTAGCTAAGTTTCACTAAAATCGGTTAACCCGTTTTTGAAATATTGAACTTTGAAAAGACAATTTCGGAGGTTTTTTAAAATTTTTCTAATTTTCTTTTGAGGTCCCTAAAAATGAGAAACATACTTAATATGTAATTAATAATGAATGTGTGAATGACCAGTAGACATAAGTATGTGTACCTGTATAAACACGCGTTTCGCTCCGTTAACTAAACAAAGGACGACCTAGAAAATAATTGTATATTTTAATTTACTTCATAAGGCTAATGATCATTTTGTTCTTTCCCAAATGAAAGGTCTGTTCGATGAGTTACCTTAAGGTCAGTTAAAATTAAAGAAAGCAAGTTAAACAAATTTAAGATCCTCGAAACTAAGGTACAGTTAGCGTAAGCAGCGGTCACTGCAGCGGTCACAATGATCAGCACAAGCTGACCCGATAACAATAGAGCCGTGCTCAGATACTGTACTTAATACTGTACTGAATTAACTTTATTTACATAATAAAAGCAATTTACAATGTCATTAAATCTAAGCTTAAACTAAATAAACTACAACTTAAAACTAAATTAAATCTAAATAAGGCCCCCGTGGCATGGTGCCCAAAAGGCTGGCAGCGTTGCCTCACTGAATAGCGATGCTGATTCTTTGAGAGAGAAAACTGCCAGCCCTTTGGTCACAAGTTGCATCAACTAAGCGCTTTCGATACTGTACTTAAATTTACAAATGAATGACACTTTATTTTCAATAATTGTCACCTTGTCACCTTTATTTGAATTAAGATTGAAGGTGTCTACTGTTGGGCAGTGTCGGTCACTAGGACATCACCTTAACTGATAGATGTTCTACGAGAAATACTCGCAATTCTTACAAGCTTATTTTTAACCACCGACGCGAAAAGAGGGATGTTATAAGTTTAACCGATATGTATGTGTGTCTGTCTGTATACCCTAGCTCTTAAACCAACTTGAATGCGGTTTAAGTTTAAAAAGAATAGTTCAGTTCATTTTAAGATTAAGAGAATTAAATGTTTTAATTTGTTTACTAATCCAAAAATAATTAGAGTTGAATTGATAAACGTTTTTACATGTCAAAGTCTTTATGACATCAGCATAAGATTGATTTTTGCCTGATCTGTGGGAAATCTTTTTTTCATCAGACCTTAATAAACCTTAAAATTTTAGTCCATTTGTAGAGTCCCACTCCTGCGCACAAAGTCTCTCCTGACCCCCGAAACTGAACTAAATGTCGCAGATGAAATAAGTATTATTGACCAAGCGAATGAAATGAGCGAAGCGTCTCCGTTTCAGCTTTGACAAAAATCCTTTGTACGTCCGACGTCTTTCGGCCGTCTGTCCGGCTGTTTTCCTGCATTCCTAAACCGATTCTAGTGAAATTTTGTGAGTAGTTTCGATAATTACCATGTTAATTTTATATTGACGACCGGATGGCCTAGTGGTTAGCGACCCTGACTATGAAGCTTGACGTCCCGGGTTCGAATCCCGGTCGGGGCAGATGTTTGTATGATGTATACGAATGTTTGCTCTCGGGTCTTAGATGTTTAATATGTATATAAGTATGTATGTATCTATATAAGTATGTTTATCCGTTGTCTAGTACCCATAGTACAGGCTTTGCCTAGTTTGGGACTAGATCGATTGGTGTCAATTTGTGCCATGATATTTATTTATTTATTTATTTAAGTCTTAGTTTAATTAGTTTTAGCTTGGATTTAATGTCATTGTAAATGGCTTTTATTATGTAAGTAAATAAATAAATAAAATAAATATCATAAGACAAATTGACACCAATTGACCTAGTCCCAAACTAGGCAAAGCCGGTACTATGGGTACTGGACAACGGATAAACATACTTGGAGGGGCAGGACACGTACCTCTAATCCAGGACACACCTGACCTGACTCCAGCAATTGAGTTTTTCTAAGATTTCTTTCTTGACACAGTTTATACGTTATGTCCGAATATTTAAATCTAATGTGTGCACACAGATATCACTTTTCACAGTTTTGTTATTTATAAAATTAAAAGAGTCATTTGCGTGAGAGAGAAAATTATAGCGTCACTCGCGATTCACTTGTTTCTTGAGAGTTCGTTTTTAAAAACTTCTTCATCTTGTCCTGAGGTACGGGGGGGGGGGGGGGAAGGAAAAGGATCGTGTTGCCAGTGTTTTTTAATGTATGTAGTGCGTTCGAGTAAGATGTGAGAGTATGAAATTAACTAAATAAATATATAATTAAAATTACATAAAACTGGCGCAGCCAATACTTATATAGATAAATACATACTTATATACATATTAAACATCCAAGACCCGAGAACAAATATTCGTATTCATCATACAAACATCTGCCCCGACCGGGATTCGAACCCGGGACCTCAAGCTTCATATAGTCAGGGTCTCTAACCACTAGGCTATCCGGTCGTCAAACTACTTAAAACTAAATTAAATCGAAATAAGGCCCCCATCGCATGGTGCCCAAAAGGCTTGCAGCGTTGCCTCGCTGAATAGCGATGCTGATTCTTTGAGAGAGAAAACTGCCAGCCCTTTGGTCACAAGTTGCATCGACCAAGCGCTTTTGCAACCCTGAAATAAGCTTGTAAGCGCCGGGACCCCATGGACCCAAGGTTTCAAACCTTTAATTACCTATATAAAAATAATTTTCGATTCGATTTTTGGATAAAAAAAAATAATGACATAAAAACGGATCACTCACGTATAAGTCGAGTTTAGCCTGACATGTTTCGAACTAATTCGTAGTCCTTTCTCTGGGAGCGCACGACCCAGCGGCAGCGAGACGCACACTGCGCGCCGCGGCTCTGGTCTGCTCGGATAGTGCGCTCCCAGAGGAAGGACTACAAATTAGTCCGAAACATGTCTGGCTAAACTCAACTTTATATACAAATACAAATATTCTTTATTGAAAACCACAAAACAGTACAAGGAGATTACAGAAAAACAGGCATGGTAGACAATAGGCGGTCTTATCGCTTAAAAGCGATCTCTACAAGCGATCTTTATATACGTGAGTGATCCGTTTTTATTTCATTACGATTGAGTCTCACGGTAGTTTCATGTTAAAAAAAAATTCCACAAATCTCGCGACGCCTACAGGCGCACAGTCACTAATTATTATACTAATTAAACTTACCGTCACTGGTAGCATTAAGTCCTACAACTCCCGCGGCAACATTCACTAAACAGACCACTGCTATGTGCCACCACATTTTGCGAGAGACTGCGCGCGAGCAGCGCGTGGCTCGGCAGGGAACGCGGGTGGGGCGCACGATTTGATAATGGTGAATATGGTGATAGTGGTAGTGCGGATGTTAGGACCTTGTGCAAGGTCCGTCCGGATCGCTACCACCATCTTACTCGCTATTCCTACCGCTAAGCAGCAGTGCTTGCACTGTTGTGTTCCGGTGTGGAGAGTAAGACAGCCGGTTTAGTTACAGGCACAAGAGGCATTTCATCTTAGCTCTCTAGGTTGGCAACGTATCTGCAAACCCTCCGGGGTTGCGGATGTCTATGGGCAGTGGTGATCACTTACCATCAGGTGACCCACTTGCTCGTTTGCCTTCCTCGTCGTATAAAAAAAAAGTGGTGGCCACGGGCGCAGCCAGAGGGTCGAGCACGACTTTACGAATGCTGCGTAACGTAAAGTCAAATAGTAAACGTTATCGAGTTTGTATGACGTTTGGAACAGCGCCCGCCCGTGAGCGTATTTGGAACTATAATTTAGCATGAGGTTTCTAGATTTCGATACGATAACCGTAACGTTACGCAGGATTCAAAAACTCGTGCTCGACCCTCAGAGCTAGTAGTGTAATTATGTTTTTGACACAAGAACACGTCCACCCAAAAAACAGTTGGCGTGTTTTAGACAATATTGCCAAAGTATTTCGCAACTCCAGCTGATTAAGAACCTCTGCCTTTTTTGAAGTCGGTTAAAAAATCCAACTTTGTACAACCTGCAGCTTCCAGGGTCAACTCATCCCAGCCCCCCATGATACAGTGCCCTAAGCACTTGTCGAATCCTGCGTTACGTTACGGTTATCGTATCGAGATCGAGAAATCTCATACTAAATTTTAGTTCCAAATACGCTCACGGGCGGCCGCTGTCCCAAACGTCATACAAACTCGTTATAGTTTACTATTCGATTTTACGTGACGCAGGATTCGACAAGTCGTGCTTAGGGCACAGCTGATTAAGAACCTCCGCCTTTTTTGAAGTCGGTTAAAAAATCCAACTTTGTACAACCTGCAGCTTCCAGGGTCAACTCATCCCAGCCCCCATGATACAGGTCTTTACCTAATATGCAGGTCAGAACCTTTGACTTTTTACGTGACCTTTCGGTACATACCTGCTAGTTCCTATGTACTCCTGCTTAATTCTGATTGTACAATAAACCATTATTATTATTATTTAATGGAAAATCTATACCTATAAAACAGTACCGTGACTGACTGACTGACAAAGCACAACCTAAACCACTGGACCTAGAGTCTTGAAATTTGGCAAACATATACCTTGAGTATCCTAGAGGTGCACTGAGAAGGGATTTTTCGAAATTCGTAAACTGTTTTTTTTATTGTAAAATAATAAATAAATATCACATTATTATTTATACATGTCGGACTGAACTCGACTTATATACGTGAGTGATCCGTTTTATTTAACTATGAATGTAAATTACGTTGGTTGTCAAATTCGAAAAATCGAATTCGATATCGAAAAGTCATTACGACATCGAATTCGATGTCGTAATGACTATTACTTTACTGCTGGACCTGCTGGTCGTGGTGGTTGGCGGCGGAGGCGACGATGTACTGCAATGCTGGTCATTTTCTACGGTTTCTGGACGCATTATAGAGGACTTATGATATGTGTGTAGATAAATTATTATTAATAAGTACTTAAGTTAATAACCTTTCGCAGGCTTAATAGCTTCAACATCAAGCTCTTAGATTTAATTAAATTAGATTATAATATTCAAAGCTTCCACGGTTACAGAACCGCAAAGCAAACTCCAAACAATTAGAAACACTTAAACAATTATTTCAAAACCTTTTGACTATTAAAGCGTTTTAGTTACAAAAACATTGCGCAGTGCACAGTTGAGCTTAGCAGTATCCTATGTAGAAGTTTTAATTCTGGGATTATATAAAAAGCTGTTTTACTCCCGTGACGTAGGTAATAACAAATACTTACCCTATAGTTCCCCGCCGCTATGAAATCAATTCTGACATATTGCACAGCTACGAAGTTTTTTATTATTGACAATATAAACGCTACACTTGCTTGTTAGCCACACCCAAGTGTCCTATGGTTATAGTCGTCCCACGATAACTCTGCAACGAACTGACAACAGTAGAAATCTAAAGTTTGTTTATGGCAACACTATTTTATAGTCAAACAACACGTTTTGAACTTTTGATTAGATTAACATTAAACAGTTCATCGTTCATTCTCTATCCACCATTAAAATACCTCTCATATTTCGTTTTCTACATTTTTTTTACCGTACAACGGCAAAATCTACTAAACACTGGCAAAATTGTTCTCCAATGAACAGAGCCATAATTAACAAAAAAAAACAGCAACTTTTGATTGCTACTATCATTATTATTTTTAACTAAAGAAATGTCTGAGTGACCTGAAAAAAGTATTGCCACAGCGTGATTTTTCTGGGTTGCCAATTAATATCTCTCATGCAGAGTTATCATGGGACGATTATAAGTCTCCTATGGTTAACATTGTCAATAATCAGATACAGGGTTGACTTCATAGCGGCGGGGCACTATAATTTCCTATTTCTAGTAATCCCTTTTAGTGCACAAACTTCTATGATATTCATAATTATGATATTACGTGTGCCAAATTTGAAGTCTTCACCTCCTTTGTTTTAGGCTGTGTTGTCTGTCAGTCAGTTCCGGTATCTACTGTTTTATTTAAGCCAGCCAAAGACGGGTTTTATATGACAGTTGCAATTTAACTGTTCAGTTGCACTGCACAGTTAAATCGTTACATGTACATAATACAATAACATCTAAATTAATACATTAAACAACAGTTAATTATTGTTAAATAGTCAAATGAAACTTTACGTATATGGTTTGTTAGGTATAGATGAGGTTATATTTTGTATGTAAGTAACAAATACATATATTACGTGTCGCTTAGCGATTAGATTATTAAGATGTCTTTGTTTGGGTGGCTGGGGTCAAACGTCGTTGAATGCAGATTCAAAGGCGGATACGCCTTTCCTACTGCTTATTGTCTGTTAACTGTGAACGGTTCCAACACATTAAATTACAACTCAATGGCCCTTCATGACCTGCCCCTTTTTAATCGTACTTTCCGATCTGCCCTCTCCCTCACCCCTCACCCCTTAAGCAAAGAGAATTTATACCAACGTAAAAAGAAACGACACTGAAGCATGTGTGCAGTAAACGATCTTGCGGCTATGTGTGCGTTTCGAGACGCCAGCGTGGGCGAGCGTGGGGTACGAGGGGTGTGGAAAGCGGACCACGGCCCGCCGAGACGCAAGGGCCTCAGAAGGTCGAGAGCGAGTTTTCGAATCCTGCGTAACGTAATCGAGTATTTGTATGACGTTTGGAACAGCGCCCGCCCGTGGGCGTATTTGCTACTAAAATTGCATATAATATGATGAAATTTTCTCGATGGCGATACGATAACGTTACTACTTGATTCTGGTGGAAATTCGTGCCCGAAGTACTGCTTGAATCAATTCGTCGCGTCGTTCGCTCGCGCAACGTCGCACCGCTTTTGTACTGCTCTCTATCGATTTTATTCATAACAATTTCTTTAAAACATTCGCTACCATGTCTGGAGCTAAATATTGCTATGTCTACGGCTGTGGCAATAATACCAATTAGCCTCAAAGAAAAAAAGCTTAACTAAAGTTTAGTTACTAAACTGGCAACCCTATGCGTACACGTGCCATTATAATTATGTCACCGGCGCCAGAGTTTCACTGACAGTCGTGAGTGACGCCCCTATATACTTACTTTACTCTTTGGTGACGCCTTAAGGTTATACTTTAGCCTAAAAATAGTAAAATATTCTTATTTTCGTTTTTTCAAACTACGAGACGACGGGTTTGGTCGATGCTAGAAATGCTTGGCTTATGGCTTGTCCGGGTGAAAATCCTCCCGCTTATTCAAATTTCCAACGGAGTTGGGATGACACACTATCCAAATTAACTTATTCTAATATTCTCAGTTCCAGTTCAGGCCCAGACCGCGCAAGGCTTTAGGCTGTGGCAAGAAAGGAATCCGGTGACTGGCTTCATGCTTATCCTTCCGTTAACACCGGAACCTTTCTTGAGCCTGAAACACTGAGAATTGCAGTCGGGCTAAGACTGGGTGTTGCGCTGTGTTCACCACACCGTTGCCTCTGTGGCACCAATGTGGACGAAACGGGACACCATGGTCTTTCCTGTCAAAAGAGCGCCGGCCGTTTCTCCCGTCATGCCGCGCTCAATGACATAATCCGCCGGGCTCTTGCCTCTGCAAACGTGCCGGCCATTTTGGAGCCAAGCGGCATTGCCCGCGACCATGGCAAAAGGCCGGGCGGTATGTCTCTGATTCCCTGGAGAATGGGTAGGGTTCTGGTTTGGGATGCGACCTGTGTCGATACAGTAGCACCCTCACATCTCCAGGGAACCACACAAAAAGCTGGTGCGGCGGCAGAAACGGCTGAAAATAGAAAAAATTCTAAGTATCAATCTCTCGGTCCGAATTATAATTTTGTTCCTGTCGGGTTTGAAACTTTGGGTCCATGGGGTCCCAGCGCTTACAAGCTTATTTCTGAGTTACAAAAGCGCTTAGTTGATGCAACTTGTGACCAAAGGGCTGGCCGTTTTCTCTCTCAAAGAATCAGCATCGCTATTCAGCGAGGCAACGCTGCCAGCCATTTGGGCACCATGCCACGGGGGCCTTTTTTAGATTTAATTTAGTTTTAAGTTGTAGTTTATTTAGTTTAAGCTTAGATTTAATGCCTTTGACTGTTAAGTTTTTTAAAGAAATCTAATTTTCAAGTAGGTAAAGCTAAAAAAATTCAAATCATGTTTTATGTTATTTGATTCGAAACATTTGGGTTCCGTTTTCGATTAAGACGGAGAAAGATCTATACATTTGCCATATAAATAGTTGTAATGTTTTTTTTTTTAATTTTTATATGTACTTTTGTTTTGTATTGTGTATTTCTTATATTTAAATTTTATAGTGCATTGGCTTTGCTGTAATGCTGTGAAATTGTTTTGATAATAAATAAATAAACAAATAAATAAATAAATATCGTGGGACAATTGACACTAATTGACCTATTCGCAAATTAAAGAAATGTCTGGCAAAAAAGTCCGACGCAATTGTCTATCCCTTTTCCTCCTTAAAGGTCGGCAACGGACAGTGACTCTCCTGGGGTTGTTGGCTTTCATGGGTGGCGGTGATCGTTTACCATCAGGTGACCCGGTAGCTCGTTTGCTTCTGTCTTTCTATAAAAAAATCATCATCATCATCAGCCTCTTTATGTCCCACTGCTGGGCACAGGCCTCCTCTCAGAATAAGAGGGCTTGAGCTATAACAGTTTCCACGCGGGCCCAGTGCGGATTGGAAATTTCACACACACCATTGAATTTCTTCGCAGGAGTGTGCAGGTTTCCTCGCGATGTTTTCCTTCACCGAAAAACTCACGATAAATTACCAATGTAATTTCACACATAGATTCCGAAAAACTCAGAGGTACGGAGCTGGGGTTAAATTAAAATAAAAAATTGAATAAACAAAATTCTCGGCCAAGGCCAAAAAGATGTTTTCTTAAGAACTGTGTCGCCGCGGTCTCGCAAAAAGATGGTGTTGCGAAGCGCGTACGCAACTTACGGGGAGTCGTTGACGCAGCGCAACTCGTAATCAATCAACGAATTGCTCTCGCGCTTGAGCTTGTACTCATTGATATACAAAAATGGACAGATACGCCACCGCTTCACTGCGGACAAGCAATTATAGGTGACTAGCTTATGCTCCGCGGCTTTGCCCCACTTAAATATTAATTTCAAAATGGGCTAGTTCCCTATCCCGTGGGAATTTCGAAAAATCCCTTCTCAGTGCACCTCTAGGATACTCAAGGTATATGTTTGCCAAAATTCAAGTCTCTAGGTCCAGTGGTTTAGGCTGTGCATTGTCTGTCAGTCAGTCAGAGTCAGTCACGGTACTATATGCGTTTCGGAAACGTTCGCCCTGACATTTGGTGTCCAGAGGGTGGTTGGTCCGTGGTATAGATAGTACAGGATGCATAGCTGGATGTGCAAGTCGCAAAATGTGCAGGCTACGTAATATAGACTACGTTGCCAATACGCGTCGCTAGAGGTACCGCGGGTTTGCCCATGGTAATTGAGACTACGTTAACGCGAACGCGATCGAGACGTTTTCTTGAGTCAAATATTTCACTAAAGGCTCTGTCAGTGCTAAGCCCTCTGAAAATCAAACCAGCGCCGTGGCACCAGCCGCGGCACAATGCTGAGAGGGATCCTGTTCAATATCTACGTTGACTTCTTTTAATTGTTTTATTTGTTAGGATTAATAGACATAGTATTTCATATTATTTACTTCGCACCAACAACCACATTTACAAACTTATCCAACACCACCGAAACCCTCTCTTCTACCCACAACCTTAACACCACCTAAATAGGTCGTATCTTGTCTAACAAAACGTGAAGTATAAATATACAGCGGTAAAGCTATCGTGGTGTGCGAGGTCCGTTGGCGTTGCACGCGGAAGGACGAATTACAAAATGAAGATTACTACCTTATGAAAGAACGTGATACGTCATCTTTTATGACCTTTAAATAGAAGACTTTATGTCGTTGCCGTTGTGGTATAAAATCGATAAAGACGTCATGACGACTTACAGCTCTTTGATCATTAGGCCAGTTATTGATTAAGTGGAATGAATGTCTTAATTTTCGAATGTTCAAAATTCTTAATTACGTTTTATTTACTCACATATTAGGTCCTCTATAATGCGTTCAGAAACTGTAGAAACTGACCAGCATTTCGACAACCAGTTTTACTATGAAAGTTTTAGCAACGTAATATCATTACGACATCCGAGTTCGATAACGTTATGAGTTTCAAATTTGGAACATCTCGAAAAACCAATACAATTTAAATATGCCGGCTATGTAATACGTCAGCTCGGCATGTTTGTCATTAATAAAAAAAAACAGTCAAATTCGTTACTAGTTTATTATGCCTTCGGCTTCTGAACGCATCTTGGAGCCTACTCCAAGTAAGTACCTATACTAACTTGTAATGTGTGTAGAAAAAGTAATGTATGCAACTCATTAATATGTACCAGTTGCATAATAGACTATTATTACACCGAAAGTAATAGAAGGGTGTCATTACGACATGAGGGGTTGTATACACTTTTATTCGGTTTTTTATTGGAATAGAAAGGCAAACGAGCAAGCGGTAAGTGATCACGGCTGCCCACCAGACATCTGCAACACCAGAGGGTTTACAGATGCGTTGCCAACCTAGAGGGCTAGGATGAAGGCAAGTGTCTCTTTTGCCAGTAGTTAAAAGAAAAACGTTATAGTTCTAAAACTATGCGGCTTACGAAAAGAACAAAAATGATTTAAAATGTGCAAAAAAGCCCTTTCTTATTATCAATCTCACTATCTTGGCTCACTCTGAAATTTTAAAAAATGTCATTTTATTTGCAATTATTTTCTATTTGCAAAATAGCATTAGGTATCTAAAACCTAAATCCAATCCAAATTCTTCCAGTCAAATTGGTACCTACGTGCTCATGCGAGAAAAAGATGGCAAATGCAAAAGCGAACCCGAGCGCGTTAGACAATAATGCGCGAATAATAACATGCTCCCCTATTATTATTATGTTATGTGCATTTAATTTTCATCCTTATTTAAGTACAAAGGCTATTTATTCTTGAGCGCCTGAATTTGCCGTGCCGCAAAATAACACACACGGGCAATTTTAGCGTAATAATGCTGCAGGCAAGAGCACTACGGGTTTACTTTTAATAAGAAACTACCGGGAGATTTAATCATAAACGTTCGTGTGAACGAACCTTTACAAAGTGATGACCGAATAGCCTAGTGGTTAGAGACCCTGACTAAGAAGCTTGAGGTCCCGGGTTCGAATCCCGGACGGGGCAGATGTTTGTATGATGAATACGAATGTTTGTTCTCGGGTCTTGAATGTTTAATGTGTATATAAGTATGTTTATCCGTTGTCTAGTACCCATAGTACAGGCTTTGCCTAGTTCGGGACTAGGTCAATTGGTGTCAAATTGACCCATGTTATTTATTTATTTATTTATGAAGTGATGTGATTAGTGTAGTGTGTTATGCTACCCTACTTTTGAGAATAACAAAAATGACGAAGAATAAGAGGGTAGTTGAGCGCCACAGTTAGCTACGCCGAGCAGCCGCGCGAGCAAAGCCGAAGCGCGCAGTTTTCGTTTAGCTTGGGGGGGGGGGGGGGGGAGGGGCGCATTATGGGGCAATGCCCTACCTTAAAATACCTTTACCCTGCCTTAAAAAATATCATGGGTAATGATAAATAGTATGACAATATCTTAGTGAAATAAAACGGAGTGTAGCCCGTATATAAGTGGAGTGTAGCCCGACATTTTTCGATCTAATTTGAAGTTCTTCATCTGGGAGCGCACGACCCAGCGACAGCGAGACGCACACTACGCGCCGCAGCTCTACTCGCGAGACTATTAGTCCGAAACGTGTCGGGCTAAACTCGACTTATATACGTGAGTAATCTGTTTTATTTTTCACTAAGATTCAGGTCAGGTTAAATTTTAGTTCCGCCCTACCTGTAATTACCGTTGCCCTATCTAAAATTGAACTTTAGACACTAAATCTAAGCTTAAACAAAATAAACTACAACTTAAAACTAAATTAAATCTAAATAAGGCTCCCGTGGCATAGTGCCCAAAAGGCTGGCAGCGTTGCCTCGCTGAATAGCGATGCTGATTCTTTGAGAGAGAAAACTGCCAGCCCTTTGGTCACAAGTTGCATCAATAGTTACTAAGTTAAGAAAGCGTATTTATTCTCTGAATGAATTCTTGAATGATCTGAAGTGATTATGATAAGCATTAAGCACTTACATGTTTACCTAGTTTTTAGTTTTATGTAATCTTTTTGTACGCCGTAAGGCAGAACATAGCTGAACCTTATTGTATCTGTTTTTACCATCCAACATAATATATTTTTGCGGGTGGTAGGACCTTGTGCGAGGTCCGTCCGGATCGCTACCACCATCTTACTCGCTAATCCTGCCGCTAAGCAGCAGTGCTTGCACTGTTGTGTTCCGGTGTGGAGAGTAAGACAGCCGGTGTAATTACGGGCACAAGAGGCATTTCATCTTAGCCCTCTAGGTTGGCAACGCATCTGCAAACCCTCCGGAGTTGCGGGTGTCTATGCGCAGTGGTGATCACTTACCATCAGGTGACCCACTTGCTCGCTTGCCTTCCTCGTTGTATAAAAAAAAAAAATATATACATATTATGTGCTTAACCTATTGTTCACAAATAAATGATTTGAATTTGAAACTCTGGCTACGGCCCCGAGCGTGTGCTCCCAGAGGAAGGACCACGCCGGAATAGTATGAAACATGTCGGGCTATACTCGACTGACATACATGAGTGATCCGTTTTATTTCTCTATGATTGAGTCTCACGGTAGTTTCATGTTAAAAATGACGTTTATCTGAGAAAGTTCCTTGTGGGACACAATTGAATTGATTCGATAAAAGGAAAACGGCGAAGTTTTATAAGTTCGATATTACAAAACAAGGAAATTGGCGATGTTTCTGTTGGCAAGAAAGTGTTTTAAAAAAATTAACATCCTGTTCATGAACCGAACATCCTTGATTCCAAGTGCGACTGGTTTTGTGATTTCCTTAGTTCAGTCATCAATTAGAATAGATAGGTACTTAGTTTAAAACAAGGCATTGACATCTTAGTTTGAATTTTACTGTATTTTTTGTACTTAACATTATATTCATTTCCTTATTTTTACCATGCTGCATGCCATAAGTACATGGCTATTTGTACTCTATAAGGCAAAACATAGTGGTACTTGCATGAAACTTCTACAACTTTTATGTTTGACAGACAAAAAAATATATATTACTATTTAAAAAAACCGGCCAAGTGCGAGTCGGATTCGCGCACGAGGGCTCCGTAGAAAGATTTTAACGCTTTTCCCCAGTGTTTTAAGAAGTCCAGTGTTAGCAGAGCCTTGCTCTTAAGCAAAATGTACGCAGTGTGGGATCAACTTATATTGGTCTGCAAAATCTACAGACATACATAAACATTTAAGATTTTGAGACTTTTCGGAGTGGTTGTGCTATAAGAGCTACCTTCATACCAAATTTCAAGTTTCTAGGACATCTGGAAGTACCCTTTAGGTTTTTGGAAATCGGCAATTTGTATGGAAATAGCCTTTTTAATTACTGTATCTTTTGATTGCGTTGACTTAGAAGGTTGATTTTTTCACAGCTTCAAGGGACCGCAGGCTTGAGTATTTGATATTAATTTCAGAATGCTACCTCCAGAGAAAAAGCGTCTTGACAGACAGACAGACAGACAGACAGACGGACGGACGGACGGACAACAAAGTGATCCTATAAGGGTTTCGTTGTTTGCTTATGAGGTACGGAACCCTAAAAATGCAATAACCTAACCAACTTAGAAAAGTTGAAAACCCCCGACACTGTCATTTAAAAATTCAGTATTTCAAAAACGGGTGAACCGACTTTATTGGAACTTAGCTAACAACCAACTCGTTTAAACTAGCTTTCGATTTAAGCAAACCGCATCGAAATCGGTCCATCTGTTTGGGAGCTATGATACCACAGCCAGATACACAGACACACAGGTCAGTCTTTTTCGTCGGGGGTTATAAACCGTTGTAATGTCAGTTTGCTATCAATTAAAATGCAATTGTGCGTGTAATGAATAAGATATTTGCGTCCTTTTTTCAATGCTCTGTCCCGACAGAGTTGCAATTATTGATCGAATTCTGAAGTCCATAAACCACGTCAGCGGCTCTCAAACTGTAGCCAATGGGCACTCGTTAGAATGGACCATTTGACGTTTACTACCTAGTGTACAATGGACCTGCGTTGGACGCGCGCCAAACACGACACTACTTCGGTTTGCTACAAAAGCGGATTGGCAATGGGGGATTGGCGGATGGGTTATGCACTGTACTTGGTTAGTAAGGTATGCAGGGGGAGGAAAGTTACCTGTATTTGACAGTTGAAGATTTTAACTGCGCCATGTCTTATCTGTGTAAGCTACTGTTTAGTAGTTAGTGCGTTAATCATCGCTGTCGGTTTAGAAAAAATACCGTTTACCTCCAGAATGAGAAAGGCTTGGGCTAATTCCCACGCGGCTCCAGTACGGAAAGAAACTGAAGAATTGATTGGACTTTTGTCTAACCAAAAAGAAGAACCAGTAGATTACTTTTGTTTTCGTTCGATCGCAGTTACAATAATTATTCCATCTCATTCTCACTCCGCTTCAGAATCGATAAAATGTTTAATTTTTGGTTAAAGTTAGTATTAGGGTTTGAAATTAAACCTTTATTTAAAATATCGAACGAAATATTTAGTACATAAAACGAGCATGAATAGCTCAGGTAGGTAGAGTCATGAAGTTGTCAGTGTCTTTGTAGCCGTTACAGGTAGCTAGAGCCATGAAGTTGTCAGTGTCTTTGTAGCCGTTACAGGTAGCTAGGGCCATGAAGTTGTCAGTGTCTTTGTAGCCGTTACAGGTAGCTAGAGCCATGAAGTTGTCAGTGTCTTTGTAGCCGTTACAGGTAGCTAGAGCCATGAAGTTGTCAGTGTCTTTGTAGCCGTTACAGGTAGCTAGAGCTATGAAGTTGTCAGTGTCTTTGTAGCCGTTACAGGTAGCTAGAGCCATGAAGTTGTCAGTGTCTTTGTAGCCGTTACAGGTAGCTAGAGCCATGAAGTTGACAGTGTCTTTGTAGCCGTTACAGGTAGCTAGAGCCATGAAGTTGTCAGTGTCTTTGTAGCCGTTACAGGTAGCTAGAGCCATGAAGTTGACAGTGTCTTTGTAGCCGTTACAGGTAGCTAGAGCCATGAAGTTGTCAGTGTCTTTGTAGCCGTTACATGTTTGACGTAAAATCCTGGAATAAGGCAACAGTTTTGCATGAAAATCTTTATTCTCTATTTATGATTTGGTTTCTCTCGAATGTATCCCAATAAGCTCCTCGCCTGTCAACTAACTACATCTATTGAGACAGTTTGGAACTTCGCGTCACTTAGACATATTCATATTCAACACGGGATATTGATCGCGGTGAATATCCCGTATTGAATATGTCTGATGTACCTAATGAACCGCGAATCATTTATAACTGGTCTTGTCACTTAGAGAAGCTTCTTTAGCAAGTTCTCACTCACCGGGCTTAGTCCAGTTGTCAAGGAAATTGTTGTGCAACTGTCCTTATCACTCGGAAGTGGGGAAGAGAGATGGCGATAGCGTCGCGGTGAGGGTATCAGATTAGGGTTGTCGCAAATAAATCTGACTATTTTAAATTATTTAAGGAGTGAGAGCTACCACCCGATAGGTAGACCTACCTAAATAAACGTAGGTAGTGAGTTTTTAACCTCCGACGAAAAAGAGGGGCGTTGTAAGTTTTACCTGTGTATCTGTGTACATCTGTCTGTGGCATCATAGCTCTCGAAAGGATGGACCGATTTCGATGCGGTTTTTTTTAATCGAAAGCTAGTTTAATCGAAATGGTTCTTAGCTTTTTAGCGTTTTTGAAATATTGAACTTTTATTTTAGTTTCAATTTAGGATAAGTACATATTTGTTGAATTGTTTTGTAAATGTTACATACGATATTGTTTCATTATAATAAGTCCACCTACCTTTGCACTCGAATGTAATTGTTTTGTGACTTGTGTTTTGGTCACATTAGGTACATACTTACATTTTAACAAAATAGGTATTGGGTTTAGTAGTAAAGTAGTAAAAATAGTAAAAACGATTTATTACCAAAAAAGGAGACACAACTTTGACAATAATTCGGCGACACCGACACTAGGCTTAGCCTGTGTCGTGGGAGTCATAACTTACATAATTAAACTTAAACAGTGCGGCTTGAAAGAAACAGACGATCGAGAAATCGATGTTGTATTATAATAAGGTAAAAATAATAATAATAGTAACATATTTAAGTATGTGTGTGTGTGTGTGTGTGTGTGTGTGTGTGTGTGTGTGTGCATAGTAGCCTTGCGAGTGGATTACTCTTGGGATCGATCAGTAGCCAAAGGCTCTCGCCCACTACCTTATTTTCATTATATCCCCAGCCTCTTTGTAGGATAAGGACATGGAAAACTCTACACTCATGTTTTTAGCATCTGCAAGACTGAGAAATTTTAAATTTAGCTTTTTAAGCACCGAGTTATAGATACGAGGAAAAATAAATGATTTAAAACGCTTTGCAAAACCAGAGCGCACAGCAGGAACCGAAGCCCTATAAATGCGCCTGCTTACCATATCATTGTAGGATGGCGAATTTAAGATTTGTCTGTGCATGTAAACTGTAGCCCGCATCAGGAATAACCTGCGCACACTTAAAACACCTGCCTCCTCAAACAGACTCTCAATAGAATACCGCCGTGGTCTCCTCAAAGATACCTTCAACACTGCTCTTTGAGCTCTCTCCAAGGTTATCAGATTGGATTTGGAGCACCCTCCCCAGGCAAGTATACAATAGTTGAGCACGGATTGACAGAGCGCCAGGTACACAAATTTAAAAAAAAATGTATTTGCGACATCTCTTAGAAATTTCATTGTGTAAATTAATTGGCGCACTCTTGCAGAAGTTAACTCTATATGTTTATGAAAATTTAGTTTTTCATCCAGTGTAATGCCTAGGTATTTCGCAAACGCAACCCCCCCGATGCTGACGCAGGAACAACGTCCAGATGGGACTCCGGACGCGACACAGTTAGACACATGAAGTTTTAGGCTGGTCATGTCGTCAGGAGGGCAGGATGCCGTAGTTTTGTGGAAACAAAGGAATTGTGTTTTGTCTGCATTAAGAGTTAATAGGTTTTGTTCCATCCAGGATGCAATCCTTTGCATTCCCATTTCCGCTGCCCTTCGAGCATCCCGCCAAGATCGGCCGTAGAACACTATAGCTGTGTCATCAGCGTAACACAGCATCTCGCTGTTACAGAGTTCGAGGCACATGACATCGTTAATATAAGCAGTAAAGAGCGTAGGTCCCACTATGCTTCCTTGAGGCACCCCGAACGACACAGGCTGCAGACCACTATAGCTGTCACCAACTCTCACATGCTGATATCTTTTTGTGAGATAACTTGAAAACCAGTCGAGTGCCAGACCACGAATGCCCAAGCATTCCAGTTTTTTAAGAAGTATAGGGGTTGAAACCGTGTTAAATGCCTTTGCTAAATCAAGAAAAGCACCGATGCAGCAACGGCCCCCATCAAGATGATATGCGACAGTATCCGTCAACAACGTCGTCGTAATGACTTACAATCATAGTGAAATAAAACGGATCACTCACGTATATAAGTCGAGTTCAGTCCGACATGTATAAATAATAATGTCATAATTTACAATAAAAAAAAACAGTTTACGAAACGTCAGCTAGGTATGTTTGTCTATGATAAAAAAACAGTCAAATTCATGACAGGTATAGGTATGATATGCCTTCGGCTTCTGAACCCATCTTAGAGTACTTATAATATGTGTGTAGATAAAGTAATGTATGCAACTTTACATAATTAGGCCTTAAAACACTCGTGTGATCCTATTATGAAACTCATTATGTAGCAGTTGCAAAAACTACTGTTATCTACACATATCATAAGTCCTCTATAATGCGTTCAGAAACCGTAGAAAATAACCAGCATTGCAGCACGCCGTCGACAGCTCGCCGCCAGAAAGTATACGATACGTCAGCTCGATATGTTTGTCTATAGTTAAAAAAAACAACCAAATTCGTGACAGGTTTTTTAGCCCAGTACTCCGGTACATGTTAATTACCCTGTAAACTCACAAAACTTACAAGTGGGCTATTTTTGTAGGCAGTTAGAATTTACTGAATACTACTTGTATAAAAAAAAAAATAACAGATTTTGCCATTGCTTCTGGAATGATCTAGGTATTTGTTAGTAACACTTGTAAATCTAAAGAAAAAATATAGACCAGATTATTTTATTTAACTATTAGAACAACACCTATCATTTTCTAACACTTTTTTCAAGAGCTTAGTCCATTATGCCTTCGGCTTCTAAACACATCTTAGAGTACTTATAATATGTGTGTAGATAAAGTAATATATGCAACTCCACATAATTAGGCCGAGCGCATTCCGTTGAGATTGCTGACTTTTTTATGTAAAAAATAAACATCCCGTCGAATTGAGAACCTCCTCCTTTTTTTGAAGTCGGTTAAAAATGGTTTGATTATTATTAAACGACCTAGGCTATTTGACGACCAAATAGCCTAGTGATTAGAGACCCTGACTATGAAGCTTGAGGTCCCGGGTTCGAATCCCGGTCGGGGCAGATGTTTGTATGATGAATACAAATGTTTGTTCTCGGGTCTTGGATATTTAATAATGTATATAAGTATGTATGTATCTATATAAGTATGTTTATCCGTTGTCTAGTACCCATAGTACAGGCTTTGCCTAGTTTGGGACTAGGTCAATTGGTGTCAATTTGTCCCATGATATTTATTTATTTATTTAAACTGGGTATGTACCTACAAATATTAAACAGTTGGGAGTATATTATCTTCTGTCAAAATAATTTATGAAAATACCGTTTGACGTGACAGGTTATTACTAGGGTTAGCACTTTTTTTCGGTAAGTAAATGAATATTTCATTTTCTTACATTTATCTTAGAGCAGGAAAGGAATGGAGATGGTAACGCGCGATTTCCCCTCAGCCAAAACTCAAACATTTTTTTTTATTATTAAGTCTGATCAAAATGATCAGGGTCTGTTGATTGTGTGCGTATTTTTGGCTTTGTGTGGCGGTTTTGTTCTAGTGTGAGTGTGTAGGAACGTAACAAATTTTGATATAAGCGCAGACTTGTGCCGTACGAGTACGTGGGTGTTGTGTTCCTCGTCCCTCTCAAAAAGTGGCAAAACATCTGTAGTGTATAGATAAGCCAAAGGCGCCTCCCGTCTGTCTGCTTTATGGGATTTATATAATACGCGATAAATTTTCGTTAGACAAGAGAAGTGACCGCGCTTGCGACTCGTTCGGCGCCAGTTCGGGTGTCAAGGAGGTGTCACAGTGACAGACAGGTGCGTCCTACCCGTTATGACCTACGGAGCTGAGACGTGGACACTCACGGTAGAGCTGGTCCACCAAGTTCAAAGTTGCGCAGCAAGCTAAGGAAAGAGCTATGCTCGGAGTTTCTCTGAAGGATAACATTCGTAACGAATACATCCGACAGAGAACCATAGTTATCGACATAGCTCAAAGAATTAGCAAGCTGAAGTGGCAGTGGGCCGGCCATATCTCTCGAAGAACCAACCACCGTTGGGGTAAACGTGTACTTGAGTGGAGACCGCGACTCGTCAAACGTAGTGTAGGACGCCCTCCGGCAAGGTGGATGGGATGACGATCTGCGAAAGACTGCAGGCAGATGCTGGATGCGGCAAGCTGAAGATAGGGCGCTATGGCGGTTATTAGGGGAGGCCAATGTCCAGCAGTGGACTAGAATAGGCTGATGATGATGATGGTGATGACTGCCCATGGACACCCGAAACCCGGTTTGCAGATGCGTTGCCAACCTAGAGGGCTAAGGTGAAATGCCTTGTAGCGACACAGGATTGCTTAGCTAGCGATATCGCTAACATGCGCCTGCTATGCAGTCCGGAGCGTCAGTAGTCTCTCGCCCGCCTTCATGTAGTTACGTGTTTAAAAGTGAATAAATGGAGTTTTGCCAGATGCAGATATATCATTGAGACCAGACTTATAAACCCCCTACAGCCTCTTGTGCCTGTGATATCCTCGGCTGTATTATTGATGATGATTACTCTGTACACGGCAACACAACAGTGCAAGCACCGGGGTTGCGGGGTTTAGAGGACCCACTTGTTCGTTTGCTTACCCTACCGTATAAAAAAATGACAGAGGCTCTGAGAATTGTCTATTAATTTTTGTATGCTAGTTTAGGAGAAACGGCATTTAAACGAAATCGTAAATGTAAGCGAGGACCAGCCCTAGAGAAAGTGTGGATTTGCAACGTTCGTTAGAAGGCACAATTCAGAAATCCGTTTCAACAATCTCACCGACAAACTCGAAACTATCCAGGAGAGGTGTTCCTTGAAATAATGTTGGTATTACTGCACTTTTGAAGCTAGAACGGTCGCAATAAAAGAAACGAGGATTCCTCTACACTTTATAAGCTTTTTTGGGGTTCTGTGCCCTAACGGTGAAAAATAACCCTTATTGTGTGACTCTGTTTGTCTGGAACTACTAATGATTTCGACGTTTTTTTTCAATGAGTTAGGCTAGGTGCTATGTTATGTGGTATCATTAATAAAAGAACGCTGTCTGAACATTCTAAAACATTTTTTTACACACCCTGTTTGTTTTTAAGAGTTATTTATCCGATTCTCAAACTTTTCTTTATTTAGGCCGCATAGTTTCCGACTTTTAATGAAAAATTTAAAAATGAATATAGGTATTGGGCCCGCGTGTAAACTATAGCCCAAGTCCTCATTCTCGAACACGACTTTTCGAAACCGATCGTAAAATCGAATAGTAAACGTTGTTGAGTTTGTATGACGTTTGGAACAGCGCCCGCCCGTGAGCGTATTTGGAACTAAAATTTAGTATGAGGTTTCTCGATCACGATACGACAACCGTAACGTTACGCAGCATTCGTAAACTCGTGCTCGACCCTCTGTGCAGTGGGACTAAAAACAGCTGGTGATGATGTTGATGTTAGACTTACTTGGTGATGAAACTTATGATCGAGTCCAACGACGGTAGTTCCTTGTATAGTTCCGAGTAGTTTTGCGAAGACCTTATTTAAATAATAATATATTATCTTCTCGACAAACAAGGCTTTATTAAAGGCTCCAATATGGCGGAAATCTAAAATTCCTCCACGGAGCGTCACCGTTAGACACTTCCCTATAAATATTAACAGGCTATTGTGACAGTATAGAAAACGTAAGTCAGCTCAGAGGCGTAACGTTACGGTTACCGTATCGAGATCGAGAAACCTCATACTAAATTTTAGTTCCAAAAACGCTCACGGGCGGGCGCTGTTCCAAACGTCGTACAAACTCGACAACGTTAATTATTCGATTTTACGTGACGCAGGTTTCGAACAGTCGTGCTCGACCCACTCAAACGAATCAAAGGTCAGTGATATGGTATTTTAACCCCCGACTCAATGAGGGGTGTTACAGGTTTGACCTAGACTGTATAGTATAATAAATAAATAAATAAATATCACGGGACAATTTGACACCAATTGACCTAGTCCCCAAACTAGGCAAAGCCTGTACTATGGGTACCAGACAATGGATAAACATACTTATATATGTAAATAAATAAATACATACTTATATACATATTAAACATCCAAGACCCGAGAACAAACATTCATATTCATCATACAAACATCTGTCCCGACCGGGATTAGAACCCGGGACCTCAAGCTTCATAGTCAGGGTCTCTAACCACTAGGCTATTCGGTCGTCAATATAACATACATCCCTTAGTAATTCTGAAATTCGTAGATTATTTGACCTGGAGACCATAGGGACCATAGGTTTAGCTGTTCTATTAACTATTATTATAATTATAATTACAACCAAATAAATTGCTGCCACAAATGTAATGTATGTATGTATTATGCACATAAATATGTTAATACTCTTTAAGATTTTGTCACTGTATTGTTCAGTCTTGTTTATACTACCTGGATCCTGTAACACAGGGACTCCCAGCACAGGATCCAGAAGCCGGTTTTATGTTGTATGTTTTTCGAACAATAAACTTTTTTCATTTTTTATTTTATTTAAGTAATGTATGTGTTTTTAACCTAACAAACTTAGAAAAGTTGAAAAACCCCCGACACTTTCATTTCAAAGTTCAACTGATTTTTATGAAATTTAGCTAAGAAACATCTCGATTGAACTAGCTTCCCATTAGAAACAGCCGCGTCCAAATCCGTACATCCGTTTAGGAGCTACGAGGCCACAAACAGATACACGGATAGACCCTTACACAGGTCAAGCTTATAACACCCTTCTTTTTTGCGTCGGGGATTTAAAAAGAGCGTAATATATGAAGTAATCTTACTTCTATCCCAGTTCTGTACTCTCACGGCGAGTATTGTAATTGGAACTTCCCGTTAATATTCATGGAAAAGAAATTACATGTCACACACTCAGTGCGACAGGGTTCCATCTACCAGCCCTAATTCAATAAAAAATCAACCCTTCCCCTTTGAGCTTGAAACTCAGTTTTGCATGCGTTGTCGGCGCGAGATAGGACTTTGGGGTTATGAGGGTTTAGCGAGCATGTTTAATAAATAGGTACATTGTTACCGATGTTGTTTTGCTTACAACCGACTGTTTAAAAAGGTGATTGATGTTTTCTCTTGGTATACATAAATGGTACATGTGGAATCAGCATCCTGCGGCAACATTCCCGGAGAGATGCAGTTTATGGAACGTACTACGTGACCCATTTTTAACAGATTTTTAGCCTCCTCCACCCCCCCTCGGTGACCATCCGTAGTATATGACAAGACCCCCCCCCCTCTTCCCTCTAGTTTTCACGTAGTACTCAACTTTTAACTTTCCACACTATACATAGCCACAAAACGTACCACTTTTTGAGCAACTGTATTTAAAAAAAACTTGCGTCAGTGCTGCCTCCTGTGAGTTTAAATAGCGACAAATGCTGCGCCATATTTGAATATAGCTCGAAAAAGCGCAAGATTCACCAGAAAATATTACGTGACAAAAACCTAAGTCCCCCCCGCCCCACCAGTGACCAGCGTGGTATTTTGAAGACCCCCCTCCCCCCCTAAATGGGTCACATAGTATGGGTACGTTCCCTTAAGAACAACGATGGCTAGTTGGGACATCTTGTTCCTATCCTCAGAGCTCGCTCCACTATTGATTGTGCTATACTATAGTCAAGTTGAGTTATCCATCTCAAGTTCCACAGCCATTAAACTTGCCTCCAACATTCCCGTGACGACAAATTAACGCCGACAGCTTGACAAATGCCATTTGAAATCTGAGACGTTGAACGGGGCGTCCCGAAAATTAATTTCCACCCTGCAGAGTAAAATGCGATGGTCATCTTAGTGTTGTTAGAACATACTTGGTCTCGGCTCCGAATACAACTTTCTACCATTCGGAGCCGAAACCTTAGGTCCGTGGGGTATTAGCGCCCAAATTCCAATACACAAGACATTTCAAAAAGATAGACATCATTAGGGACCGAAGGGCTGGCAGCTTCCTCGCGCAACGTATCAGCATCGCGATATAGCGAGGAAATGCTGCCAGCATCTTTGGCACCTTTGGTGCTCTTTTCTAAATTTATTTTAATTTCGTTTATTAGTTATGCTTTCTTTATAGATTAGATAATAACAGTACCTAATATATTTTATGTTCACTTAGCTTTGAAGACAATTAGATTGTACCTGTCCTTAAACAAATACATTAGCAGTTCGTATAGGAAAAATGAAAAGATGGGTTCTAGATTAAACTACACGTCCGACTAAAACTAGTGCATTTCGAAGTGAAATTTTAACATCAAGCCATAATGCTTTTCCGAACCAACACCAACTTTGTTGCTCAATGACAGACCATGTGAATGCAGTCAAATGCGGCTCCATACAAACTAGTTGCTATTCAGCGTGCGCAAAAGTTAGTTGCCACCACGCCACTAAATATAAGATTGTGTGCTGTGTTGTACATTATGTTCAGCAATGGTAAGTGATCATAGCCCGAAGAATTGCAATATTTGCTCGCAGGACTGATAGCCGATGGGGTCAGAAGGTTCTCGAATGGTGCCCACGGACCCCCGGACGAGCTATCGGTAGGCCTCCAACAAGATGGAGCGACGACTTGGTAAAGATCGCGGGATCGCGGTGGATGCGGAAAGCACAAGACAGGTCTGAGTGGAGAGCCGCGGGGGAGGCGTATTGTCCTGCAGTGGACGTCTTTCGGCTGAAATGATTATGGGACTTCATTCAGTTTGGCTTATCAGATTGTCTTTTCATTGTCAATCTTTTTATGCTCTACATGTAGAGGCCGCCATTAACGGAGGACGAAGAAGAGTTCTGTAATAAATAGATACTTAATTGCATCCTTAAAGTAAAAATAAATATTTAATTCAAAAACGTACTTGCGTGTATTGGTGGAAATTTAAGGGTTCAATCCCTGTAGTTTGTGGAATCTTACAGGAATGCTTGGAAGGCTTGTCTTTGGCTTGTCACAAGTTACAAGCTCTCCTCCTTTTGTACTTTGAACCACAGAAATAGTTAGCTAGTGGTTCTAGGAGCTACAGACCTCGCGAGCTCATTTTGGACATATTTTTTTTATGAACTAAAAAACAATTACTTTGCTCACCCGCGACCACTAATGACAAATAGTTATATCTGTGCGACTGTACCTCTTTCGAAAGAGCATTATGATTCTGAGTTACATACTATATATCAGATAGCAACAACAAATGGTTATAGTACAGCAATGGTTAATAGTCTGGTTCAAAAGAAGCAGGGATGGATAGTGAATAGCATGCTTTACTCTGCGTTGCCATCTCAGCCTACTAACAAATTTAGATCTAGTATTACTTATGTTGGCCGGTTGTCTGACAAGATTTATAATATTTTAAAATCAAATAACATCAATGTTGCCTTTAAGACTACTAATTCTTTACGTTCTAGACTTTGTAATAACAAAGAAAAGGTGGATAAAGGGAACAGGTCGGGCGTATATAAACTCACTTGTGGCGACTGTAGTCAAGTATACATTGGACAAACCGGTCGAAGCTTTGATACTAGATTTAAAGAGCATGTCTCGTCATATAGGCATGATCATCCAGAGAAATCAAACTTTGCCAAGCATTTATTAGAAACGAATCATTCGTTGTTAGATTCAGATACGTACGAAATTTTACATTATTGTGATAAGGGTTTGCGGCTATCGGTTTTAGAACAATTGGAAATAATTAGGTACAACAACATGGGGTCTATTATTAATGAACAAGTTAATTTGGTTTCTTCGCCTTTGTTACGACTTGGTTCTAATTTTAATAATGTGTCATAGTAATAATGAGAACATGACTTCTCTTTTTACCGTACTCGGTTAAAAATAACGGGGTACCTGGCGTAGATTAAAAATAAAAATAAAAAGGGTAGTTTGGAATTCATTTCTTAAAAAAAGGGTAGTTTAGGACTTACATAAAAGGGTAGTTTGGAATTTATAAAATATTAGTGGGTACGTTGGTTTTGTCATTAACTAAGTTGAGTACATGGTTTACATATGTCAGTAGTGGAAGTGGTGGCATGTTGAGCGGTTGTTGTTGTGCTTCGTAAATGGCCTCGTGGAGAGTGCCGAAACGCGTCAGCGTTTAGTATAGTGGTGGTGGTGATAGTTGGGTCTGTGTGGCATGTGTTGATTCGTGTAGCAGTGGAGGTGGAGGTGTTGCATGGAAACATACATTTGCCGCACAGATATAACTATTTGTCATTAGTGGTCGCGGGTGAGCAAAGTAATTGTTTTTTAGTTCATAAATATGGACCTCCGCAAAGTAACGCCTGATTCAATAAATTATAAATATTTTTTTTAATTCCTAAAAAAGGAATCGACAAAAAAATCTGTTTATTATTGGACCGGCTCGCAAAATTTCACGAGAATCGGTTGAAAAATGCGAGAACAGCCGGTCAGACATCCGGACATACGAAATATTTTTTGGCCAAGCTGAAACGGAGACGCTTAGCTAAGATGTGTGTAGTGAATAACGATTACCCTATCAGACAAAGACGGATGAAGGTTTATATAATTAGAACCTCTCTTTCAGCTCGCGTTTATGACTATACCTATAGTGAGCATTTCGAGTGTACGTATTGGGTCTATGATTATGAAGGGTACACGGAAAGAATATAATATCTAGTCACTAGATTTTAATCTCAAAATGTAGAGCACTCAATAGACTATAAGTTACCACTCGGTAACCAGACTATACGGACACTGGAACTTATCTTTTTTATCACTTTTAAAAAAGACGTATACGAAAATTATATGAATAATTTACATTGTTTCAAACTTTAAAATCGCGATAACTCAAAAGATGCTACAGGTGACTCTAGACATGTTCTCTCCGTGTACTCCTCATTTTTGAGGTGACCCATAGCTGACTTTCACAAAAAGAGACGGAAGAATGAACCCCCTTCCCCATTTACCGAAGGCTTTCAAAAGGCGAACCCTTTCAGCCGTCCACCTGTTTCCTACAACAACAAGCGGGTAAATTTTTATATGTTGACAAAGAAAATCGTCGATCGCCCTCAACTTACAACTTTCGCCTTTCAACGTAAACGGGGACAAATATTTGAGTTGCGAGACCTTTAGTCGTCGCGATTTGTTAACTGTTACTTGAATAAACAGTGGCTCTGTGATTAGACCAGTGCCCTAAGCACGACTTGTCGAATCCTGCGTCACGTAAACTCGAATAGTAAACTATAACGAGTTTGTATGACGTTTGGAACAGCGCCCGCCCGTGAGCGTATTTGGAACTAAAATTTAGTATGAGATTTCTCGATCTCGATACGATAACTGTAACGTAACGCAGGATTCGACAAGTCGTGCTTAGGGCACTGGCGACACGGACCAACCACCCTCTGGACACCGCATCTTCTATAATTTACTTGGAAAGTCATTACGAAAAAAGCCGCGGCGCGCGGGCCGGGGGAATGCGTCGTGATTGGTTCATAGCTTGACATCTCGCTTGTCATCTGGTCGAAAGTGAGCCGCGATTGGTGGCTAATAAGATTTATAGGTGCAAATGAGCATATGCGTTTCGGAAACGTCCGCCCTGACATTTGGTGTCCAGAGGGTGGTTGGTCCGTGCCTGGCGAGCTCATTTTAAAACATTACCTTTTTTCATACTGCTGGAAGCCATGATAGTCTAGTGGTTTGACTTATGGCCTCGCAAGCAGAGGGTCGTGGGTTCAAGCCCCTGCTCACACCTCTGAGTTTTTTCGGAATTTATGTGCGAAATTACGTTTGCAATTTATCATGAGCTTTTCGGTGAAGGAAAACATCGCGAGGAAACCTGCACACTCGTGCGAAGCAATTCAATGACGTGTGTGAAGTTCCCAATCCGCATTTGACCTGCGTGGCAACTGTAGCCCAAGCCTTTGTTTGTCAGCATAATTATTGTGGTTTGACGAGCGAGCGGTCGCGCACTACACATATCCCGTAAGCGAGAGGTAGGTTAATAAAGCATCAGAGGGTCGAGCACGACTTTACGAATGCTGCGTAACGTTATGGTTATCGTATCGAGATCGAGAAACCTCATACTAAATTTTAGTTCTAAATACGCTCACGGGCGGGCGCTGTTCCAAACGTCATACAAACTCGACAACGTTTACTATTCGATTTTACGTGACGCAGGCTTCGAAAAGTCGTGCTCGACCGTCTGTTAAACGAGAATGTCAAATCTGTTGCGTAGTTACTATTATTTAATCTGTGTCCTAGGCATATACGTAAACATTATAGCGTATGGATGGGCCCTTCGTTACTTCGTTTTTTGCTTACAATGAGACTACAAAATAGTAGTCCGCACGGGCGCCGCCGGCCGCGCCGCTCCCGCCAGCGGGCTGGGCAACGCCGTTCCTATTTCAAAATGTCCCAAAGGGCACATCCTGATGTTTACGTACCTATAATAATATTTATCTACACACATATCATAAGTCCTCTTAATGCATTCAGAAACCGTAGAAAATGACCAGCATTTCAGTACGCCGTCGCGTTCTCGCCGACAGCGCGAGCCCCAGCACCACCCACCACCACCAGCAGTAAAGTAATAGTCATTACGACATCGAATTCGATATCGTAATGACTTACTAGTGAAATAAAACGGATCACACACGTATATAAGTCGAGTTCAGTCCGACATGTATAAATAATTTATGTGATTTTTTACAATAACAAAAAAACAGTTTACGACACGTCAGCTCGGTATGTTTGTCTATGATTTAAAAAAAACGTTCAAATTCGTGACAGGTATGGGTACGATATATCCCTTCGGCTTCTGAACCCATCTTAAAGTACTTATAATATGTGTGTAGATAAAGTAATGTATGCAACTCCACATAATTAGGCCTTAAAACACTCGTGTGATCCTATTATGAAACTTAGCTTCGCCTTGTTTCATAAAAACACACTCGTGTTTTAAACACCCTCATTACGTAGCAGTTGCATAAACTACTATAATGGTCCTGGGTTTATTACGTTTATTCACAATCGTGTCGTTCCCGTCCCGGTGCCCCCAACGCCCCCCTTTAAGGGTCTAACCCCTTTAGCCCGCACTCGTAACTTCCGCCACTATTGCGGGTTTTTACACAACGCACTACTTTAAGGCTGTGGTGGTCGACTTCTGATTTCTTATAGACAACAGTTGAGCTTTTTTGCCCCTTTGGCAAATCCGTTTATAACATTTAAATTAATCATCAATGTATCATACGGGTATCCTTTCATTTCGCCATAAAACGAACCCCAAACGTATTCCTTTCCCAAATGTTTCACATAGAACATTATACGGTCAACAATTTTTTTTATGAAACTGTACTCTATTCGGCATTTACTTTCGGACTATCCTATAGAACCCTACAGTAGGTCAGGCTAGTTTCATAACAGTCCTGAAATGCTTAGTGTCAGAAAAAAAAACATTTGGGATACGAATTCGTTTGGGATTCAGTTTTTGAGGAAACGTCAGTAAACCCTATCACACTTTTTTATTAATACACATGGAAAAAATACGTGTAATATCATTTATTAGCAGTGTTTATTATGTTTTAATTAACTGTACAAGTTAACGATTTTAAATAATGTATGAAGAGTGCAGTTAGGCGGAATGACAGCCATATTTTTAAATAATAATTGTAGCCATTTTTAACATGAAACTACCGTGAGACCCAATCATAGTGACACGTTGGGTTTAGGCCGTCGTGTTTCGGACTAATTCGTAGTCCTTCCTCTGGGTACACACGGGAGGACGTGCTAAACTTGACTTATAAATATAAAAGGAAAAGTGACTTACACTGACTGACTGACCCAGAGATCAACTTACAGCTAAATTCCTAAATCCTGGCTAAATGACAAATTTTACGTTTTGTCCAAATTGTCACACCCAAAATGATTCCCATTAAAAAAGTAATTACAAACATTGTAACGATAAAGCAATACGCTCCATAATAAACTTACTTTGTTAGCAAATAATTGAATAACTTAGGAGCAATAAATTTTGCAAACTGTTCAGTAGCTGTGTTACGATGTTTTATACAAAGTAACCAGTGGCTTATCGTTTTTACATTTCTAACAACTCAAACGATGAATTAGATAAAGACTCGAGCAATATTATTATACTTCGAACGTCAATAATATGTATAAAAAACAGTGAATAAACGGATCAGTCAACTTTGTTATGTTATGTGCGAGTTCGACTCGCGTGGAGAGGATTTTGTACGTTAATTATTTAAATTCCAATTTCCTCTGTTCTCAAATCTGTCTATCGTTATGAGTAAAAATTTTTTTTTTTATGCAACGAGGAAGGCAAGCGAGCAAGTGGGTCACCTGATGGTAAGTGATTACCACTGACCATAGACACCCGCAACTCCGGAGGGTTTGCAGATGCGTTGCCAACCTAGAGAGCTAAGATGAAATGCCTCTTGTGCCCGTACAAAAATAGACTTACTGCTTCTACATTAATGAATCTGAAAGGCTCTCGACCGGATGGTTGGCCATCTTGGGAGCCATTGTGGATTTATTGACGTCACTTCCGCTGTGTCACGGACAGGGTTCTAACGATGTCTCATTTCATTTCACGGTTACATTTACTGTAAACAAAAAATAACAGATAACAGAACAAATGCGTTATTAATTCTACGGTTTTTGTGAAGTAATTGGACCAGTCTCGTATACATACACAATATTAATTGTCATACTTTTTACCAGGTCGTCGCTCCATCTTGTTGGAGGCCTACCGACAGCTCGTCTCCCGGTCCGTGGACGTGGTCCGAGAACCTTCTGACCCCATCGGCCATCAGTTCTGCGAGCTATGTGCCCCGCCCACTGCCACTTAAGTTATCGCGGGACCGCGGTGGATGCGGAAAGCACAAGACCGGTCAGAGTGGAGAGCCGCGGGGGAGGCCGCCGGCCAGCAGTGGACGTCTTTCGGCTTTTTGTATTGTTTCTGTTTTTGTTGTTTTTCTTTAATATAATTTTAATTTCGCGGTGTATTGGTGCTCACTGTAATGCCGTGTAAATCTATTGAAAAAAAAAATGACGATATACTTTAATCAAGATGTAGAGTTTGTAGAGTCAGGTCTAGACTAGAGGCTTGGTTGTAGTAGAGATCTCATTGTTTTGAAAGCTTTTAGTGAATGCTTTTGGCAACCATTTTTACATGCATTGTTTTTGGTGGGATATAAAAAGCTGAAGTAGTTCTTAGATGGACATATACAGGATGCTCCTTGTTTTGTCGACAAATTTTACATCGAATAACATTTCGTAGAAAACGTTTCAAGAAACATTTAGCTCTTGTATTATCGTTTGGTGTAACTATGTTTCGTGGCCAGTTCATTACACGGAGTCCCTTGAATCGTTGACAAACGATTTTATTTCATTTCATCGAAAGCTATATTCAGCTAAAATCAGGATATTTTGAGGATAAAATTATTGTTTAAGTTAGAAACCTAAGAAAATAAGTCATAAAATAGCTTTTGATTAAATGAAAATGCGATGTAATGAAACTGTTATGAAACGTTTGTCGACGATTTGATGATAAACCCGAAGAAACCACTTTCCACTTTTACTCGGTTTACTACGTACCCAACTTTTCGACGGTTTTTTTCCAGGCTTGTCAATAAACTAAGCCGATATCCCAGAGCTAACACAATAAACAGTTTACTGACGGGACTGCGATCATCTGCCGCGCGATTTACAGCCGACTAATAATATTATGTAAGCAAGTTTTGGCGCCCTTGCACTGGCTGGATATACGCGGCAGGATCGCCAGTGATACGATTTTTTCTTTTCGCTTTCCCGCCAAGAATACATAATGAATGATATCAAAGAGAGCTCTTGTCATCATCATCGTCATGTCATGTCAGCCGAAAGACGTCCACTGCTCCTACCCCGCGGCTCTCCACTCAGACCAGTCTTGTGCTTTCCGCATCCACCGCGGTCCCGCGATCTTTACAGGGTCGTCGCTCTATCGTGTTGGAGGCCTACCGAGGTTGTTAGTTAAGTGTCATTAAAATCGGTTTATCCATTCTATAAATATTGCTATAGCTTCCTAGACATTGTATTAAGTAACAGTTTTTGTAGTAAATTTAATTTCAAACATAAATCAACTGCTTATAAGCACTAACCCTGTTATTCATAAACCTATGTTAACTAAAATGCCGTTAAAGGTCGTTTGTCCTTTTTTGTCACATTGACATTGTCGCTAGTAAGAAGAAGATAAAACCTATTTTAGCAAATAGAGGCTTAAGTGACGTTTATGAATAAGGGCATTAGTCTGTAAGATGAAAATATTGTACGTACTTATTAAATTTAATAATAACAACCCATGTATACTTACTCACAACCTGTCAATAAATATTGTATTTGCATTTTTTAAATAATAACGTGGAGGCTTTTAACTCGTTATATTGTGCGTCGTGTAGATCCAATATTCCAATGCTAGGCAATAATGTACTATTGAAATACAGCTTATTCACAAGACGCTAGGCCTATTATGTACAAAATAAACGCGTTACAAAAATTTACATTAGTTCAAGGGTCATTTTCCGTCATACGCGTAGCAACACAGGCGCGTCACCTCACCGCCCTGTCGAAGTGACTCGTGCGCCGGTGAACTTATTATGATGGCACGTTGGCATAGGGTTGGCGAACGCGATCGAGACATTGTCTTGCGTCAAAAACTAACTAAACTGGAGGCTCTGTAGGCCGAGCACGCTGCGTAACATTACGTTATCGTATCGAAATCGAGAAACGTCACACAAAATTTTAGTTCCGAATACGCTAACGGGCGGGCGCTGTTCCAAACGTCATTCGAATTTCTCGATAACGTTACTACTCGATTACGTTACGCAGGATTCGAAAACTCGTGCTCGACCCTCGTATTACGAGATCGTCCCGAAACGCACACATAGCCATAAGGTCGTTTACTGCACACATGCGTCAATGTCGTTTCTGTTTACGTTAGTAATTATAATATTATTCTTTAATAGCAATCCAACTGCAAATATCTCTGGTCAGTACACTTTACGAGTCTATGGTTTATGATGTAGTTTTTTTATCGCAGCGCTGTCTTTTTACGAGTTTCGAATTGCGCCGTGAAGAGTGAAAAGGGACGGGTAATGTGATCTTATCTACGATGGAAAAGAGACGGAAAACGCCATTACAAAGAAAAGTTTTCCTTATTTTTCTATAAACCCGGATATTTCAAAATGCATCCGAACGTCACAAAAGAACCGTGTGTTTTATGTTTTATTTTTTTCGCCTACACGTCCATTGCCGCTTTAGCCTACAGATTAACTTTTTTTAAGCAGCCTATAGGTGGTCTCATAAGTGAGGTATGTCGAAGTTTCTCTGAAGGAATAGGATTTGTAATTAATACATCAGACTGAGAACCAAAGTTAGGTATCGATAGCTAAAAGAATTAGCAAGCTGAAGTGACAATCGTTGGGGTAAATGTACTTGAGGGGAGACCGCGACGCGGCACACGTAGTGTAGGCTGTGTAGGACGCCCTCCGGCCAGGTCGTATGACGATCTGCAAAAGACTGCAGGCCCAACATGATTATTATACAGGATGTTTGGTATAACGATGTAGGAACTTTAGGAGGTGATACAGGGGACTATTAGGAATAGTTTGAAGCCTACATGCCTTTGTCCAATATGTGATAGTTTTTTTTTAAATCGAGTTTTTCTGATTTTTTTACTTGGTACCAAAACCTGACATAAAAAAATATTCTTTATACAAACTGTGCAAACAATCAAATTTTTTTTTTAAATTAACACCGCAATTGATTGATTAACCAATCACAAAAAATCAGCCCCCCACTGGCTACACATTTTTTTTTCTTATCGATTTTGTAAGTCACCATGAGTGGTTTCCGCCAAAAAAATAATCTTTATCGGGCTGTGAAAAAAAAAACTTCAAAGATATTAATCTTCCAATTACTTTAAAAACATGCTTGATATGTTTACTGTAATTGAAAATAAAAATTACAACATAATTGCAACAAATAAAAAAAAATCACTCGTCAACATGTTGAACGCCGGGATCGAACAAAAAAGCTCCCCGTACGAAGTAGACAATTATGCAAGTTTATTCTTAGATTATTTATTTTTTAAATAATTTATTTTTTACAATTCATGTTCTCCAATTAAAAAAGCAAATAAAGGCACTATTGCATGCACTTTATTTTAAATTAACGTCTTGACCAGAGATATTTTTTTATTTGTTGCAATTATGTTGTCATTTTTATTTTCAATTACAGTAAATATATCAAGCATGTTTTTAAAGTAATTGGAAGATTAATATCTTGGGAAGTTTTTTTTCACAGCCCCATAAAGTTTATTTTTTTGGCTGAAGCCACTCATGGTGACCTACAAAATCGATAATAAAAAAAACGTGTAGCCAGTGGGGGGCTGATTTTTTGTGATTGGTTAATTGTAAAAAAATAAATTTGATTGTTTGCACAGTTTGTACAAAATTTATTTTTTTATGTCAACTTTTGGTACCAAGTAAAAAAATCAGAAAAACTCGATTTAAATAAAAACTGCCACATATTGGACTAAGGCATATAGGCTTCAAACTGTTCCTAATAGTCCCCTGTATCACCTCCTAAAGTTCCTACATCGTTATACCAAACATCCTGTTTATTTCGTTGTCAATTGCTGACTTGAAGAGCTTTTGATTTAGCGCGCTTCGTATCAGCAAAGAAATGCAGATCGAATTACTGTCATTGCAAACTGACAATTGTAAAGTTGGTGAAATACAAGCCAGGCAGATGCTGGATGCGGCAAGCCTAAGTCCAGCAGTGGATTAAAACAATCTGATGATGATGATGATTATTGTAAAATTTGTGAAATAAGGCCCTGGCATTTCTCACAGATCCTTCCCGCTTTTCTGTTTCCAGAAAATTTCCTCGTCTCTTTTAAAACCCCATTTTCACGTCGCTTATAATAGGAATTAAGTTTTAAGTTTTAAATTATTTGCTTGATACTTTGCAGCTACCGGGCGACGTGGTCAAGCGTGATCTGGGTAGTGAGGGGTTCCGTCAGCTTCTGCTCATAGAATGAAAAGCTTACATCATCATCACCAACCTGTTTTTACGTCCCTCTGCTGGGCACAGGCCTCCTCTCAGAATGAGAGGGCTTAGACTACAGTTTCCAAGCGTACCCAGTGCAGTAGCACACCAGGTAGGAGTGTGCAAGTTTTATTTACCGAAAAGAACATGATAAATTGATTTCTGATGAATTGAGAACCTCCTCCTTTTTTACAATCGGCTAAAAAGACGTAGATATGTCATCAGTATGACGAAAATTAAGCGCAGAAAAAGCTACAATTATAGCCTCTCTGACCTCAGTTGCTCCCGGATAAAGTCCAAGTTTTGTGACCATAATGACGTATCTTTACTTATAATATCATTGATGATAAAATAAATTATAAAATGTAATTTCGGACATAAGTTAGGAGAAACTCAGGGGCGCGAGCTCGGGGGCTCGTACACACGACCCTCTGCTTGACAGGGTGAAATCAAACCACTATTAAATGGAATGGTTCTCAGCTAATTTGCATCGGAATCGGTTCAACCGTTTTCAAGATCACATTCAAAACTGGTTATGTGTTATTTGGGAGTATTTAGTAATAGTAGAATTATCCAGTTTCCACGGAATCCTAATAATAAGTGGGTCTCTCTCCCGGCGAAATTTCATTTAATTTCCTAAACAAAAACAGAAAATGGCGTTGGATTTAAAATTCAAATTGAAAACATTTGAACAAACAACAACAACAACAACAGACAAAAAATGCACACGGAAATAAAATGGCGGCAGTTTTGTTTCGTAATATAGTTTTGTGCCGAAAATCGTGTGATGAAAATAAAAAGGCTAAATGAAAATGATTGTTGAAATAGTTCGGATCATTTCATCTTAGCTCTCTAGGTTAGGAACGCATCTGCAAATCGCTGGGGTTGCGGCTGTCTATGGGCAGTGGTGATCACTTACCATCAGGTGACTAACTTGCTCGTTTGCCTTCCTTGCCGTATAAATAACCTAACCAACTTAGAAAAGTTGAAAAACCCCCGACATTGATCTTTGAAAGCTCAATATTTCAAAAACTAGTGAACCGATTTTAATGAAACTTAGCTAAGAACCATCTCGACTAAAATAGCTTTCGACTGAAAAAACCGCATCGAAATTGATACACCCGTTTGGGAGCTATGATGCCACAGACAGATACACAGACACACCGATACACAGATACACAGACACACAGACACAGATACACAGTACATGTCAAACTTATAACACCCCTCTTTTTTGTCGGGGGTTAAAAAAAGGTGGGTTATGTTTTTCGAGTGACTTGTACGTATGTATGTCCAATTCTTTGGCACGCTCTACAGCCTAAACCGTTTGACAGATATCAACGTATGAGGTGTCATTAGATTCGCCTCTGTTGTGGGAATGACATAGGGTATATGTTGTTTCCCGGAATTGCAGCCGGATTTTCTGTTTTTAATTTATGTTGGTTAGGGTATTTAGGTATTTGTATGAAAGAGAGCTTTGCTGCTAAAAGTTGTAAACTTCGGAACTTTAAATATTGAAAGCCGGCTAAATGCGAGTCGGACTCGCGCACAGAGGGTTTCGTGTGTATGTTTTTCGCACTTTTCTTTGACTTGTGTTGCCAGACCTTGCGTGCCAAATTTCATGACTCTCATGTCAATGGATTTACTCGTACTGTAGGTAATACAGGATTTGATCTTGATTTACTTCGTATAGGCAGACAGACAACAAAGTGACCCTATAAGAGGACGACCGGATAGCCTATTGGTTAGAGACCCTGACTATGAAACTTGAGGTCCCGGATTCGATCCCCGGTCGGGGCAGATGTTTGTATGATGAATACCGAATGTTTGTTCTCGGGTCTTGGATGTTTAATATGTATTTAAGTATGTATTTATTTATAGTATAAATATGTTTATCCGTTGTCTAGTACCCATAACACAAACTCTGCTTAATTTGGGACTAGGACAATTGGTGTCACTTGTCCCATGATATTTTCTTTTGAAAAAAAGTAGCCTATGCTATGGACGCTTTTAGGCATATTTTGTCATCTTGAAATCCTTGAACCCGTGGTGCGCGACACCGACTCGCCATCGGCCAGTTTTTTTTTCTCCAAAAAAGGCAGAGGCAATGGAATCACTCACCACTCAGCCAGTGACATTTTCGGGGTGGGCGTCCGAGGGGTTCGTAATCTCGGGTAATGGGGCAAGTTGGATCGTTAATGTCAAATAGCAGTGATTGTTATGTGGTCGCTGGGGAGGCAAGGGACAAGCGGTCGCGGCGCATGGCGCGTTCAGTTTTAACCCCCGACGAAAAAGAGGGGTACCTGTGTATCTGTCTGTGGCATCATAGCTCCCAAACGGATGGACCGATTTAGATGCGGTTTTTTTTATACGACGAGGAAGGAAAAAGAGCAACTGAGTCACCTGGTGGTAAGTGATCACCACTGCCCATAGAAACCTGCAACGCCGGAGGGTTTGCAGATGCGTTGCCAACCTAGAGAGCTAAAATGAAATGCCTCTTGTGCCCGTAATTACACCGACTGTCTTTCTCTTCACACCGGAACACAACAGTGCAAGCACTGCTGCTTAGCGGCAGGATTAGCGAGTAAGATGGTGGTAGCGACCCGGACGGACCTCGCACGAGATGCTACCATTCGCGAAATAGTTTTTAAATTGAAAGTTAGGTTAATCGAGATGGTTCTTGTCTAAGTTCCATTAAAATCGGTTCACCCGTTTTTGAAATATTGAACTTTGAAATGACAATGTCGGGGGTTTTTCAACTTTTCTAAGTTGGTTATAGTCATTGACTTACTAACCATGGACTTTTACTAGTACAAAATGCACGCAACATGTGTCCCAGTACGACACGATTTTTTTTCGATGACAGTCATACATCCCAATCAGGGACTTCCGAGTACCGATATTTGTGGTACTTTCACCGGTATTAAAAGTAAGGTTTTAAATTACCCTATATACACCAACAAAAAGTGACATTGGCAGCTTGCTTAACCACACCCCCCCAACACTCGATATAAGAAAGAAACAGACCGGACGTAACGTTAAGAGTACCGCTACCTCACTTCTTTTCACAAAATACCGTTACCTCAATTCTTTAACGGTATAAATTGTAATTGTAGCACGGGCTGTTTTCCGCAACTCGACGACTAGTTTGCGCCTATTTTGCGTGAGCCCCCTCACGCACTATTCATGCCAGCCCAGCTGGAGGAAGCAAAGCAGAATATTCACGGTGCTGGCGACCTCCTGGAGCAACCTCGGTAACCCGAGGTGTAGTGCCCTGTAGTAGTTTACCGGTATATTATGGTAGCGGTATTTTTACCGGTATATTATGCTACGGTATTTTACCGGTCTCGAGTCGGGAACAATAACTCGGATTTTTTCGGACACCCATATTGTGAAGAAAAAGTTGAGAAATATTTAAGAAAAAATGTGAAATGAGCCACTGTGTACCGGTACTGGGGTACTGTGACTCGACCCTGTAGTACACAGATACTCTAACAGTACGAGCGCTCCCGGAAAATTAAGGATACAGATAGGCATTGTTCTGTTCTATATGGAAAATATAGGCACAAGCCAGTGTACCCGATTGAGTCACCGATCCCGACCCGACCTATTTAAGGCTCAGTCTTTAGTTAATACCGTTGCAGATCGCCCGCGATTTCTTCTAACTTGTACCACCCAGCCTCCGCAGCCAGCTTTTCCGTTTTGTGTGGTTTTGTCAGATTAAAATCCGAAGTTTAGGAGATAAACGTATCTCGGGTACCATTAATAGCAAAAAGTTTCAGCTGACACGACCGCCAAGAACCAACTATTTTAATGATGCTTAGAAAGGTATATCGCCGGGGCAAAGGGTGGACGCTTTGGACCAAATCTGAGTTACTACTTGTACTTATATACCTCTACTAGCTTATGCCCCGCGGCTTTGCCCCTGAAATATTTCAAAACGGGCTAGTTACCTATCCCGTGGGAATTTCATAAAATCCGTTCTTAGTACACCTCTAGGATACTCAAGGTTTAGGTTTGAAAAATTTCAAGTCTCTACGTCCAGTGGTTTAGGCTGTGCGTTGTCTGTCAGTCAGTCAGTCACGGTACTGTTTTATAGGTATAGAAGATAGAAGAAGAAGATAGACACAGAGCAGATACAGAGAGGAGGTGGTGTAATTAGATTTCTCTATGAAACTACGCGTGATTTTTTGCGGGGTGAGGGGGTGTTAGATCACGCCCTCCTTTATTTTCCATCTACCGGTCAGTAGTGAAACTGCTCCCTTCATTCTGTGTCGATGTTACTACGTTAGTAAGTAACTATAACTGAAATCTTATAAGGACTACCTACATATTTCTTGTCACTGCATTATAACGACGTCATACGTCATATTTATTATTATTCACTAATATAGCTCGTAAGCAGAAAACCATTGTCACTAACAATCTATGGATTTACAATGATCTGATAATAAATTATTTTTATTTTATTTTGTTTTATTTATATTCAACTAGCTGTTGCCCGCGACTTCGTCCGCGTATATTTCGGTTATCGCTATCCCGCGGGAACTATACAATTTTCCCGAATAAAAAGTAGCCTATGTTATTCCTCAATATTCAAACTATCTTCCTACCAAATTTCATCTAGGTTGGTGCCGCGGTTTTCCCGTGAAGAGGTAACAAACAGACAGACAGAGAGACAGAGTTACTTTCACATTTATAATATTATATACATAGTTAGGATGGTGTCAAAATTTATGAATCCTACACCCGTTAAACCTTCAAATTTTATCTTCGTATGTCAAATCGTCGCTTAAATGTGATTAAATATGAATTGAATTATCTAAGAATGGCTGTGCAATAAAATAACCTCGAGTTCAAGAGTCGAATATTTATTCTTTTAGCTTAGAATGTATTCCACAACGCGCGAAGGGGGGTTCCGAAGAGGAAAATAGGGCTTTGACAAATGGACGCCTTTAATATAACTTACTCGCTAGGCAGATACCATTTTTAACCACCGACCCAATAAGAGGGGTGTATGTGTGTGTGTGTGTCTGTGACATCGGTACCTCCTAAACGGACGGACCGATTTGAACGCGGCTCTTTTAAACGAGAGCTCAATCTAGATGGTTCTTAATTAATTTTCATAACCAACTTAGTAAAGTAATTTCAAAGTTCAGTATTTCAAAAACGGGTGAACCGATTTTAATGAAACTTAGCTAAAAACCATCTCGATTAAAATAATCTCGCCGTGCCCCCCTCCCTAAATCAAGGGTTGCATTCGCGTCGTTTCGTGTTCAGAGGGTCAAGCACGACTTTTCGAATCCTGCAACGTTACGGTTATCGTATCGAGATCGAGAAACCTCATACAAAATTTTAGTTCCAAATACGCTCACGGGCGGGCGCTGTTCCAAATATCGTGTGCAAACTCGATAACGTTTACTATTCGATTTTACGTGACGCAGGTTTCGAATATTCGTACTCAGGCCTCTGTAGGCGTGAAGACTAAAACAGTAACGTTATCGTTTCGAAATCGAGAAACTTAATGCTAAATTTTTGTTCCAAATACGCTCAAGAGCGGACGATGTCCCAAATGTCATACAAATTTCTCGGCAACGTTACTACTCGATTACGTTATGCTTAGTGCATGCACCCGGTTCTACTATGCAGGGTTCGAATCCATGTTTCAAACTGGCAAAGCGTCTGTGCTCCTTCTGTCTAACACACGGCTCACAAATCACAAAGATTGACTGTGTGTCCTCCAAAAATGTGCTATATAAGTCGTTGCGGGAAAAAGTACGGAGTCATTGAGAGGTGCGCCAACTCGGAAGAAAGTTATTGCTACTCGCTAACAATTGGGAGTTTCGAAATCATTCGAACTTTGCCAATTTTCTCACGGGGTCCATTCATTTCCTGGATACTATTACAGTAACTCTATATTACCAAAGAAATAGGCAATTTTCTTGTTATCCTGCTAATATTAATAAATACAAATGGGAAAGATTGTATGTTTGGATATTGGAATGGTTGTATTTCTGTTATTCAATCGCACAAAAACAGCTGCGTGTATTTGGATCAAATTTAGATTGATGAAAGGACCACCTAGACCACCTTTATCCCGGAAAATTGCTGTTTACAACGATAACCGAATTCTACGCAGACAAAGCTACGGGCAACAACTAACTAACTAGATTGGCTCAGTGACCCAAAAACAATCTTCGCCTCCGAAACGAGAGCTCGCCACCTAACCCAATCCCGCGCAGTCTCACGCCAATCACCGGCTTGGAGCTGGCGCAAATCTGTCTCCACAGCGTCAGCCCAGCGATACTTCGGCCGACCAACCGGACGGCGTCCAGTCGGTCGTCACAGATACTCCCCCCTAACCCCTCGATCCCCATCCATTCTCAGCAAATGGCCGAGCCAACGAAGTCTGTGGGACTTAAATTCGCCTATTATATTAGGCTCAGCCACCAGCTCCTCAATCTCGACATTCTTGCGGATCCTCCAGGTGCCATCATCTCTTCTGACAGGTCCCAGGATCTTCCGAAACACCTTCCGTTCAGTCACCAGGACCTGGCACTCTTCCTTTTGGGTTAACGTCCAAGCCTCGCACCCGTATATGAGGATGGGTCTTATGACCGTCTTATAGATACGGAGTTTTGTTCCTTTGCTAAGGAGCTTGGACACTAGTACCTTGTGGAGAGCTGCACTACACCGCAGAGTATTTTGTATTCGTGTTTTTATTTCCTCCTCTCTGGTGTGTCTGTCGGTAATAGTGCAACCGAGATACCTAAACTTCTGGAACCCCGGTAAACTGTACCCCCGACACGAAGACACTCGCGCTGGACAACACACGACACGGACGGACGGACGGGCAACAGCTAGTAATAATTATAAATATAAAAGTTAATGCTTTTAAGTTTGTTTGTTACTCAATCAAGCGTAAACGATGTAAAAATATTGCGTAGTTCTCTTGGGTATCGATAAATAAATTGTATTAAGATGAAGTTAAGAACAAGAATTTTTACAAGATTTTATTTCATCTGGCCCGGTGAATGTCTGTAATCAAATCTGCAATAGTCGACAAGCATTGAAACATCTGAACAGCGTTACGGTCGCACTAATTTTGCGTGAAATAGAAAATTTTCTCCAAACAAACGTAAACACACAAACGTATTGTTCATCCCAAAGTACCTCGCCACCTGCACTTCACTTGATGGATCTGTTTGTCAACTTGTTTGCCAACTTGTTGACTCCTGGCACCTCAACTTCAGGAAATGCGCACTTTGGGGTGTCTATGCAATGAATGCCTTTTGAATTCGCGGTGACAATTTAAATGATTAATTGCTCCGTGTTTGTTTTTCAGCAACATTTGAGTATGAAGGAAAAAAGCGAGAAAATACAGGTAGGTTATTATTAATGGTGTTGAAGATAAGACGGCTTATTTTTAATTTTTAAAATGAAGATGAAAGATATTAGATTTTTACCGCAGTTCTCACACACGGCACGTATACATTCCATCATGGTGTGTTTTAAAAGAGTCGAATGTTCTGAAGCATACTTCTTAACGTGTCGATAAACATAAAGTACAATAGTTCACACATTAAAACATAATTCATAGCAATGAAGGTCAAACGTTGGGACGCTTACCTTTAAACACTCACAAGTTTGTATAAATCAACAACTTAACACTCCTCACACCACCTTCCCACAAGCCACCCAAACCGGGTGTTGTAGGGGATTTAAAATTGTTCTAAACACCAAGCCAAATTTGCATGTAGAGTGAATGTGGCGCCGTGTGTAAAATTTTATAATAAAAGTTGGGTAGATAAGAAAAGTTCGGAACCGCTGATCAGGTAGTCTCATCGACTTGGTAAAGGTGGAATTTGTACGGAGCGAAATATCAATATTGAAGCTCTTGCAGGTAATAAAACTACTGAGCAAATTCCTTTGCCTTTAAGGATTCCGTACGTAAGAGAGTACTTGAGTCTTTCTGGCACAGAGAGTTCTATCTTTTGAACCATTACGGGCATGCACTTGAAATTTTCACAGATAAATAATAAAAAAACATGTTAAATCAAACAGAACTGAGTTACAAAAGCGCTTAGTTGATGCAACTTGTGACCAAAGGGCTGGCAGTTTTCTATCTCAAAGAATCAGCATCGCTATTCAGCCAGCCATTTGGGCACTATGCCACGGGGGCCTTATTTAGATTTAATTTAGTTTTAAGTTGTAGTTTATTTAGTTTAAGCTTAGATTTAATGTCATTGTAAATTGCTTTTATTATGTAAATATATTTGTTATATAACAGAACTACAACTGAACTCTATGGTGCTTATCCACTTTCCATTTCAAAGTAACATTTTGACGTAAAACTTTAACGAGCAAGCTTTTATGAAAGCTCATTAAACATGAGACTTTTTTTTAAACAGGCTTACGTCCCCGCCACTTCCTGCTCAACTTTGCGAAACAAACTTTCGCCTCGACTAAGTTGGAATAAAAAAGCAAATGTGGAGCTTTTTTGATAAAAAGCTTAGTTAGGACCATTTAAGAGGAAGTTCGGAAGTTTTTTGGTGGTTTTTTAACGTAATAACGAAATTATGGTCCATTGTAATAGTATAAACTGAAGTGTTTGTGATATAAATAAAGCTAAATAATACTCGTAGTTAATAGAGTTTTTAAAATACATAAAAACAGAACGTGTATTTAAAAGCACTGGTTTGTAAGCATCGAGTACCTACACGTATTTATTCTAATAAGTTTTAGAAAAGATAGTTTAATAACAAAAAGTAAAACCGCCTTCAAAAAAAACGTCAGAAAAAAAACATTATTATTATATATTATATAAGAAAACATTAGGATTATTTTATGTTTTTTTTCTGATGTTTTTTTGAAGGCGGTTTTACTTTTTGTTAAGAGTTTTTTATTTCACAATATTTAGTTACGTTAATATTTAAAACATTATCCTCCAACTCCTAACCGTTAAGGAGTTGTACCTTCCATCATCACCTCATCAACACGAGATGATGACTACCAGACGCAAGTACTTGAATAGCTTTCGAAAATATATGAAACACATGATACGTCCCTATAAAATTTGAGGGTTGCCCTCGATTTCCCTGGGATCCCATCATCAGATCCTGACTTGGTGACAATGGGACCAACTAGAAAGTATACTCTTTCGAACAAAAAAATAAATTTTGAAATCGGTCCAGCCGTCTTCGTACATACATAAAAAAAATCCGACGAATTGAGAACCTCTTCCTTTTCTTGAAGTCGGTTAAAAAAGCAAAAAGGAAAAAAATATTCGTTTGTTAAGACGCTGGCTGCTATACAAGGTCTTTTAATGAACTGTTAAGACTTCCGCCAGGGGTTGAATAAGACTAAGTGAACACCTCTGTAAGGACTTTATTTGAAAACTCACATCATCATATTATTTAAGAGTGCTAGTATTGTCGATGCAGTTGTCTCCAGTCCGTTCTTTCCAATGCAAGTTCTTTCACCTCCTGATACGACACAACATCTATCTTCTTTTTTATTTGATCTAAATACTCTATCCTCGGCCTTCCCCTTCCTCTCTTTCCTTCTATCTTTCCTTCTATAATTTTCTGTATCAGATCGTCGTGTCGTATCAAATGGCCTACCAATTTTCCTCTCCTAGTCCCTACCACAAAAGCTAAAAATAATAATAATAAAACGTTCTCCCATAGCTGGCTGACAATATTGTCAGCCATTAGAGGCAAATATGGGAGTTTTTTTTTATTGTACACAGGGGTGTTCACTTAAATTTACTCAACCCCTGGCTGAATAGTTGACTGATAATTCAATCGCACCCTGTACTCACACCTCCACATATGTGAGCTGGTGCCTATTTAGGCACGGCCGTTGGGTGGATGTAGCTCTAGTGGTTCAAGCTGCGAGAGGCGTAAGAAGAGGGAACAACACTTGTGTTTTAAATGTTTTTATTGTCTTTTTAAATATGAACGAATACACGACTTTTCATATGAAAACCCATTGACAGAGTGTCGCTCTTGTTTTGTGTCTTTTTAGACACTTTGCATACGTATTTTTAAATAACGAACACAATCGTCAAACAATGAGCGGCCTCTTCACAGTACCTATGATACAGTATACTATTATTTATTATAATATATATAGCTCGATACCCACTCACTGACTCACTGACATGCTGTTTTGAAGAACCTACGAGGGGTGGGGTGGAACTGTATACGTCGTCGTATTCAAAATGCCACCACGACCCCAGGAAAAATACGAAATCGACCTGAACGTGGAAAGTAACCTGACTCAGGTAGCGGCTCTCTGCAACGGCTCGACCTACCGAGTTTGCCCGAAACTAAAGTCGCTCAGAACAGCCAGCCAATGGGTGAGTCTGTCAAAAAATTTTCAAAATGGCGAAAACAAGATGGCCGCCATACAAAATTGAAACGCGATTATCTCGCAAACCAGTCGAGATTGATGACAGGTGCTCGACCAAATGTCATTCAGGGTGGGAGGGGTAATCTATCGGGATATTTTTTTTTCCAAGATGGCGGATTCAAAATGGCGGCCATTTTCTTTTTTGCTCTGATTCGATTGAAATTTTGCATCCAGGGCTCTTGAGGGCCACTGAATAAAACGCCGTAATTGGTTTTTCGATTTTTTAATTTTCCAAGATGGCCGCCATACGATGGAAAATCTGGCTCACTGACATGTTGTTTTGAACAACCCATGAAAGGTGGGGTACAACTCTCTACAACATCGCATCAAAAATGCCGCCTCGACCAATAAAAAAGTATGGAATTGACCTGAATGTGGAAATTGACCTGACACATGAGTAGTCCTCCGCGGCGACTTGATCTACCGAGTTTGCCCAAAACTAAAATCGCTCAGAACAGCCAGCCAATGGGTAAGCCGGTAAAAGTTTTTCAAAATGGCGAAAACAAGATGGCCGCCATACAAAATTGAAAAGCGAATATCTCAGAGGCCAGTTGAGATAGATATAAGGCGCTTGAACTAATGTCGTTCAAAATAGGAGGGGTAATCTAATGAAGTAATTTTTTTTTTCCAAAATGGCGGATTCAAAATGGCGACGAAGTTTTTTTTCGTTCGATTCGATTGAAATTTTGCATGCAAGGCCCTTTAGGGCACGCAAACCGAACGCCGTGATTGGTTTTTCGATTCCTCAATTTTCCAAGATGGCCGCCATACAATGTAATGTCTGACCTTAGAGGTTGGGTTCGACTCTATACACCATCACATCAGAAATGCCGCCACGACCAACAAAAAAATATGAAATCGACCTGAACTTGGAAACTGACCCAACACATGGGGTAGCTCTCTGTAACGACTTGACGTACCGAGTTTGCCCGAAACTAAAGTCGCTCAGAACAGCCAACCAATAGGTGAGCCGGTCAAAGTTTTTTCAAAACGGCGAAAACAAGATGGCCGCCATACAAAATTGATTGTTGGTTAGTTTGGTAGTTTGATAAGTTGATAGTTGGTTAGTTTGATAGTTTGATAGTTTGATACTTGGTTAGTTGTTTAGTTTGGTAGTTTGATAGTTGGTTAGTTTGTTAGTTGGTTGGTTGATTGGTTGGTTGGTTAGTTGGTTAGTTTGTTGGTTGGTTGGTTGGTTGGTTGGTTGGTTAGTTTGTTGGTTGGTTGGTTGGTTAGTTGGTTAGTTTGTTAGTTGTTTGGTTGGTTGGTTGGTTGGTTAGTTGGTTGGTTGGTTGGTTGATTGGTGGGTTGGTTATTTGGTTAGTTTGTTAGTTGGTTGGTTGATTGGTTGTTGGTTAGTTGGTTAGTTTGTTGGTTGGTTAGTTGGTTGGTTGGTTGGTTGATTGGTTGGTTGGTTATTTAGTTAGTTGGTTTGTTGGTTGGTTGGTTGGTTAGTTGGTTAGTTTGTTAGTTTGTTGGTTGGTTAGTTAGTTAGTTTGATAGTTTGATACTTGGTTAATTGGTTAGTTTGGTAGTTTGATAGTTGGTTAGTTTGATACTTGGTTAGTTGATTAGTTTGATAGTTTGATAGTTGGTTAGTTAGTTAGTTTGGTAGTTTGATAGTTTGATACTTGGTTAGTTTGATTGTTTTATAGTTTGATACTTAGTTAGTTTGTTAGTTGGTTGGTTGATTGGTTGGTTGGTTGGTTAGTTGGTTGGTTGGTTGATTGGTTGGTTGGTTGGTTAGTTGGTTAGTTTGTTGGTTGGTTGGTTGGTTGGTTGGTTGGTTGGTTGGTTGGTTGGTTGGTTGGTTGGTTGGTTGGTTGGTTGGTTGGTTGGTTAGTTATTTGGTTAGTTGGTTTGTTGGTTGGTTGGTTGGTTGGTTAGTTGGTTAGTTTGTTAGTTTGTTAGTTTGTTGGTTGG